>OX451215.1:19975141-20529622 GCA_949628195.1 Phasia obesa | reverse complement strand
ACTGAAATTTTATTTCAAACAACAACAAATATTGCATTGGTTGGAAGAAGAGCAAATGCTATTGTATGTGTTTATTTAAGAGCACAACAATATTTGTAGGTATACACATGAAATCAAGTGCAAGAAAAAAAGAGACCAATTCATTATTGAACATTATGAAGTTGTCTAACAAGACGTTTTATGCTCACGTTTAGTACATACATATGTATGTATGTACATAGGTACATACATACATACATATAAATGTATATTTGTGACTCATTAATATAATTTTAGAAGATTCACATTCACTCATTAAGTTTTAGTCTAAGAAGTTCAAAGTTAATTTATTAATAGTTTTCTGAGAAACAAACGATGAATAATAAATAAATTATTTAGTTAAAAAAAAAAATACAAAATACTTTCATTAAACCGGCTTATTAATTAATGACGCCATCTTTTTTCATTTGCATTTGAGCTGCATAAAGGTTGACGTCATTGTTTTGAAATATTTCGTTTTTGTTTTTGTTTTAACAACCACTTTGTATTTTTAGTACCTACCTAGTAGGTGTTTATGTTTGTTTGCTTTTGGTCATTGATTTTTTACACATTGTTGTTGCTTTTGTTTGCAATTGTTTTGTATTTGTTTTCTTTTGCCTTTTTGTATTTAACCTAGAACAATAACAAATCACACACACGCACACACTACTTTTGTTTTTACTTATGCATGCATTCTGGAATAAGAGTACCAGCGTTGCCATTTTTGTATTTTTCTCGTTAGATTTGATTAGATATAAGCTTTTTTTCATCTTTGTTTTTTTATCGTTTTGATATTTTAGCCTGTTTCCTCAAATACCGAAATTCTATTTTTAAGTGTGCATAAGATGATTATATATAGAAACTGCTGTTAAGCACATTTTATATCAGTAACTGGTCCAAAAAGTCCAAGTACGAAGGAACCGTGTCATAAAGCTAGGATTATACTTGCAGACTGTGCCTGGAAGAGGCTGTTACTGCAGTGTACATTGTGTGTAAATATCTGGGACTGGATAGCGTAAGACTTAGGACCACTGGTAGAAGCTTGTTTAATGTGGATGCCACTGGAGGACCTGAGCAATTACTAGAGACTGAGTGATGAGAAAGAAGGCCGACAGTTACTAGTCGACAGTCTAAAATCACTAAAGTCAAGATTAAAGGCTGGTTGTAGCACGTGGCTCTATGAAAGTAAGATTGTGGTAAATTACATTTCGGTTGCTTATAATCATAGAGATTGGAAGGGGGTCGAAAAGGGACCCATTAAGGCAGTGGTCTGCTTCGATATTCTTCCTACATTATTTTAATAAGCTAGGGTATGTTCTAGTATCTTTTAAATTAAGATAATTTTATAGTTCTTACATCAGTGATGAAACAAATTAAAATTAAACGTAAACTTTTGAAAACAATTTAAATTTTTTTAAATGTTAAATACTAATACCCATATGGGTATATAATAATTATATTTTAGCCCCCATAATTATAAAAAATAAAATATATTTGATATCTACTTTAGAACAAATTTTTCAAACAAAAGTTGTTCTAAAATAAAATACATTTCAAATAAGTTTTATTTTTTTTATAAATATGGCGATAGATGTATATATTTCTTTATATTAATTATATTAATTTTAGAACAAATTTTTCATATAAAATTAGTTCTAAAATACATTTCAAATAAGCTTTATTAATTATGAATATGGGCATAATAATTTAGTATTTTTTAATAATTAAAAAAAAACATCACAGTATCACAGCTATACAAAACTAATTTATGGAATTACAATAAAATTGCATCACTTGCCAAATCGATTAACTCCATATTAATATTTATTTAAAGTTTTTATTGCTTTTGAAAGTGTTCTTTATTTGTATATTTAAATAAAATAATATTAGATTTTAACAACTATGCTCCTTTGAAAATTGCGAAAATGTTTTGAAATTAACGCTAACAAACCATTATCAAGTGGAATTAATCGACTTGACAATTGATACACTCAAAAATTAATAGGCGATTTAATTCTCGAAAATATATGTATGCATGTACATTCTAACAGAGGAAAAATGTTTATTTATATGTAATAATTTTTTGTAACCACAAACAAATTTCAAACATTCAGAGCTGCTTGTTTAAAATCCAGAAGCATTAAGATACAATAGTTAGCTTAATGTAAAAATCAATCTGGCGTCTAAGCAGAAATGTTTTAGCCACCCAATTGCCTTTAATCGGCTTTTAAGTAGGTATATCGATTCGCAGTAAGTGATTAAGGAAAGAAAACTCTTAAATATGCTTTAAATGCGACATTTTAATCTCTTAAGCGCGGTCTAGATTAGATAACTTTGATCTGCGTTGTCTTATCTATAAATATAATAAATAGTAAGTGCCGAATTACATTGTCCAACTTTTGTCGCTGCAATCTATCTGGTTTCTTCTTTAATATTTCATTTGTGTTTATATCATGCAATTTTTATTGCAGTAATTTGTGTGGATGAATACATTTGTTTACATTTTAAACTTCAAAATTAAAACTACGAATGAGATGACAAAACGAATTTCAAGAGTACATGCATATACACATATGCATGTACTTTTAATTCCTCTCTCCCCGCCCCCGCCTACTAATGTAGAATTGCAGCGACAAAAGTTGCATAATGTAATTTGGATCTAAATAATTTCCTGCCTATCTATCTATGTATCTATTTATCTATCTATCTATCTATCTATCTATCTATCTATCTATCTATCTATCTATCTATATATCTTTCTTTTTTTGTGTTTGCATCACGTAAAAACTACCTTATGGATTTTAACAAAATTTTGTCAGGAGGTACCTTAGTATCCTGATTCCAATATAGGAAATATAGGAGAAAGTGGAGAAAATGCAGTGAAAGTACGCCGATTTTTTTTACCGATTTAAAGGTACTGCATACTTTAAAGCATCTTTTATTGTTAAAGGCAGTATATTTTAAGCAATGTTGCACAATAGATGGCGCTGTTTTAAAACAATGAGTAACTCATTTTCTGCCTGTCTTTTACAAAGCATTACAAAAATTTTTAGAATTTCAGAATTTTATATACATTTTAGGATTTTATCAAGGGATGGGTACCTTTATATAAAATAAATATGTACGTAAGAGTCTTAAAATTTGGTGTGGATTACTTTCAAAGTAAAATCAAACAAAATATTGTCAGAACGCACACAAAGTGTGTGGACAGAGCTAGTTATCAATAATTTACTGCAAGAGCCTCGTTGCAGTAGCCTGTAATTGCCTAGAATTTTCTAGAATTTTCATCAGATAATAGTACATCTATTACATTATTTTTAAGATTTGTTGTTTTAAGTGCTTAGGATTTTAAATAAACACTTCTGTATGTAGTTTAGTGTAAGGTTTAGTAAAAATTCCTAAAATACGCATTTCGAAGCATCTTTTTCATTGTTATTTAATATCACGTTCCTTTTTGCAAAACTATGGAACTAAAAAATATGAAATGCAATTTTGCAATGTCCACTGGACAAACAAAAAAAAAAAAAAAACTGGATTCTTTGTCAGCCCACGCTTGAAATTAAATCCAAAGTTTCCCCAAATGAAGTAAAACATAAAGAAAATATGAAAACATCCAGCAGTATAGACGGAGTAAATGTTGGTAGTACACTGAGGTAACAAAATGTCGTGTGGGATTAGCAAATTTTAATGTGACTCATTAAAATGACTTTAAAAATCTACCAGGAAATATTATTTAGGTCTAGTGAATATGGTGGCCACAGCATGACTTCCATATTGTTCTTTTTATAGGTGCGTTCCATGCTGATAAGTTCAAGTTATAGGTCCAAACAGCTATCGCTATTGTTAGGTGAGGTTGAGTTTTTCAAATTCCCCACTAAACATTCATAGAAGCAGTGAAACATTTTGTTCTATTCCAAGCTATTAGTAGCAACTGCAAGTTTAGTAACGAATTTTTGTATAAAATTAGACCTTTTACCTATCATTTTACCTTTTGATCCATGTAAAATTATAAAATTATACAAACCCAGACGAATTACCAGTTACCAATTGTTATAAAGCTTTTCTTTAAGTGTAAAACCAAACTATTTTTATAACAAGCCAAATTGCGTTCATTTTTTATATATTTTATTTTTGTTTTCCATAAAAAAGTAATCAAGTAAAAAATTTCAAACCACAATTGGCAATTTTTAAGTGCGGTTTCTAAAAACAACAATAGTTAAACGAGGAGTAAGTAGACGACTTTTTTGTATGAGTGCAAATAAAAAAAAGAACTTATCATATGTAAAAGTACCCTGTAGATCGCGGAAAATTGTAATTAGTAGCTAAAACAACTCTGGAAATTTTTAAAACTTTTCGAAAAATCTATGTTTAATAGGGATTAAAAAAGAGACAGGAGAGATAGAGAGAAAGAGAGAGAGAGAATTGATGTCTTGCCACTAAACGAACTAGCGGGTAGTTATTAGAAATAAGGCTTTGAACGAACGTTTTTACTAACAGTATCCGTAAGCCCAAGTTACATTTCTATTTATACATAAATACCAATATTAATGAATGTAGACTACATAAGTTAAAAGAAATAGTAGTTTTGAACTCTCTATTTTATTGCTGACAAATATTTTGTTTCTATTTTTATTTTTAATTTCGTTTTAATTTTGCACTATTTTATTATTGTTAATGTTTGGGTTTGGTTTTGTTGCGAACGTGTTTTGCATAAAAATGGTTCAATGACAACTATTTTGACTGGTTTCATTTGTATGCTTCGAAAGAAATTACTTTTTTTTTTTTTGAAATGCTTTTAACATAAAATCAGTTATTTTAGTGTTAAGAATTTATATTTTTAAGGAAATTAATTATCCAATTATAAGCTACTCGTAAGATCAACAAGAAATTAATTTAACACTTGCATTGATAACCGGCAACTGCTATAAATGGTAAAATGGGTTAAACATTTAGAAAAGAAGTGTTAAACCGGTTAAAAAAAACCCAAAGATGAGATTTATATTTTATGGCTAAGACAACATAATTAATAAACAATAAAAAACTACTAATAAATCTTACTCAGGTTTTAAAACAAGTAGCAGAAAGACAATGTTTAGAACACAACTCATTTGGTTTCCCAGCAAAAAGAAAAATCGTGTTTTTGTAAGCAGTACATTTTTTTCCTGGCATACAATATATAACAAATGCAATTTTGTATGACATAAAGCGTAAAGTTTTCAAAAACAGGGCATTTTTTACATATTTCCTTACAGTAGTGCATACTAATAAGCGACACTGTAAGGCAGAGATAACAAAAGTTATGAACTTAGTACGGTATGATTTAAGGCCATGATTCACTATCATACTCAGTCGTACGATGTGTCAAAAACAGCATGTGTGCTAAAAAAGTATGAGAGTGTGGGTTAGAAAGGTATGTATGTGTGTGACAGATTTTTTGACAGGTATGTACGATTTGATAATCTTTTGAAATAATTCATAAAATAGTATTTTTCCATGCGATCAGAATTCCAAAATCTTGTTTTGTATGATTGTGTGGCATCTACAACGTCATTTTGAAACAATTTTTTTAGTAGAACAGAATTCTGTCAGATTTTTTTGTGATTGAATCGTACGATTGTGTATTATAGTGAATCCTGGCCTTAAAGGGCATCTACACCGCGCTAAAGTAATCGCTTAAGAGGAAATGTAGTGGGACATCACAAACAAATATCATGTCATACGTCAGCAGATTCGTAAGAAATAACAACTCGTTGTTACCTTAGAAATTTGCATACGGCGAAGCAGTATTTTTTGCTGGGTTGTAACACAATTTTGCATAAAAAGTTGTTAACGAAATATGTCTAATTTCTCTCTACAGGCAAGATAAATGTTGTACTTACAAACACATTATTGTTGCATTCCTTTATTTTCAATTTTAGTTTAAGTCTTTAAAACTTGCATGTCAAAGTTTGCTGCCAATCATTTAATTTTTGTTACGAGGGCAGTTTGTTTTCTGAATTTCCGAAGTAGTAGTAGTACTGTCGATTAGTTCCGTGATGAGAAAGAAGGCCGACAGTTAGCAATCGACAGTCTGAAATAACTAGTCAAGATTAATGGCTGGTGATAGCACGTGACTCAATGAAAGTAAAGGAAGTAAAGCGAATCATTGAGTACGGAAGAGTGCCGAAAAGGGGCCCAGTGGTGTGCTTTACCGTTTTTTATTAATGTGGGGGGAACATTAATAAAAAATGTGTTGTCGAATTTTTAGCAAGCTGCAATTATTAATTTGATTTTGACAGCCAATGAACGCTGGTAGCCTTATTATTGTTGTGCTGATTTAATTTTATCATGTAAACCATAGAACGGCTTTATAAATATCATAAATTTCAATATTTAACAGAAGGTTTTCTCAGTTCCGTTGCGCTTGGCCCTGTACAAATGACACCGAACGTTTAGGTCGTCCAAAAGAGGTCGTCACGCCTGAAATAGTCGACAAAATTCACGGAATGATCGCAAAGACAGTACATGACAAATTATATGAACTAGATATCACTGGTGCGCTTCGCTGCCCCTTTTTAATAAAATAAAATAAACACTTGGAAGAAAAAGTATGGCCATGCTTAAACACGAAAACGCATGTGTTTCTCTTCAAATTTACTTGTGTTTTCGACTTGAAGCTAAGAGAACAAAATGTACATACATACATACATACATACATACATACATACATACATACATACATACATACATACATATTTGTTTATTGGTGTTAGTAAGAACTTTATAGACGTATTACTTCTAAAGTACTGAACCGATTTAAATAAAATTAGTATTGTGCACATCTGTGAAGAAAAGGCTTTAAAACCATATAAGTCTTTCGAAAATTGGTGCAGTATTACGAACGTAAATGGGATTACAATTACAAACAATTACGGTCTAATATTATTCAGACCAGCAAAAAAGAAAAAAAGATCCCATTTAGCGAAGAAAAAAAGTGCTGCTTCATCAAGACAGTACACAGGTGTTGTCACTATGGCAAAAATCCATGAATTAAGCTACGTACTGCTACCCCATCCAGCATACTCTCCAGATTTAGAAGTTTGCGAATATTTACGAATTTGGCGAAATCCCTGGGCGGTAAGAGATTTGGGTTAAACGAGAAGCAAACGCATATTTTAAAGGCCTTTAGAAAACCTTCTATTTGAATGAAATAAGAAATAGAAAGAAATTAAAGGGGACTATGTTGAGAAATAAGGAACTTTTTGGCGAAAAAAAAACATTTTCAAAAAGTTCCAGAATTATCAAACTACCCTCGTATTAAAAAAAAATATTCATAATTTTTCACAAAACTTGTGTTTAATGTCATCCTGTTTAGTTTCTTGTCGTTTTGAAAGTTTGAATAAGAAAAGAAATCCATCTCGTTTACAACATTTTTTTACTTTAAAACGCATTCAAACATGTTTCGTTTTACAGTTGTGTCCGTTTGTAAAAGTAATTCATTCATTCTATTTATTTTAATCTTAATGCTTATTTTTTATTTATTTATTTTTTTTTTTCTGCAAAATCCAGATTTTTTAAATGTTTTATTGACGCATGTTACAGCGGCTGCATGCAACACTTAACTACACAGTGGATAAACATATAAAAAGAAACTTTTAGAAAGTTACTACCTACGATATCATTATTAGTAGCAAAAATTATGCTGAATCAAGTAAGAGTAAAAAAGGGTGACAGATAATGTGGGTTTTGGGAGTGACTTCTCATGAGGAGACCAAATAAGCACCATCCAAATATTTATTGAAGAGATTATTGAATACAATTCTATCTTCTATTCTATCTTCTTTTAACCAATTATATCAGATGTTTTAAGTTTATCCATTTTGGCGAACAAGCATTCTGCTCATATTGATCAAGCCAATTATCTAGCCACGACTACCACAACGTGTTTGCTTAGTAGATATACTGCTACTGAACTATTTACAGTTTTCGGTTTCAAATCTCATTAATGTTGCAATTTTATCATGATCCTTTCTTAGAAATCGTTTTCGTCTTCTTCAATTTTTCTTGTTTCAGCTTCTTTTCCAAATCTGCATCAAATGTGTTTTGTTTATCTTCTCTCGCTATTTCATCCTGAATTATTGATTGATCAATATGTCATCTTTCATTTTCATTGTACTCTTCTTTCATCTTCCTTCTTCATTCTTTATTCTTCCTTCTTTCTTTGTTGTTATTTTTTCTTTTCTCTTTCCTCTTTTTTTGTTATATTTCTTCTTTCATCTTTATTCTTCCTTCTTTCTTTGTAGTTAATTTTTCTTTTCTTTTTTTTCTTTCCTCTTTCTTTGTTATATTTCTTCTTTCTATTTTTTCATTCTTCTTTCTACTTTCTTCATTCTTCTTTCATCTTAATTCCTTATTTCTTCTTTATTCTTTTTTCTTTATTCTTTGTTCTTCTTTCTTCTTTCATCTTTATTCTTTATTCCTTATTCATCCTTTCTTCTTTATTATTAGTTTTCCTTTCTTATTTCTTCTTTCTTAGTTCGTCTTTATTATTCTTTCCTCTCTTTTCTTTATTCTTTATTCTTCCTTATTCCTTATTCCTTCTTTCTTCTTTATTTTTTTTTCTTCTTTTTTTTCGTCTTTATCTTTCAGTCATTCATTTTTTTTTCCTTCTCTTCAGCTTCAGTTTTAATTCTTTCCTTCGTTTCCACTTGCTTGTCGGTATTCAGGTCATGGATCCTTAAGGCCCTAAAGTGATGCGCTGGTCCAATCGACTTTCGCTTAAAATACTCGCTAGAGTAAACTTTTTCATTACTTAATTTGATAAAGTTTTTAATTAGCCTAAGTCCACCCTGCGTACATCTACAACACTATGATAAATTCATGGGTTGTAAAGTGGCTCTGGTTGCATAAAAAACGTGTCATTATCGTTTAAGGACAACCAACCAGGCCTTCATTTTTTACCGACCTTCGAGTAATTTTCTTCTCGTTTAAACATAGACAGAGAAGGTCGAATAGCTATTCCGAGATACAGTTATAAGAAGTTGTTTAAATCTGCCACGTGCGTACGTTATTATTTATTAATTATTCTGCCCCATTGTGCGTTGTTTTAAAAATTTGAAGCGTTTAGATTATTTTAAAGTTCACAAAATATTTGTGTCATAAAAATTGTTGAGCTTGTCTTTCCCTACTCAGAACCATTTCACATTTATTTCAAAAAATTTAACCCACTGTTATCTTTTAATAGTTTAATAACCGTTAAACTATGTTTAACTTCTTTATTTGTATCTTCTTCTTCTTCTTATTTACAAAACTTTCAAACCATTAAATGTGTGTCTAAGGTTGCCAGCAAAAAAAAAAGTGATAAACGTTTTTCTTTGTTGTCTTGTAGTTAAATGTTGCAGCCGGTTAACAACTAACTGCCTCGACGGGTTTTCTAATTTATGTTGCAAACAAAGAAGACAACTAAATGCTTAATTTATTTATCATAATTTTGTTGAACGGTTTGTCTAGTCATCACTCATGTTTTAAACTTGAAAATGAACAAATGCTTTTGAAACGTACTCGTACTCGTACTCGAAGATACTTTTTGTTAAACAATGTATTCCTTTGATTGTTGTTGCTGTTGTTGTGGGTTTAAAATAGACGAGCGAGCTAAATAATTTTTATTTATTTTGTTTTTTTTTTTCATTATTATAAAGCTGACTTGACTGGGCTTAAAATAAACCACAGATTACTGAAAGTTTAATCTACAACCAATAAATTTGGTTTTTATTGAAATTAATTTTTGTGTAATTTTAAATGAGCAATTTTTTAAAAACATGACGACTTATGTTTACTTAGATTGAACTTTTAAAAGAAATTTAAATATTTATTAAGCGATAAGAAAAAATTGATGTAGACTTAAACGGAAACTTTCTTTTAATTTAAAACTTAAATCAATTCTTAAGTCAATTTAGCCATTAATTTAAAAGTCAATTTAATTATGAAAATATTTTTTAATGCGGATAATAATTAAAATATAATAATATACATGTGGGCGGTCCCAGAACGCCCCGTTCTAAAGTATAGAAAGCTGAATTAAAAAAAATACAATTAGAAGACGTGGCTGAAGTTTAAAGTTTGTAAAGATTGCTAAAATTAGAGCAAAAATAATTTTTAATTAAAAGAATATATGTACGTTTTAAACATCAATTCATGCTCTTCTTTACGTATTAATTTACATATATGTAGTCGTTAAAATATTTATTCATTCAATTACACATAATGTTATTTGTATTTATATTCAATATGTCACACATTTATCTATATCTATACATATAATAAAATACTAACTCATTTCCCTCTGTCTGTCTGCTTTTCGTTTGTGTTCGCATCACGTAAAAACTACTGGATGGATTTTAACAAAATTTTGTGAGGAGATACCTAAGTATCGTAGTCCCAATATAGAATGCTATTTTTTCTTAGAAAGTGGAGAAAAATCAGTGAAAGTACGCAGTTGAACTAACCGGATATGAATACTTTACTTTTTATAAAGTAAAAAATACATAAACTGATACGTAGCATATCTTAAGGCGGAACTACAAACGCCGGTATTAACGCACAGATTTAGTGCTGTGCGTTAATACCGTTAATACCGCCGGCAAAGTAAAATAATTATAAATTGGCTATGCTAGCTTTAAACTAATTCGCCTAAAGAATACTAGAAGCGCTTGCGAAGCTTTACTATCGAACTAACCATCTGTCTATCTATAACTATCCCTTTCTAAACGAAGCAACACAGTTAATGTAGGCATTAATTGTCTGATTGTTACTTCTCTTAAAATAAACTAAAGTCGTAAGGGTCTTTGGTGTGGATTGCTTTCAAAGCAAAATCGAACAAAATATTGAAGGACGCTGGCGAAGTGGCGGGCTCAGCTAGTTCTTAAATATAATTAAGATATAAAATAGGAAATTTGACCATATAAAATGCATAGATTTTTTTCAGTGCAAAAGCAACAATACATACTCATTTTAAAAAACTTTCTGGTTGGGTGTCTTAGCTGTCAAAACATTTTGACAGCTAATCGTACATTCATAATTATGAATAAATACTTATGTCTTGCAATGAGTTGTAAGTAATCTTCGAAAAACAATACTATTAAATTTAGGTAGATAATAAAGCACATTATGAGCAAAAAAACCGAAGCTCATTAGAAGCTTATTATAATATTTCATTGAGCTCAAGTCTGTTCATTACGCACGAGTAGCGATGAGTGGACAATAATAAACAACGAATACCCACGAGCTAAAGGCGATGAGCTTGCAGAGTTTTCATAAGCAAGTTTGAAAAAGTACGAGTAAATGTTGACCAATTTAACACTGAACTCGAGTGAGTTCAGGCAGTTTTATGCTTTGAGTGAAACACGAACACATTTCGAGTGTAAAAACAGAATTTTTGAGCAACATTACTTATGTTGATTTTAAGGTCTTCATTTCTTAGGAAATACAAAAAAAAAAACAAAAAACCACTAGGGCAAGCAAAATGCACTAAGCCTTATCCAAAAGTTCAACCATGAGACGAATAAACACGGCGCTCACTAGTGTAGAAGGTTCGTGTTACTCGATCAGCTTACTGCGTTTACGATACGAACAGAGGTTTGCTCACTAGTAGTATGGTATGAGTAGGCATGTGTATGCTCATGAGCATATGCCCACATCCATTAGATGAGCTTGCTCACGCAACTGTTTAGTTGATACCGAAATTATATCATTGTAATTTGCAAAAACCAAAATGTTAGGTTAGACCGCACAAGGTGAGTTCACACGGAGGACTTTTAGTTCCATCCCCACTTTTCCCTATAGAATTTCAGTACTCCAGTGCGTGCGAACAATTCAAAGCTTCTCGCGAAATCTACCAAGCTATTTAGTGTCGCATCCCTGAGATAGCTCAGGTCTTAGAAAAATCTTTGGCCCGAAATTATATCATTGTAGTTTGCAAAAACCAAATATGTTAGGTTAGGTTAGACGGGCCGCCCGCATAAGGTGAGTTCACTCGGAGGACTTTTAGTTCCATCCCCACTTTTCCCTATAGAATTTCAGTATTCCAGTGCGTGCGAACAATTTAAAGCTTCTCGCGAAATCTACCAAGCTATTTAGTGTCGCATCCCTGAGATAGCTCAGGTCTTAGAAAAATCTTTGGCCCAGAAATTTAAGCCTGCGTTCTTGAAGAGCCAGGCAGTTGCACTGATTCCTCTTCCTACTCATCCATACACCACGAGAGATTCCCATACGCTCCGACATGCGTCCAATCACACAGTGCCCCGTAATGATGCATACAAGAAGCGGTATCGAATTTTTTCCGATGGCCATTAATGCCTTCGTCCTTTACTTGTCAATTCAGGGCCAAAGAATTTTAGGCAATCAGCAAGTGGAGACCATTCCTGTAGTGTGTTAAAAATTTCGGCCTAGGGGCTATTAATAGCCCTCTACCACGTCCAGGTTCGAGCCGTTTCTGACACATTATCTCGAATAGATAAAATTTTATTTGTTTGCCCTTCTTTAGAAAAGGAGCTTTAACATACTATTGTCTGAAACTTTAATGCTGTTATTGCTTCAGTAGTAACTGATCGATAGTGTATCTATAGCAAGGAAAAACAATCTATCAGTTGATCTTTTCTCATTCCGTCAAAGAAGTAATAAAATTGGAAAAAAAAATCATAAAAATATTATTACAAAATAAGAAAACAATTTCTTTAATGGTTTTATTTTATTATTTTGTTATTTTGTCGATCAACAAAAACAAAACCATTTAAAACTGTGTGATAAGGTTACTGAGCAGTATAGAAACAAATAAACATGTTTGATGTGTGTGTGTTTTATATACATACATATATTTTAGTTTAATATAGAAAATTTAAATAAAACTGTCTGCCTGCGTTCGTCGTCTTTGAAAAAATACGGTCTAATGATGCCACCGGGCTATTATCCATACCAAACAGTGGATTTTTCAGGATGCATTGGAAGTTCTTGCAATGCTTCGAGCTGTTCTTCATATCAAATACTGCAATTTTGTTTGTTTACATATCCAGTCAACCAGAAATGAGCTGAACACTATTTTCCGATAAAAACTTTCTTACTTTCCGTTCTGCAAATTAATGTATTAATGTATTAATTTGCTTTGCAAGTCATATATTCAGTGTTATATTGAGAGATTATCAGCTGTTTCTTGCTTTTACTTAAGAACGACAGAACGAAACGGAACGGAAAAACTAACTCCATGTACTCATTTCTATTTATCAAAAATAGATCAGCTGTTTCGTAACTGCACGGAAGAGCAGGGTTCACTATTCTACACAATCGTACGATTCAATCATATAAAAATCCCTCTCGCAGGGGTTTATTAATCCCCCGAGATCTGTATGCACTCCCTGCGATCTACCTGTCGCTGTGTAACGTTTATTCAAAAAGAGAATCATTAAAAGCGAAATAAAATTTATAAAACGTGAAAAATATAGGTGGCCGTTTTTTTCCCGCAGCCTCTAAAAGAATGATCTGATGTTGCTGAATTACAATACCAAAATTTGCGAAACTATGCCTGACAGATTGGTGGTCTTATATCTTCTGTATCTCGTCTGGTGCCTAGGCAAACGACATTACTACCCGAACATGGACAGACGCACATGGGTTAATCAACTTTGTGTGCGGCCGTATGGAAGGGTTTAACCTCTATAGTATAACCAACACCGGCCGGGCGCAAGGATTTTCTCCTCTGTGGTATAACCAACACCGGCTTCGCTTACTAAAGTTTTCTGTATAAGGATCCAGAATATATGTATAAGGATCCAAAATATATTGCGTTAATTGTTACTGACTGCATATGGATGCTACATAAAACAAGGGCATATAATAGCTTTATGTTACTCCGATGTTTAGCAAAGCTATATTATATAGTCCAGCCGGCGTTATATTAGTGGTCTATGTATACTTTATACCTTTGATTTATCTTTGGAGTAAAGAGTAAGGGATCAAGATTAAGGGATCAAGATTTTAACTTTATAGTTTTAGAAATTGCCAGCACTAATCAAGATTTGTGGAATACACTGCATTATCAATATATTGTGTAGGAGAAACCGAGTCGGTCAATTGATCTTGTTTTAATTCAAATGATTGGTCGGCATTACCTGTTACCCAAAAGACACTACAAATAACATTTTAAATATTTATGGCTATGGGAAACCCTTTAAAAAAATTGTAATTATTAAAAATTGAGGTCAGTTTTATAACAAATGAAACAATAAAGTAAATGTTTTGGTTATTCCTTACAACAGTCAGGCTGAATATCTCCACAATTAATATATGACTTCACAGATTTTTTCATTTAAATAATTTGTAAGATTTATAAAAATTTAAAAAGAGTACAATTGTTCGAATAACAACACCTTTTTAAATAAAAAAAAAAAAACAACAACAATAAAACAAAAATGACTAATTGCATTTAAACATGTAAATAAAACGTGTTTAATAAAAAATTTAACTGAAATTATAATAAATATCGCAATAAAAATATGAAAAAAATTTAAAAAAAAGTTTAAAAATTAGCAAATAAAATGAGTTTTTCTACATTTGAAGCGATAAAATGTATGAATTTTTAATAAAAAAAAAGTCATTAACTCAAGCTCTAATGAAAGTAAAAACTTAAAAAAAGAAATGATGTCATAATGTTTGATAAAAAAACAAAACAATTATAACATATACACAAACACAGATACCGATAAATAAATACATACATACATATGTATATTTTGTTTGTGAGTAAACAAATTTTTTCATCAAATTCCTAAATCCAGTTTCAAATACAAAAACAAAATGTTCTTAGTTGAAAACAAACCAAGATCACAAACGCTTACACGTACAAATTTCCGTTGAAGCCTTGAAAATTTTAAAAAATTAATTTATGATTGTACGTACCACCCTACACAAGAGGCAAGAAGCTGAGCATGCAAAGTTTAAAAATTTCATTTGTTTTTTTATTCATAAATTCTTGAGAATTCCATAATTTAAATAAAAATTATGCAACAAAAAGAGAAATAAACTAAAAAGCGGGGAGCAAAGCCCTCAAAAAAACACGTTTTAAAAAAAATATTTTTTGTCATTGAGAATTTAAACTTAACGGAAATTTCTCGGATAAATGTTTAAAGAAACTAATAAATAACAACTATTCAAGTTCAATTATTCCCTTTAACAACTTAATAAGGTTGAAAGAATATTTTTTATACAAATTAGGTGATTAATTTTCAAAGAAACTCGAATGTATTGAATTCTCTAGATCACTAATAGTGCTAACAAAGTATTGAGTAGTGGGTACCCAGTATCGAGTATTTGCTTCTTTTTGAAGTACATACTCAATACTTAAAAGTAGTTTATTGATACCTCTGCCGTGGTATTTTTTGAAATAAATTGAATAGAATATGTATTTGACGTCTAAGACGATAAATTTGCGTTACTATTACATAAACGGAAGAGTTGAGTGCTATTGAGTACCCAATTAAAACGTAATTAAATGTAATAAAAATTGCTAGTAATGGGTGATTTTTTTGAGGTTAGGATTTTCATGCATTAGTATTTGACAGATCACGTGAGATTTCAGACATGGTGCCAAAGAGAAAGATGCTCAGTATGCTTTGACATTTCATCATGAATAGACTTACTAACGAGCAACGCTTGCAAATCATTGAATTTTATTACCAAAATCAGTGTTCGGTTCGAAATGTGTTTTATCGACAAATTTTGTTCAGCGATGAGGCTCATTTCTGGTTGAATGGCTACGTAAATAAGCAAAATTGCCGCATTTGGAGTGAAGAGCAACCAGAAGCCGTTCAAGAACTGCCCATGCATCCCGAAAAATGCACTGTTTGGTGTGGTTTGTACGCTGATGGAATCATTGGACCGTATTTTTTCAAAGATGCTGTTGGACGCAACGTTACGGTGAATGGCGATCGCTATCGTTCGATGCTAACAAACTTTTTGTTGCCAAAAATGGAACAACTGAACTTGGTTGACATGTGGTTTCAACAAGATGGCGCTACATGCCACACAGCTCGCGATTCTATGGCCATTTTGAGGGAAAACTTCGGAGAACAATTCATCTCAAGAAATGGACCGGTAAGTTGGCCACCAAGATCATGCGATTTGACGCCTTTAGACTATTTTTTGTGGGGCTACGTCAAGTCTAAAGTCTACAGAAATAAGCCAGCAACTATTCCAGCTTTGGAAGACAACATTTCCGAAGAAATTCGGGCTATTCCGGCCGAAATGCTCGAAAAAGTTGCCCAAAATTGGACTTTCCGAATGGACCACCTAAGACGCAGCCGCGGTCAACATTTAAATGAAATTATCTTCAAAAAGTAAATGTCATGGACCAATCTAACGTTTCAAATAAAGAACCGATGAGATTTTGCAAATTTTATGCGTTTTTTTTTTTTAAAAATTTCTCAAGCTCTTAAAAAATCACTCGTTACTAATCAGCATTCTTTGCTTTGGATAGATATTGTACAGCTATTGTACACATTATCTAGTTAACAAAAAAAAAAAAAAAAAAAAAATCAGATAATAGAATACGAGAAATTTTATAAAATATCATACATAATTCAACATAATTCATATAAAATTCAACATATCATCAATTGTCGTCGGCTATTTACAACCAAACCAATAACCAACCAAAAAAAATGTTTCTTTTCTTTCGAAATTTTTTTAAAACTAATAAAAATAATTATTAATTTGTATATGAATGGTAAAGCCATTTTCACACTATTATACTGAGTATTAAGACTTGTCAAATACTTAAATTCAATGAGAAAGTGCGAAAGCAGTATATTATCAAAATGTGAAAAAATACGGAAAGAAATTTGACATCCCATAATACCAAACCATTTTTAGAAAATTTTCTAAGCGATAACATTTTCCATTTTATCAGGGTTGTGTTTTTTTAAAGCAAACAACCCAGCTCAGTGAGTCGCAGCTGATAGTTCGCCACCGACGATGATATTTTTTCTTTGTCCTGCACCTGCCATAAATTGCCATCAGTCTTATAGCCCACATACATATGTACTTTGTTTCTGCCATGTCATGTATATCCTGTGGATATTTTATCTAGTCGAAGATAAGGCATTAGAGTCAGCTGTGAGGTAGAAGAAGATGACTACAGATAGTCAAAAGTAAACAAAAACAAATGTCTGGAACCTAGCACTTTAAATTGCTGAAGAATTTATTGGCGGTCCGGATAAATTTGTTTTGTGTTTTTTGGAAATTGGTGGCGTCCCGAGGCTTCTTGGGAAGCCAAGGTAAAAATGTCGGTCCTTTTTTTATTTTTCTGAAGAAGTGAAGGTGTGACGCGTGGCCCGTGAAAAAACGTTTTAATACTTACTAGCGTCTATAAGAAAAAAACAAAGAAAACTGTTTAAATTATAAATCGGTACTGATTTAATAATTGAAATTCAAAATTTATTTAATTTTTATTGAGTAAAGTAAAACTATATATTGAAACTCAAAAGGCAAACGTAAGATAAATATAAGTTTGAAACTGTGCTAATAAGCATACAAAAAGTGCGGCAAAAACGTAAAATGAGAAGGTAAGGTACGGCGTTTGGGACATCACAAACCATTATTAAGATGCAATGGTGAACTTTATTGACCTCAAGAGGTAGGGCTAAAAGCTTAGACAAGCGCCATCAGTCGGAGCTAATGTAAGTGTGTGTCTACAGGAGTTGAGTGACTTGCTTCGGGCTTCAAACTTTAAATTTTTTCCCATCTTCCATCGAACTGGCATGAGTTTTTGTATGTGTAGCTATTGAGTCAGATTGGTTGGCAAGAACCCCACCAAGACGGCGAGCCCTAGCCGGAGCATCCGCCAGCAAGCCAGTGCCGCCAACACGTTAGATTTTTTGATTTATATCTTACAAATTCAATGAAAATCTTAATACTCAGTATGGTAGTGTGAAAGGGGCTTAAGCAAGAATGATAGAAGGCAAGATAACGCTATACGCATGTTTTCCCGTTAGATGACGTTTTTCGGCCAAATTAAGGTTGCCAAGTCTGTAATCAACAAATTGCTTCATATTAGTACGTACAAATAAATCTGAGCAATAGGCAAAAATGGGCAACCTGCAAACAAACTCTCATAATTAATATTAAAAACTCTAACAATTTATAGGTATACCCTCAATCAGAATTATTAGCCAATAGGAAGTGACGTCATGAGGCCGACATGAGCAGAAAATTTCAATTTTATTTTTGGGATGGCGTAACCTTGTCCTCTATCATTCTTGATCTTAATTTTAAATTGGCCGAAAAACGTCATCTAACGGGAAAACATGCGCTTGGCGTAATCTTGTCTTCTATCATTATTGGTATTAAGTATATAAAATATGTTTGTTCCACACCTTTTTGTTAACAAATTTTATTTATCCAAAAAGAAATTATTTTTTTCTTTCTGTGGGATTATAGTTTCTAGGCTCATGTAAGTACATTGTAGCCACCTAAAAGTCTTCCATGAGTTGCTTAAGTCAGCTAATGTATGTATATTATAGGTGGGCCTTAAGTTTTCGTTTCTATCGATAGTTTAAGTTGGAATAAAATTTATAAATGTATTGTAACATTAAATAAATAAATTAACGCAAAAAAAACCTTTTTTTATGATATTAAAGATTAGATTGTTTTTTATTTAAAACCATCAAAATGAAATAAACATTTTTAACCACTTACCAATGTTAACAAGTTTTATGCCTTCATCTTCGAGAAATTTCAATGCCACTGAAACATTTTCCAATTTTTGTGAACGGAATGTTGGTCTTTTATTGTATTTGGGCATGCGTTTTTGTGATAAGACTTCAATTAGGGCTATCAAACGCAAACCATCAGAGAGATCACTCTCTAAACTGTTAATTGAACGATCGATGGTCTTCAGATGTTCGTTGGCCCAACGTGTAAATGTATTCTGTTGTATTTTCTTCCATTGGGCATCTTCGGCGAGATCACGTTCAGCTTCCATATCTTCGTCAAAGTTTTCGTCGTAGGGATCCTACAAAAAAAAACATTAAAATAAAAAATATTTAAAATTTAATCAGTTTATACGAATACTTTCTGGTCAGTATACAAAGAAATACATGTTTGTAAAAAATCATACATTCATACATATAAAAAAGATGAGAATAACCGTAAATATTTAACTTTTCACTAAAAGAACCACGAATAAAATGCTTCAATTATTCAGGTTTTCCCATTGTCTTTTAGGTAGTTAACAACACTTATTTTTGTACCCCACATAAAGTAAAAAACCAAGAAAAAACAACATACACAAGCAGAAAAACAACAATAAGTCATTCGCGCATACTCCTATTTTATTCTCATGATGATATTTCATCCTAAAAGTATGCAAATCTCTTTATACTTTTTTTTATTATTTGTTGTTTTAAAGAAAACTTCATGAATTATTGAAAAATTTAGAACTAATTTTTCACTACATGACATAAACTCTCAACAAAGGAAATAATTGTTCGTGTTGTTAAAATTAAAGTCTTGACGGTAATCCATATGTACAATTTTTTGGAGATCTTGGTTTACATCCATTCAAAATTGGGGTTATTCAAGAATTGAAGGCTAACGACCATCAGTTGCGTCATACGTTTACTATTTGGTCTCATTTAAAAGTGCGAATTAATGCAATTTTTAACCGGAAAATCTTATCTGGTGAAAAGACAACATTGCATCCATAAAAGTTGACTGTGTGGTGTAAATTGTCAGTCAACGGCATAATCAGTCCATATCTCATTTTTTAAATAAGGTAGAAGGTGCCAGTAGAGGGTGTACGTAATCGAAATATGATCAATGAATTTTTGTTTCCAAATATCAATGAAAGAAACTTTAATAACTTGTGGATGGTGCTACGTGCCATAAATCTCACAAAACCATTGAATTATAGAGACGTCATTTTGGTGATAATGTTATTTTATGAAATGGATCTATTTCTTGGACTCCAAGATCGTGTGATTTGACCTCTTTTTATTATTTTTTTTTGGAAGTACGTTAAGCCCAAGTGTTATAGTGACAACTTAACACGTTCCATTAATAAAATAACATTCAGAACATCTTGAAAAAGTGGTAAAACCAACTATTCGTGGTAATTATTTATGATTATTAAAGTGGTTTTACACGGCGTGTGTTTGTCATATGACTTGTCAGTTTGAAAACCCATATGTAATTTCATGTGTTTGTCTAAATAGGCATTTTACATACGGTTTAAAATTTTTACTTTCAAACGTACATACATGTGTAATTACAACTGACATAACCTATAATATATAATTTTTCCGCCACACAGTTTTGTATTGCCAACCACAGCTGATGCAAACTTAGTGCTTTTGCCACGCTTTTAGTGCTTTTGGTACCACAAAAAACCTAAAATAGCAAATATCAAGTTGGCATTACAGGATGTCAGATGCTTTGTCACATCAAAATAGAACACGTTCTAAATGAAAAATTTCATATGTATTGTACACATGGAAAATACACATGTTATGTTTGAAAGGGTTCACACGGCGTGTTTAGAATTTACACATGGAAAAGTGACAAGTCATATGACAAATACACGTGGTGTAAAACCACTTTTAGATATGATTTTTAAAACATAAATGCCATGGAATATACCTTCAAAGAGAATACAAATTAAACTCGCTTATATCAAACATCCTTTATTTTTTGTATATTCCAGAAACATGTTTAGACATGTTAAGAGGCCAATTATACCATTTCTTAGCATTTTAAATACAATTTTCTATTGAACAATGGAAATAATAAAATATTGAGAACATACTTTAAACACATAGGCAACAACGGCTACGTTGCTACACGACTACAATCGTCGCCGTGAAGTGAGCTACTTAATTATATTAAAGAAGACGAAGTCAAAATAATCGTACTCTTATAAACGTGTGTATTTTAGATTTCACAGTTTGTAGTCGTTAGCATGATGTTGTCTATGTGTTTAATGCAAAAGTATCAAAAACAAGAACAACGATTTTTAAACTGTTTAAATAAAACATATGTTTTATTTGTAGAGGAGTTTTTAAAATGACAGAAAACTTTATCTCAAGAGATATAAACAGTCTTAACAGCTAAACCTAAATCAAAGTTAAGTCGGTATTTAGATCTCCATAGGTTTAATGAAGCAAACATCGAAAGAACGCGTCATTAATGTAGAGCGATTAAAAAATTTGGATTTCCATCTTCCTTCCATTTTATGTTTTTATTTATTTGTGCTTAAAAACCAAGATGTAATACGATTTACAGTGCAAATAATATAGTCATTTTCATTTTCTGTCGCCTGCTATTGCTAACTTCAACCTAACACAGCGTGTTAGCTGTTAGTTAGCTGTCGTTCTTAGAGAGTTTCTGACATATGTATGTATGCGTTTTACCGCATCAGTTTAGATTTATGTTAAAGCTAGGCGACAGAAAATACGCGCTCAACACTCAAAATGAAGTTCTTTGTAAAGCGAACTGTATGCCTAGAGTATATAAGGCAAGTCCTGGTTGTGATTGTGCAGTGAAAAAACCATTTATGTGTATCTGTAAAAAACTACTGCTTTCATAAAATTTGCGAAAGAGCAATAAATTGCAGAAGATGGATATGAAAAATATTTTTTTAAGGACAAATATTTATACATTTTTAGAGTGTCTGAAAAAAAAAACTTTTGTAAGATATCTAAAGGATAAAATAGTGAAAATCTTAACATAACAAAACTAATCAGATTGGTGGTGCTTTTTTGTGAATGCTATCGTTCAGTTTATAAAGGGTGGTTAAATTTTAAGATCCGATGTTGATTTTGAATAAAACACAGATTATTTAGGAAATTGTTGTCATTTCTTTTGTTTTTGATAATGGTTTGATATGGTTTAATTATGCATCCTTTCGATGCTATAAATTCTCAATGACGCTGAGCCATAATTGAGGTTTTATGCCGCTTATGTGCCGAATTATCTCATCCTTTAGCTTTTGAATTTTTTGCTCTCTTATCGCCGTACACCTTTTATTTCAAACAACCCCAAAGAAAGAAGTCCAACAGTGTCAAAGCACATAATCTTGGCGGCCAATTGACATCGCCAACACGTGAGATAACACGGCCATTGAATTTGTGGCGCAAAAGAGCCATTGTTTCGTTAGCTGAAACCGCACATCGTCCACATCCATATCTTCCAATTCGGGCCATAAAAAGTTCCTTATCATCTCACGATAGCGAACACCATTCACAGTAACTGCCTGACCGGCCTCATTTTGGAAAAAATACGGCCCAATAATGTCGTCAGCCCATAAACCGCACCAAACAGTCACTCTTTGCGGGTGCATTGGTTTTTCGACAATAAGTCTTGGATTATCATTCGTGGTACAAATTGAGTTAGTCTG
Source organism: Phasia obesa (assembly GCA_949628195.1). NCBI lineage: Eukaryota > Metazoa > Arthropoda > Insecta > Diptera > Tachinidae > Phasia > Phasia obesa. The sequence continues at coordinate 20,507,187 of OX451215.1, read as the reverse complement.
AAATTGAGAAATGTCAAATTAAATGTAGAAAAAAAACTTGACGTTTAGGTGTGGTTCCCATTCAACATCGGCCCTTAATATAATCATACCCGATATAATCATACAAAATCTGTGTTGACTGTCTGTACTGTCTATAATTCTTATCGGATTTTTACAAAAAAAACTTAAATCTCAAACATTTTTGTCTAATTGACTTAAAATGTTTTTAAAGTTTTTACTTTAAATTTAATATTAAATATTTAAATTTAATAAAAACACTTTAAATAAAATATTAAAATTTCATCCCCTAAGTTCTCAACGAAGTGATTATGAATTAAAATCAATCTTATTTTGAAAAACTGACATGTAGGACGCACTAACTTCAATTAAGTAACTTAAATTTAAGATCCATTTTTTTTGTGTTGAAGAGGTCGACAAAAGTTTAAAAAATATTTTTTATTAACACAAGTGTTTTAATGATATTGTTTTATTCATTTTCATCTCTTTACTTCTAATTCGTATAAATTTCATTAATAACATTAAATTCAAGCGAATTAATTTAATAATTCTTGCAAAAAAAACCGACTTCAAAACAGACAAACTTAAAATCATGTTTCTGTAACTATTGCGACACCCTGTAATTTCCGAATTCAAATTTTATACTAGTTATAGCGGTCGTAGCAATACAGGTTCATTGTAAATTTCAACCGTCTGTCTGTAACGGTTTAAAAGTTTTGTCATATACATCAAATTACATAAACTATTGCGACACCCTGTAATTTACAATTTTAAATATTTATACTTATTATAACAGATATAGTAGTGGACATTCTGTCTAATTGTTAAGTGTTTATCAATAACTGTTTAAAAGATATGGTCATATATATCAAATGACGTCACCTATTGGGACACCCTTTAAATTCAAATTTAAATATAAAAATACTTTTTAAGGAGGACTATGTCATACAGATTCTTTTTAAATTTTAACTTTGTGTCCATATACATCAAATTACATCAACTATTGGGACACCCTTTAATTTCTAATTTTAAATATTTATACTTGTTGTTATACCAGACATAGTAGTAAACATTCTGTATATTTTTCAAGTGTTTGTCTATAACGGTTCCAAAGATGAGGACATAATGGTCAAATTACATCAATAATGGGGACACCCTTTAATTTATAGATCCAAATTTTATACCTGTTGTAATAGCGGACTAAGCAATATAGGTTCTTTGTAAATTTCAACTGTCTATCTATAACAGTTGAAAAGTTTGGCCATATATATTACTTTTACATTAACTATTGGGACACCCTTTAATTTCCAAATTCATATTTTACACTTGTTATTTTAGCGGACTTAGCAATATAAGTTTTTTGTAAATTTCAACTGTCTGTCTACAACGGTTCAAAAGTTTGGCCATATATATATCAAAATAAACCAACTAATGGGACACCCTTTAATTATTTATACTTATTATATTTATACTTATTATAAGAGACATAGTAACGAACATTCTGTGCAACTTTCAAGAGTATGTCTATAACGGTTCAAAAGATAGGAGAATAAAGGTGAAATTAAGTCACCTATGGGGTCACCCTTTAATTTTTAATTTTATTTTTTAATTACTTTTTGTTATTGGGAGCTACAGTGATACGCACTTTTTTTTAATTTTAAATTGATGACCTATAACGTTCATAATACACGTAAAAAACATGTATGTTGTATGGGGACACCCTTTAATTTTTAAACTTATTTTAAAATGGGACCAATCTTTAGTCAGAACCTTTGTAATAGTGCAAAAATTTTAAGAATCGGTTCAGAAATGACCGAGTTATGAAGGCACAAACATACCAAAAAAAAAAAAAAAAAAAGCAACACACAGACGAATTGATAACCTCCTTCTTTTTTTGAAGTCGGTTAAAAAACAGTCGTCCCAAGCAGTGTTGGGATTGCTCAGTGTTTAAATTGTACCGCACCAATGATAAAACTGTACCAAATTAGCATCAATTTTACCAAAATTTGGCATTAAGTAAACAAACAAAACATATACAGAGAACCTCGATATTAAAATAGGACAAAACCAAACATTTATATACTTTATTTTTCCAGCAAGTGCTTGAACCTCCACCAAAGTCACCTGATCTTAATCCGATAGAATATGCCTGGAGTTATTTGGAACAATAATTAAAGAGTCATCTTATTACTAAAAAAGATCTTAGGATTTATCGCCAGAAAGAATGGAAAAATATATCATCCCAATAGTGCCGAAAACTAGGAACCATCGCCACTAATGACAGGCGTATAAGTTAGCCCGTTTAATCTGTTTACACTTAGGGCTACTGATGTGGCATACCCAACTATACCTACATATATATGTACATGATTCTACAGACACTAATTTCTTATGTTAACTTGTTACAATTGGTAGCGACTATTCGCTAGTACTTTCTCCAAGATGGGTCAATTGGGTCTCTTCTTAGGTCATTCCCATGTTAAATTCAGCAGGTAAAGCAGGCATGGGAAGTGTATTGGATTTGGACTGGCGCACAGTGGTCAATTTCTCGAGATAGCGGTCAAAACTGTATAACTTTTGACCGGATTGGTATTTTTTTACGCAATTTGTTTTGTTCAATAGGAGGGACTTTAAGCTTCAATTTGCGTGTTCAAACGTAAAAATCGACTGATAGGAACGTAAGTAATGTGGAGTTAAAAATGCATTTTAATTTTTTGTTGAGTTTCCATGTAAAAGTTGAATATTTTGACATTTTAAATAGGTATTTTTTTATAATTTCTTATTTTCTTCAATCGTATTTTACAACCAATACTTATTTATTATTTCTAAACTTAATTTTGGTCAGAAAATGCCAACATTTGGCCCCTGACATTTATTTAGTCTCAATATTCAGAGGGGCCAAAGGTTGGTTTTTTTGGAAGAAAGCTAATTCTTGTGAGGATTAAACTGAAAAGTAACACTGAAATTCCCAACAATATCAATACCATTTGGATATTTTAAGTAAACTTTTACTATTGATTTAAAGTGCACATATATTTTATTTAAATGTATTAATAAAAATTTATACTAAAATTAGAAATAAATTATAATCTTTAAACTAGTATTAATTAAACAATATTAGTAAAAATTTCTTCCAAATAGCTTTGATTTTCATTTTGCAGTAGTTGTTTAGCTTCTTCATCTAACTCTAATGAGGTTGATTTCCATTTTTGTCGAATACTGGACATATATGGGTCGGATGTGCACAACAAAATATTAATAAGATCTTCATTAGTACAATATCTGGAAATTGTTCTTGTATTGTGCTCGCGAAAGAATCTGTAGTCTTTGTTCCTTTTTTCTTGTGCTTCTTCTGAGAGATCTCCAATTGGAAGCATATTGTACTGAATTATTTGTTCCCCATGGAACAAAATTTTGTGAACTGTGGTTGGCATATGTCTCCAAGAATATTTTTGGTTATAAAGGGTTGCTGTCTCATTAGCATACTGACCAAATTTTTTTGCATCTATCTTTTTGCTACATGCTATAACTTCTAATATGATTTGAAATCGTCGTATTAAATCATAATCTACTCCAGTTATAGAAGCTGCAGTTTCTGGATCGGAAAAAAATCTCCTTGCTGTTTCCATCATTAGAATTTCCTTCTCCTTGCTTTGGCTGGTCAATTATAAGGCCTATCTCACGGTATTTTTCTTGAATACCTTTTTTTTTTGCTTTCTTTTTTCCAAATTTTCTTTGTTGTTTCTCACTCTTAACGGGCCAAATGCTCCATAAAACGAATTCTAGCATGAAGAGGTGACATTCCAAATTCATATGCTTCATTAAAACTATCGTCTTGTGTTGGTGGTTGGCTCAATTGACTTGATGTTTTATGGCATATGGTGCAGCTTGACGAAGACTTTGTTTCGGTTAAAGCTTGTGCAACTTTTCCATCGATCATTGTAAGTGACATTTTAAAGTTAACTTCGATGCATTGGTCATTAAATTCAAATATCACTGGTTGAAGTTCTTTAATTGTATCTCTTATTTTGCCAACTTCTTCAGTTATGACATCTTTAGTTTCTTTTTTGTAAGCAAACTTTATTGGTCTACAAAATTTTGTTGACGAGGGAATTTCATTCTTCCATACATCTATCTCTGCAGCTCTACTAGTTGACGGCTCTGAACCAATATAAGTTTTTGTTAAACGTAATGGAACGAAAGAAATCATGAATAAATTGGCATCTGATGAATTTTCCGCATTACATTGTTTGTATTGTTTCTGGCCAGAGGACCCATCACATCCCCATTTAGAAATTAAAGTCATGCTGCAATTTTTAAACTTCTTGAAATAGTCAGCATCAAATGTCTTTATAATCGTTCTGCAGTGTGTTCAAGAAGATCCTGCAATTTTATTTCTGCTGAACTTGAAGTTACACTAAAAGCTGTTGGTGAAGGTAAGCAATCTTTTTTGGCAGAAACTATATCTCGATATGATGGAAAAATTCCACAATTTCTTTCATTGGTTCGCTTCCGCAATTCTGTATATTGGTTTTTAGTCATTTTCAAATCCAAAAATAGTGCAAATGCTTCTTCTGGAGTAAATTTATTTTCTTCAGTTGATGTCGGCATACTTTCTAAAATCCTTTTTGTGCGTCTGGGGCTGGCTTCCACTATTTTTTCAATGATAGCAATTTTTCTCTTTTTAGTTTTCGATGGTTGAATTTGATCCTTTATGATGCTACAAGAAACTTCTTCATTGATATGTTTAAGCTTGCGTCTTCGTGATCTTTCACTACAATTATCAATTGGCTTTGCTGGTCGACCACCTTTTCCAGTTTCCGTGGTAGTTACTGATGGCTTTTTAAAAATAAGTTTATTTCTTAGCCATTCTTGGTTGCGTGAGTAAAACAATTTCTTGTTTCTGGAACATTGATTGTACCGTTTTCTTAAAGTATTTAAAAAGTTTTTTTATTTTTAAGTTATGAATTTTAATTTCTTGTTTGTCGCATATTTTGAAAAATGGATTATTCATTATATGTAAAATAATGTCGTTTTCATCTTTCCATTCAAAATATATATCAGATAGAAAACTATAACTGAATTTAGCCATTGTTTAAACAATAATGAAGAAAAAAAATGAATGCATGGATTAATATACTATTGCTCGAAGTTTCAACATGATCTTTTTTACCTCTTTAAAACATAATATAACAGGTACTTGGTTTTAAATTTATTTGCAATTTTCAGGTATTTAAGTTGTGTAATATTAGATGGCAATAAAATCATTTTTTACCTTTTCCAAATGAATTGCCAGATACCACATTATTTGAGAGTTCTATTGTCATTTTTATCAAAATTTTGATACACCCTTCTATGTGGACTAGGTCCAAATATGGGCCAACTTCTCCTAATTTCAACAGAATTATTTTTTGGGTCAATAAGAATTCTTGTACAAAATTTCATCAAAATATATGCATAATAGCTACTTTCACATACAAATAACTTCTCAAAAAATATGACGTGCATTTGTACCGAATATCTTACCTTGGGTCAGAAAAATTGCTGTAGCTCAAAAAGTGCAGTCCCGATGCATGGACATGTATATATAGGAATGTAGGGGAGAGTTAGGATTACAAAATAGTAAATTTGTGTTTTGACTCAGCTTGACTCACAGGAGTTGTGCTCTATGAAGTAGGAAATTTCCGAGAAATTTGACCTTTTATAAAAAAAATCTTTAAATTGTTCTGAAAATAGTAGAGCTTCAATTTTCTTACCAGTAATAGGAAATAAGTTAAGTTACAACACAAAATTTATTTCGTCCAAAATTCTTGAAAAACAAAAAAGTTATGATCATTTAAACTTTAAAAATTAACTAAAAATATCATAAATTTCATAAATTCTGAAAAAGCCCATTTTGGACCACCCTGTTCTCAGTGAAATAGTTGAAATAGAGTTCTAATTTTTTGGCTCCCGAGGTTTACTACTGTCTACTTTCATATGAGTCTAATAACTTTAAAATCGGAGAACAAAAACCAAAAGGAGTTTTGGCCGCTATCTCAAAATATTGACCACAGTGTGGCGGTAGTTCTTCAAGAGCTAGCAAATATACCCGTCGGAGCTACCTACCTAAACAACTGGGTAATTGAGACAACGCAAAAACGTTCAAACGCTGTAGTTTAGCAAAAAGGTCTTGCAACTAAATTATTTATATAAAAGGGTTATCAAAGTTAATAACGAAAATCCCGAACATATATCAATAATGTTATATATATGAACATATATCAATATGAACATATATCAATAATGTTATAATTTAGTTAGTTCTACACAGGGTTGGAGAACTAAGAACTTAGAAATGTTTATTAGTATTAAAAATAAAAAAAGTATTAAATAAAAAAATCTATTGAATAAATTGTATATGAAATTGAACCAAAAAAGCATGAAGTGTACCAGTGTACAATTGTACCACAAATCCCTAGTAGTAAACATAAAAAATGACGTTGTATCACGCACGAACTCCATTTACAGATCAAGCAAAACGTCCATGAGTTTTTTTATCTTCTAAGTTATTTTAATAGAAATGCAACCAATTAATAAAACAAAAAAGGGCAGACAGATAAAGATGACTGCATACAGTACATGTCATTCATATATGTATGTATCTATGAATGTATGTATGTATTTAATCAAACATTAAATTATTCTATTGCTTATTTCGCCCTTTGAAACAAGGGATGGACGTTTGTAATTGTTATTAACATCAATTTTAAAGGGTGATTTATATGGTCACGGAAATACGACTTGTCGAATTTTTGTGTAAAAGAATAGTATTTAACGATACCAAGGCGCATTCATATCAGGTGAAAGCTTTAGCCTAGCCTAATACTTTTTGCTCTCGTTTTATTTAGCTAATGTCTTGTCAAAAATACATTGTTTTATATCTGCTAGCAGAATGTCAAAGTTGTTGTTTTGTTGTAGTTTTTGCCGTTGTGCTTCCACCTGGTAAAAATTCGACTTGGTCTAAACCAGAGATCCGCACATGCACACACATGCGTGCGCTTGCTCTCTAAACATTAAGCGATAAATGCATGGTAAATCATAGGGAAGAAAATTGCATTGGTATGGGTATGTGTTTGCGGTTTTTTGATCTAAACCAAGGCATATTTAACCAGGTGACAGCACAAGGCGGAGCTAATATTAAAAAGAAATTTTTTGAATTTTTTTTATATGGAGTTTGACATCAATCGTGTATTTTAAGAGAGAATAAAGTAGATATTACTCTCAAAATCGATATAAAAAAATTTAAAAAATTGTTGCTGATATTTCCTCTCCCTTACGCTATCACCTTGTTAAATATACCTTGGTCTGAACAATATGTAATGATTATGTGAGACATTGGGAGAAAATACGGATGAAAATTTGACAGTCATATGACTCTCTTAAAATTTTTAAATTTTACCAAAAACCATCGCACCTCATCAGATCAGGGATGCATTTTTCTAAGTGATGACAACTTTTCAAAGTTTAATCGCCACAAAATGATCCAAAAACAGCTAGACATTAAAAAAGATCAGCTGGTATCACTGATAATTTTGTAAACAATGGAAAAAATTAAAAGAGCTGTTACTATGTTTCACCATTGATTGTTATAAAACGCAAAAAATTCAGTCGTAAGATTTTTACTCATTTCTTAAACATTGATCAAATTTGATTTTATTTTCGCTTGGAATTTACTTATGTACGTAAAGTCGTGCCGTCTAAACCATCCTTAAAAAACATTTGGTAGCAAAGTGCAACAAAAAAATATAAAACAACACAAGTTAAATTTTTTTATAAACAAAATCAATGGCATTGAACTTGCCATTCCTGACGTGACCTACAAGTGTCTGCACGTTATGAAAATGCAAAGAGAAAATATGTATAAATTTGGCTCTTGTTTGACATTGGGTGAGCAAATCACAATAGATGCATTCGATTTAAAAACTGCTTCTGCTTTTTTCAATTGCATTTTTTGTAATAGAACTTGGTAGAATAACCAAGGCAGTCTGTGGTTTTTTTTTTTTTTTTTGTTTAAAGATCGATTTAAATTTCAAAATAATCTTCATGCTTTATTTATTTCACTGTCCCCCTTTTTAAATCTTTGAATTCTGAATCACTATCATTTTATTACCTTCAAATTTTAATTGTTGTTGGTTTGCGTGTGTGTTTTCTTTTTCTTCTGCTAGACAGACAGACACTACAGAACATTTAAGATTCTGTCTAGAATTTCTTTCTTTATGATCCAGAAAATTTAGTGCCAAACTAAAAACACGGAATTTATTTTAACAAAAATTCCAAAGTTAATAATCTGCCATGAAATTTCAAATTCCCACCAAATGCGATAACAGTTTTGGTGTTTTTGTGCCCAAAGTCAATTTGCTGTGTTTTTTTTTTCTTCAACTTTAATAAAGTGAGGAAAATAAAACAGTTGCTGGGGAACGTATGCCAAGAGAAAAACATTAAGCACAAACTTTTGGAGATATTTGCATTGCAGTTGCAGTATGATCATTGCAGCAACATGAACAAAGTCGCAATTTACATTAGACAGAAAAATGGGCAGACAGACGAGATTTGTAGGCAAGGGGTTGAAGAGGTAGAGTGTGTATTTCATGACTAGTGTTGTTGTTTAAGCAAGAGCAAAAGAGAATTCAAAAAATGTCTGCCCTGTTTCTGTCCTATGTAAATTGCGACAAACCGATGGAAAATGGATATAGATTTATTATTTTTACATGTATTTGAAATTTGTTAATTAACGCATAATTTCAAATGAGATCATTGGACGCTAATGGGTTAATAACATAAAATCATTGAGATACGTAAGAACTTCCCTGCAAATAATATTGGGCTACATTGTCCATTGTAGGTAAAATCCATTCATGGCAAGAACTGTGTATATCATACAGTTAGTACAACGTATAATGGACGTTCTTGAAAGATTACACAGCGGTAACTTTGATGCCATTTATCGTTTATTTTCTTAAAATTAGAGTAGCTTTGAAATTAACCCTTTTTCGGTATTTTATTGATATTTTTATGAAACTAAACCTGTGTGTAGCGTGGAGTAGTTTAAAAACGAATCCCTTGTAGGTCTGAGGACTACTCACATGTTACGCAAAGCGGAGTTCTGAATATGATCCAGTTCTAGGACATCGTAATGTTAAATGAAGCAATTCAATGGCTTTAAAATTACCATACATACGTACAAACCATTCATAAATCCTATTGTTCTTAAAACTAAAGGCTGCATTATCTATATACATACACAAATACATTCATACATGCATACATACATACATATAATATCTATATATGTATCTAAATACGAGTACATATAATAAAACTGTAACTTTATATCTGGCTGTGTTCGCAGCATGCAAAAACTACTAGATGAATTTTAAGAAAATTTTATTAGGAGGTGCCTTAGTATCTAGGTTCAAATATATGATACTTTTTTCCGCGTAAAAATATCTTATTTCTAAGAGAAAAAGTAGTGAAAGTATATACATATATATTGTTGTAGGAGAAATATCGAAGCAGACCAGTTCCTTAACGGGTCCCTTTTCGACCCCCTCTTCCGTCCTCTATGATTACAGACAACCGAAATGTAATTACGGCAACCTCAGCCTCATAGAGTCATGTGCTACAACCAGACTTTAGTGATTTCAGACTGTCGACTGGTAACTGTAGGCTTTCTTTCCCCTTCTTTTCCCCATGGCATCCACATTTAATAAGCTTCTGCCTCCAGGCACAGTCTGCCAGTAGTGAAAGTATGAAATTTGACCGATTCAATGGTAATTCAAACTTGGCAGCAACTTTTGTTTTGTCAGCGGGAAAGTTTAAACAATATTTTCATAAGTGCAATAATTTTAGAAGTTGATATAAAGTTCAGACTATTATGTAACGCTTATGTTCCTTAATATTAACCCAGGGATGGGAACTATTATAAAGTATATGCATAAACCATATCTGAAGCATTATAAAAGTAAGAGTCTTAAAATTTGGCAAGGATGCTGACGGAGTAGCTAGATAATAATAATAATTATAGGATAAGGATTAGTGGTTTACACTTATAAAGGGTTTTTCAATAAGAGCGCCACAAAGCGCCTAATTCACGAACATACGACGCTTCTGGTGGTCAAGGGGCTTCAGTTCTTGCGTCAATTTGATCTTGTGAGGATGTAGGCCAAGATATTTTCGCAAAATTCGCCACAACGACGTCACAGAGATGCCAACGCTTAAGAACGACATGTGAGAGACACATTTGGGCTTTCTTTAACTGAAGCCTCAGCGGCAGCAATATTCTCGACACTACGGGCATTTCTTTCTCTCACTAGCGCGGGAACCTTTTGTACTGTGCCTGTGTATTCAAATTTTTCCACTAGACGCTCAATTGTTGATCGGCTAGGACGATTATAACGACCATAAATTGGACGTAGCGCTCTTAACGTTGAGGCCACTGACTTCGAATTTCGGTAGTAAATCTTCGACTCGTTGTTGGCTCGTATATCATTCCATCATGAAAGGGCAAACCTTACTGAAGGGAAATATCAAAAGAGCGGCAAGAAATATGGCGTCGTCTTCTGTCCCTGTCGCTCTACTTTTGTAGCTTCCCTTGTTGAAAAACCCCTTATATGTATTTTAACATTTACTTTTGCCAGTTAAAAGTCAAAATTTTGTCATTTTCAGCCAGAAATTAAGTTTAATTTTATTTTATCCTTTTTCTAAATTAACTCTTTTAAGGGCGATTTACACGATCACACAATTCTTACAAAATGTCATATTTTTGTGTAATATTGAGAGAAAAAACTGATTTAAATTTGAAAGGCAGGAAATTAAAAAAAAAAAAACTATCACACCTCATGATGCCAACTAATCGAAAACCCAATTAATATAATGCATAAAAGCTCATTTTTCGTCAAAGATATTATCGTAAACATAGGAAAAAAAGTCAAAACAATTGTTTTTACTTTACCATGTTTTACTCTACACAAGGCATATTTAACCAGGTGACAGCACAAGGCGGAGCTAATATTAAAGAGAAATTTTTTAAATTTTTTTTTATATGCAGTTTGACATTGATCATGTACTTTAAGAGAGAATAAAATAGATATTACTGTCAAAACCCATGTAAAAAAAATTCAAAATTTTTTTGTTGATATTTCCTCTCCCTAACGCTATCACCTTGTTAAATATGCGTTGACTCTACATGTGTATGATATATTTGCAGGCCCATTATTATAACTTACCAAGGCCCATTATTATAACTTACCAATAGCTAAAGTTAAGATTTTATCGGACAGATAAGTAGTTTTTCGTTATAATAACGAGGGTGGGGCTAGTTACTATAACTTGCCTGTAAAGTACACGATAACTAGTTAAAGGTTATTTTAAGCTTACTGATTATAAAGAGAAACTAGTTAATGCTCCGATAAAATTCTATCTCTAGCTATTGCTAACTTATAATAATGGGATTAAATCTCTTTTTTAAACGCGGATGAATTTTGATATTACTAAACCGCGTTAAGTAATACTTCTCCATTTTCAAGTTTTTTTGCGAGCGAGCACACTTACAGCACAAAAAAATAATTATAAAAAAAACTTTAACTCTGATTTACATACATATGTATGTATGTATGTACTAAGATATTATAGATAGTTATCCATATACAGTGGGCGACAATAAGCAGGCCACAGACGATGCGATGAGTTGTAGAACTAATTCTAGGAATCGCAGGTTATACGAGAGTTGTACACGAATTGTAATGTCTGTGGGCCGATTGTATTCAAGTTGTACCTAAGTATGTCGGTTGTACGAAAGATCAAAAAGTTTTGACTTTTTGTCAAGTTGTACCCATACCCCGCAGCGTTTCTGTGCCTCTCGCCAACGATTTTATGAAGTATTTGTGTTTAGTATTGTTTTGACCACCTTGCAGTTAGCATTAAATGTAAAGTATTATTTGCGGACGATGTCTATATGAGAATGTTGAACGCCATCTTACTTTAAGAGAGCTGGGTTGTTCAATGAAGTTGTACATAAAATCGCACGCTAAATTGTATTGTTTGTGGAGCGCATACAACTGATTCCTAGAATTGTTTGTACAACATCGCAATTTCCAAACATTCACATATTTCTCACTGTAGGTCCAAAATCCAAAACTATTCCTAAGCAATTACTTAAATAAAAATTACGGACGGAATGGTTTCGTTTGAATTGTCTCCCACTGTATTATCTATACATATATATGTATGTGATCTGAGCCCAAAGAAAGAAAAAAAATTAAAACAAATCAGGCAGGCACCTCTAGAAGAAAGTCACAGAGAAAAGGGAATTAACAAAAATAGAAAAAAAGAGACGGCAGACAATTGGAAAAAATGTGGGCAAATGAAGTACTTGAGAGACGCGTGTTTGTGTGTGTGTATGCAGTTTTTAGTTCATTTTTTAGTAGAAGTGCGGGTTTTGCTTACAAATACAAAAAAAAGAAAAGAAATTTGAATGTAGAAGTTCATCAACATTTTTTTTAATTTATAATGTTTGGTGGTGGCAGAAAGAATATTTTGTTGTTTTTTTAATTAAAAAAGAAATTTTCCAAAAATTAAAATAAAAGTCTTATTTTTCAATAAAACAAAACAAAAGACACACCTGTGGATTAAATGTGTAAAAGAAGTTGTCGTTTAATTTATTGTTGGTGTAACAAATTTGCCCAACAGGATTTTGTTGTTGTTGAGACTGCTGCTGTTGTAATGCGGCGTATGATGTCACCGGTAAATTAAATGTAGATTTGTTTATGACACTTAAAGGGCAATTGTTGTTCTTGTTGTTATTAATTAAATTAAAATCACTGAATTTTTTAGAAACTTGTTTTGCTTTCAAAACATTCCTTTGAAAGGAATTTGTGAAATCTTGTATTTGTTGTTGGCCAGTAACAATTTGGCAATTTTCATATAAAAACTTTTTTGAATTGAAATTAACACAATTTTGATTACTAAAATACAATGTTTCTTGGTGTTGTTGGGGCACTACAACGTTATGATTTTGTTGCTCAAATTGATCGTTTAATTTATTTGACGTTAAAAATTCCGCCGTTTTTAAGATATTTTTTGTATTTCCACTATTATTCGTTGTACGATTTTCCAAACAATTCGCCACTTCAGTAATGACCGTCTGCGCACGCGATCCACCTTCAACTGAATCCGTTTGTCCAACGATCAGGGAATTTACTGGTTTTACAGCCGTGGAAGAAGTTTTACCAGCTCCAACAATATTAGTAGACTGCTGTTGTTGTTGTTGTTGTTGTTGTCGTCGTTGAGCTGCTCCCATAAAATCAACAATACCACTACTACCATGAATAGTAGAATTTGGTTGATAATGTTGTTGGTGTTGCTGTTGCTGTAAATTTTTTATAACTGCATTGTTTCTATTTCCACCACTCATTGTTGCTTTTGTATTTACTGTCGTTGTGTTTGTCATTTTAATGTCACCAACACTATCACGGCCGGCATTTTTGTCATTAGCATTGTTGCTGTCGTTGTTGTTGATAATGTTTTTTTGTGAAGAGCAAGCAGCTCTTAAATTCTGTGAGCCGAACATAATGACTCTCTTTTAAATAAAAACTCTTAAATAAAAACTCTTTCTAATCGACAGTGGGTTTGAATAAGATCTTTTATTTTGCTCTCTGTATTAAACTTTTTTTAACACTGTACAAAATTTTGTTTGTTTTTTTTTATTAAAAAGGGCGAATTAAAAATAAATATTTTCCATATAAATTTTAAAAATATTTCAAATAATTTCTGCCCAAAGTATTGTCAGTATTTTTAAAGATAAAACTTTTTCGTTAAAATATTATTTAAATATAATGTAGGTATATTTTTAATACGCAGTATACTAAACCGAACAGTGGTTTTCGTGTGGCTGATTTGGTTATAGCAATTTTGGGCGTCACCAATCATGTAGGGTGTAAATCAATGACGAGTGCGTGCACAGCCCTTATTTTTAGTACCATACACATCCAGTAAATTGCTGCGTGATATCTAGTAAAGTATCTATCAAACAATTTCAAATTTATGTTCGTTGTCAAGGTGATATTTTACACGGTTTTTTATTTGGTCCATTCAGTTGTGAGTTATTGGATTTAAACAAAGAAAAAATTCAGTACATTTTACAGTTTTTCTTTGATACAGGCATAAATGCAAGCCAAGCGACTGATATTGTAAGCGGTAAGCGGAAAAATATATATTATAAGTTGCTACCGTGTGGTCAAACACTAAATTCAGATCTCTACTGTCAACAACTGGCTCGCTTGAAGCAAGCTATTGACCAGAAACGGCCAGAATTGGGAAACAGCCCGAACTGGCCCACAACGCCAAGACAGACACGTGTGTATTGACTCGCCAGAAACTCAGGGAGCTTGGTTGGCAAGTTGTGATGCATTTACCATATAGTTCGGACCTGGCACCAAGTGATTACCACCTTTTTCTCGAATTGCAAAACTTCCTGAGTGATAAGAAAGTGGAATCAAAAGAAGATTGTGAAAATCTATTACTAGAGTTTTTCGCCAATAAGGACCAAGACATCTATGAGAAAGGCATTATGAAACCTACCTTTAAATGTCAACAAAACGGTTCATATTAAAACTAAATCCGACAATCAAAAACAAGCCATGAATTTCACGCAAAAATAATATATGTAATTCTTATTAGAAGATTCCACTTTCGAATTAAATTGTGCGGATATGCGAATGTACGCCAATCTTTTTTATGTTGCTATAATTAATACAAGCTTTATTTTAAGACACCTTGGAAATAAAAAAAAAGGTATTAGTGTTTTGGCTTGTTCTTTTTTCTAACTTTGTTGCTCTTGATAAGAAGCAAGTATTTTTTTTTTGAAAATTTTAGTCATCTATAGATAAAATATTATTATCAGTTATTTGCATTGATTAAGTCATTTCTTTCTCAACAACACACGTATATATGTATGTGTTGTTATTTTTATTCTTAAATGATAAGCGCATATTGAATTGAGGTATTATCTAAATATATTTTTAATTAAATCTTATTTTAATGCAATAATTCATTGTTTTTGCAATTGTTTTATTTCCATTAAAAATTACTAAAACCTAAAATTTAAAAAAAGTATTTAAGATTTAAATTTGTTTCAAAAAGCCAATTCGATAGAAGTATTTATAATTATATACTTTTTAATTTATGATTCTAGCTTAATATAAAGGCACTTGCTGTGCCCGCCACTTCGTCACAATATTTTGTCCGTTTTAGCTTTGAAAATAGTTCACATTTAAAATAATCCACCTTTTATGGTTCATGTATGTACTTTATATAGAGGTACCCATCCCTGGGTAATTACTCAGGAACAAAGGCTTAATATAATATTCTAAAATTTATATGTATATGTAAATAAATGAAATTATATCCCTCTTTTAAAAATAATAAAAGGTGCTGTCAAGTTTGCAGTACTTTCAAATCGGTAAAATTGCGTAGTTTCGCTACTTTTTTTTCTATTTTCTCTTGGAAGTGAATTATTTTTACGGTAAAAAAAGAGTCTTATATTTGAACCGAGATACTAAGGAGGAGGTACATCTTATTAAAATGCATTCAGTAGTTTTTACGTGATTCGAACACAGACAGGCAGAGAGATACAGTTTTATTACTTATATGTATAGATTGGTGCTAAAAATTCAGTATTTAAAGTAAATAATTTGGCTTAAGGTAACAAATCAGCAACGCACTATTCAAATAATCAAATTTAAGGCAATTTGGCATTGATTTGTAGTTGCATATTTTGTATATTTTTGTGTTAAATGCATATTTTTTATAAAAACTTTTATAAATTTAAAAAATCCGCTACATAGACAATACTGCACTAATTTATGTGCATAATATTCCATAAAGCATGATTTGACATTTTTGTCTACGAACTACATATCGTCGCGTTTCTTCTTAAACCACGTAAGCGTCATTTTTTTGAAATTGACTTTTTTGGTTTTTATGGTAGAAAATAACATATGCCACCAGACGACATTCTCATCTTAACAAGTTTGTATGAAAAATAAAAAAATCCATTTTCAAAACCTCGTAAGCGCCATACAAATGACATTTGCATGCAAAATATAATGGTTTTTATATTTCAAGTTGGAAATGTTAAAGACTCAACCACTAAGTTTTTTGTATTTAAGAATAAAAAAATCAGCAAAGTTTCAGGCCAATTGGAGCATTTTTGGTAAAGTTAAATTTTTTTTATACATACAAAAATAAATGTTAATTTATACACAGAAATTTGCGATTTGCTGGTTGCGCCAAAAACTCGTAAGCGACAGATTTGGCTACAATTAATTACACGTAACAAATTTAAAAAAAAAGTTTCTATACCCTTCAGAGAGTCACACAGCCATGTTTTGTAAAAAAATTGTTTTAAAGCCCATATTAAAAAAGTTATTAAGTTTTTTTCGTTTTCTGAAAAACGACTTTTTGGCGCTTACGTGGAATAAACGCGACGATATATCTTTGTAAATCTTTCTAACTTCTTTAAGTGACATGTTTCATGAATTCCGAGGCTTGGTGATCATATTTAAAACTTATATTTCTCTGAATATTAGTTACTCTGTAATTAAATTTTTCAATGTCAATTAATTCATGATTTTTCAGTTAAATGAAGTCATTCGTTAAAAATGTTTTTTTCTGAGTCAATAAAAATAAATTTTATTTCCTGTTATACAATGAATAATAAATTCTTTGGAATTTAGGCACACTGTGTTGTTCTAAAAATTATTAAAAATAAGAGCACACATGCTTGTCTCTATAAACTCTTTTTTTAATATTCTAATCTCTCTTAAATTGTGTTTTTTCTTTCTTTTTCTTTTAATTTGGATTTGTTTATTAATTCATTTATACCTGTTTTGTTGTTTTCTTTGTTTTACCTGTTTGTTGTTTGTGATAATACCCAAGGCCAGTGTTGTCAGATTAGGGGATTTATACCCAAATCGGGGATTTTTATTTACTTATGGGGATAAAAAATTCGGTTTGGGGATTCGGGATATCGTTGAGGATCGTTTCAATGCTTTAGGGATTTTTTGGGAATTACTTTTTGGATTACATATTGTAATTTTATTATTAAATAATTCCTTTTCTAATATGATGTTTCTACATATATTCCAATTGAACAAATCGTCCAGAAAATTTGAAAAGGAATAACTCAAAATATTGAGTGCTTCTCATACAATGTGACAACAAAGTGGTTATTTAAAACTTAAACAGGTAAAAGAAGATAAAAAACGTACCGAAAATAATTCAACCAATTTGATTTAACTTGATTTAATGCACTTCCTCTATTTTATCTTCGTTACGATTTTAAGAAAGAACTGCAGTCTTAAATCTTTTTAGCGGTGGTACTACTAAAAAAATTGTATCGAGGGTTGTAGAGAACTAAAATAAAGAAAATAAATAAGGCGGCCAACCGAGTTAGCAGCAGTAAATAACAATGTTTTAAAAGACATTTATAAATAACAATTAAGAAAAATGGCAATTAAAAAGTGGAGCAACTTCTTAACCTATTTTGGAGAAAAGTTTATAAATATCAAAATGCAGCTGAAATAACTTTATTTCTAGACCTGGCAAAGTTATTTTACATATCAACTAGAATTGCTTATACATATAAATATTTTTTCGGTACAAACAAAATTTTAAATACGAAATAAATTGCAGAACTGGTTACTCAAATCTTTGTTGAGAATTAATATAAATTTTAAAAATACTGAAATTTGTTTTAAATCCTTTGAAACATCCCGAGAAATAGTGAGGTAAAACCTCAATCAACTTAGTTTTTTCTGTTAATAATGCTTTTCTGCTTGTCTGCAAAAACACCTAGTCTTTGGTGGGAATCGAACCCGCAAGCCCTAGACTGATAAACTAGCGCGCTACCAATCAGTCTAATATACAATCTAATATACAAAAAAGTGAACACTATATTTTTAAATAAAGTTAACTAAAGAACAAATAGAATATTCATGTGCTAATTTCAATGCAAACAGTATCCTTTTTAGCGGGGAATTGTGGGGATAGTTTAAATATGTTTTGGGAGAATTTCGGGGATGAAAATTTTAAAATTGGGGATGTGACTCGAAAAAAATCTGGGAACCCTGTCCAAGGCATGTTTAAATATGCCTTGATAATACTATTTTGACAAGATCATTATCTTCTGTTTGACTCTTCTTTTTATTAGATTTCGTTTTGCATATTTTCATGCTTATATACAGTAGTGAGTAAAAATAGTTATAATTGTTTGTGTTCATTCCCATTTAGATCTTAACAAAACTGCTTTTAAATCAAATTAAAAAAAAAATCCACAAGCAATGAGAGAAAGTTTAATGAAAACAAAATAAGTCGTATGTACTCAGTTTTGCTCTCACCCAAGACATATTTAATATGCCTTGCTCTCACCTAAATTAGTAGAAAAATTTAAAATTTTCCGTTATTTTAATTTCAGTTTTCGATTTGGTTGCTATAATCTTGAGGTTTGCTATTATTGTTATTATTGTTAGATTTAAATTGTAATTGAATAACTTCGTATACCAAAACACTGGCGCCGACAGCAGGAAACAATTTAACGACACCATATCAAACAGATGGCCAAGCATGTCGCACAGAGCGGTATTTTGCCATTCTAAGCGGACATTAGGCCAAAACTTAGTTTTAAAAAAATATAAGAATTTAAGTACGCAGCTCGAAAAACAACAACAAACTGCATCATATAGTGAATTTTCAAAGGTTTTATTAGAGATTTGTCGTTTTGGGACACTGTTAAAATCAGGAAAGTAGAGTAAATCGTATACGTTTTTATTGACTTTTTACGATTTTGAGAGGTTTGTAATATATTTTTTGTGTCTAAACGAATAAAGATTTTGTATTGATTTTTTTTCTATCAAAGGCTATATTAGCAGTTACTTATATTAATTTTAAGAAGAATTTTATTTTAAATGTTTAGGGTAAAAATTTTTTTTCGATATTAAAAAAAAAGGATTTTTTGTCCAAAAAAAAAAAAAAAAAAATAAAAAGGTTTTTGAGAGTTAGGGTCAACGCGATCCTAAAAATGATATATCACTATAAAATTTATGATCTCTACTTTTATACTGTAGAAAAAACCTTGCGCATTTTTGCGCAATTTTTTTGGCGATTGTTTTTTGGTAAATTTCACCTTTTTTCTTCACCGATCCAATGGTACTGCAAACTTGGCAGCAACTTTTATTTTTGCCAGCGGGTATTTTAAAACACTATTTACAGTACTTTACAATAATTTATGATTTTTTGGAAATTAGCAAATAGCAAAAATTTTAAAAGTTCACATGGACGTTTCAGGGGGTAAAAACTTGTCTGTAAAAACTTAAAATTTATTATTATTGGTATTAAGACGTATCTAATCCCTTTTTTTTTAATAATTTCATTATTTTTACAAATAATATTTTATGTCACCGCCCATAAAAGGGATAGGGGCGAAAAATAGCATTTTAGAATCTTCACGGTCCAAGTTTACGTTTTTGAACATTCGCTGACTATAAAAGTTGCATTTGCTAAACAAAAGTATGGGAAAACTAAAAAAAAAATTAATTTTTCTAAGGGGAACTTTTTTCTCCTTGGTCCGATTTTTCTTTTTTTATAGCTTTAACAGCCTATGAAG
This sequence comes from Phasia obesa, assembly GCA_949628195.1. Taxonomy (NCBI): domain Eukaryota; kingdom Metazoa; phylum Arthropoda; class Insecta; order Diptera; family Tachinidae; genus Phasia; species Phasia obesa. The sequence continues at coordinate 20,487,488 of OX451215.1, read as the reverse complement.
ATTTTTCTGCCAAGTTTCATTAATCTAGGGGTACTCAGTAAATTGTCAGAGCCAATACAAGCTAAGTGCGTCGGAGGCAACATCATATAGTGGTGTTGTTTTACATGGTGGCATGTTGGTCCATTGCAAAAAATTGATAACATCATTATAAAGGGAGACTATTTAAACATATTGCCCCTACCCATCTTTTTTAGAAATGAACGCATATTCTAAGGAAGAACTTGTGTTGCAACAGGTTGGAGACCAGAAACACACTTGAAAAATCATTGAGATCGGTTTGACTTGGAAAAATGTTCAATTCATGCTATGGCCTCCGCAAAGACCCCACCTCAATCCAGTTGAGAATCGACATAGATATTGTTAGATATCTAAGTGATTTCATGCAGACATAATTTAATTGTTTTATTCCCTTTTATTTTGGATTTTTAGTGAAAAAAGCTCGACACATTTAACAATAGAATTGGTGGCACCTTAGAAGACTGTAAGAAATATTCGCTTTGAAGCTATCCAGAGTAGAAGATAATGCAAAATTTGAGCGGGAAATAGAGGAACCTATTAAAAAGTCTCAACCTGGTAAGTTTTAGATTCTATACATTTGAGGTTTGTATATTAGATTTCCGATAACGATATTAAACAAGTAACCGCGAGATAATGACCTCAAAAGTATAAAGGGAAAGTTCAAAAACAAGAATTACATCAGACATTCTTTCAGATATCTTTCAGAAATCGATATGAATGTCAGATGATATATATAATTTTTCATGTTTTTTTTATTTAGAATGCTATAAAAAGTATATATGTACCTGGAAGAAATATCGGTAGGAAACTCGAAATTTCCCACGACATGTCTGTTAGATTTCGTGTCAACCACTTCATATATTTTGGGATCAGAACCCTTACAGAATTTGTAATCGATTCTGAGTTTATTTGTGTCAGACATCTTATGGATGTAGGGCAATTTTGTAGGCTGGGTATCTATTTATTACTTTAAAAACTTCTAATGCATATTTGAGAACCACTTGTTTTCAATAATAAAAGTAAAAAATCCTCTTTTTAATATTTTTTAACGCATTAAAAGATATATGTATTTAAAATTAAATAAAATTACATAGAAATTCATCAATGACTAATTTACGAAAAAAAATCAGTTTTATTTTATGACTTGTTAAAAGCCAATCAATCTGCTGGGCAGCATTACAGAAATTCAAACACAAACACATACACATTCAAACGACTGAAGTTTTAAGTTGTTTTGAGTCACTGTATTTAAGTCCAAGCCTTAAAGTAGACTTTACATTTCTTTTATTAACTATTAATGTTTTAAATAGCAAAATTTTGTACCAAGGCTTCTTGTATTTCTAAATTTAATTAATTTTTTAATTGTACTTCAATTAATGCATAAACGAATATTTACCTTCAAACATATTTTAGCAAAGAGAAAATCGAAAAATTCTCTTAAGGCAAAGGAAGTCAATTATGTGACTAAAAAGCTTAACGGTAGTAAAGTGTCAATCTAATGACTTTAAAATTAAACAGGTTAGGAAACATCAAGGCATATTTAACCAGGTGACAGCACAAGGCGGAGCTAATATTAAATATAAATACAATTATTGTAGTTTTTGACCTTTTTTTAAATTTTTTTTTATATGGAGTTTGACATGAATCATTTATTTTAAGAGAGAATAAAATAAATATTACTGTCAAAATCCATATAAATATGCCTTGGTAAACATATAAATGAATTGTTAAAATTCGGCTTAAGTTCTTGTATTCTCTCTGACTACTAATTTAACAGTTCATTTTTATGTTAATTAAAGGGTCGACTAATTTAATTAAATTAAATATTCAATAAAATTAGAAAACTTTAACGTCTTATTTCAAATCGAAATAAATCATATGTAATTATGTACGAGAGTTATTTAAAATCCCCAAGATTTTATTAATTTAATAAATATTTTTTTTTTGCTCTTCATGGTTGTCAAAAAAAAAAAAACTAATAATAGATGCATCTTGTCAAAATTCGACAGTAGTCGAGTAATAGATAACAGTTAACGGAAGCTCTGTTGCTTTGGCTAATAGTTTTTAGCCTAAAACCCTTTGGTGTTTAACATTTTTTCAATTTCGCCAACATTTACGAGGTTATCTGCAGATGAGATCAAGATTAAAGTCGGCACCTAGCCGCGTTGGCTCTTATCTTACGGTAATCTAGCGCCCCCATTGTCTAGTAAAGCACACTTTACGACAAAGTACCATATGTAATGATACTCCACAGATACAATGAGTAGTAATTTACCAGTCCCTTTGGCGTTGGTCGGTCTCAAATAACACAGACCTGTTTTTCCAGATTCAGGTTCCAGGAACTATGGCGTCTGGTGCCCCCATTTTCCCCGCGAGCACATTGTCAAAGCCTTTAGAAATGCAGCAGTGACTTTTTTGTAACCCCAGGAAAATCCGATTTTGATACAGCGCACAGTGGGGCAGAGTCAAAAGATTTTGGAAATAACCTAGTAATTTATAAACGGCTAGGCCATTTGATCTAAAATTTGACATGAGCATAGCAGAAAAGTATGTGAACTTAAGTTTTAAAGGTGGGTACCATACACCCTCCAGGGGTGGCGCTATATGGTCTCAAAGTTGGGAACCTCGCACCTGGAAATTATTTTACAGCTTGCCATTTCTTCAGTTTTATTCTGATTTTTTAAAATTATACATGGTCTTAAAGGCCTTGTCAATACCTACAAAATAGTATCAAAATTTGCAAATATTAATTTAAAATGATTTAGTTATAAGCATTTTAAAAAATCAAATTTTTGATTTTTCGCTACCCTGGTCCAGTTTTTTCAGAATACTGGGTACAATTTTTACCAAATTTTTAAAAAAATTATTTTTTAAATAGATGATGCTTACAACTAAAACACTACCCTAAGTAGATTAGATACAAGTAGTGCTGATGACGGACGTGGCTGTCTAGAAAATGTGCATTCCACTCGTGCTGGTGTCTAAAAATTAAATTTTCCCAATTTTTCTTTAATATTATCACCTAATTTGTAATTTAATTAATTATTTCTTAGAGAGAATAAAAACGAACTTAAGCTTGATTATAAATTTCATTGTATTTTTCATCATAGTTAGCGAGCCAAATTCTAAATATTTTTGATAAATTTGAAGTTGTATCTTTGCTGAGTTAAAAACTAGACGATTTTCAACTTAAAAAAATCCAAAATTTTGCATTTTCGTGTACTTTAGCCGAAAAAAGGCTGTTAACGTATTTTTTTCATAGAAAAAATTTTTCTTAAGGAATATACAAAATTTTACATTTTTGTGGAAGCTAACTATATGTGTGTACGCGTAAACGAATTTCATATAATATTGATCATCCTTGTAGAAGATGGAGGTCCCATAATATGACCTATTTGTCATCGAAATTTTGACTTTAGCCTATATATTCTAAAATGCCAAAGCTGGGATCGAAAAAGGAAGACTGCAGTAATAAAGCTATATATGCCCTAAATTGTTTCTGAATATATTTAATGAGCCCTAGTCCGCATGAAGACTTTATGGGCAAAAGAGAAAATAATCACAGTTTTGGGATTTTTGGTCCTTATTTTGCGAATTGTGGAATTTCCTTTAGTTAGTTAATACCCTTAGTCTAGTTAATACCTACAGAGCGGTGCTTTAATCTGCAAATTATGTTTTAAAATGATCGAGTTATAATTTTATTTGATTATAAATTTGATTTTAAATTTGAAATTTTAGATTTTTAGTTACCCTGGTCCAGTTTTTTTTTTTAAATATTAGGTACAATTTTTAGCAATTTTTTTTTTAATTTTAATTTTAAAATATTTTGGAATATTAAAATTTGTGGATTTTTCGTTGCCCTTGTCATGCAAGACTGGTGTATAAAGTTTTCAATTTGCCCTCGTATATCAGTAACTCAACATTCTAGTGTATAGTTCACACAATACATACCAGATTTCATTATTTAAGTAAACAACTTAATTATGTTTAAATATTTTTAAAGATAAATGTTTGTATTTGACAAAAAAACTAAAAAAAAAACAAAATTTAATTTAAGCTGCTAAATTAATGACTTTTTATCGAAAACATTGCAAAAATCAACAAAATAAATTAAAAAAAAAAACATATTAAAAAATTCGTAGTTTTATTCAAATGCAAATGAGTCACATGTATAAAGAAACAATAAAAGATAAATCATTTATTAATAAAAATTTAAGAAATTGTAGTGTAAAGAAAAAAAGATTGGCAAGATTTCAATTAAATCAACAAAAAATAAAACTTGAATGATGAAAATAAATAATAAATAAAACTCAAACCGTATAAGGTAATTTTATTTAGTTTAATTTTAATTTAATAAAAATAACAAAAATCAAGAGGACGCGTTTAAAAAATGGCTTTGTGATGTTACTGTCGAATGAAGCAACAAAATGGTAAGATCGTTCACACACCTCGTCGATAATGCAGTGCTAGTAAACAAGTGTGATTCGCACTGCATTATTATAAATTAAAATTCTAATAGAAAACAGCAAAGAAAAATACCACAGAAAATAGTTTTTGATCTAAACCCGTTAAGTTATTCAGGCTTATTATGAAAATGACCGTTCAAATCAAAATGCATATTGTGCACTTCGTGATTTCGTCGGTCAATTTAATCGTCCAAATGTGTGTACAATCGGAAAAATCGTCCAAAAATTTCAGCTAACCGGGTCTGTAGGAGATGTGAAAACACCAGTGGTTGCTCGTACAACAGAAAATATTGCTGCTATTCGTGATAGCGTGGCTGAAGAGCCGTCCACCTCAACTCGTCGTCGTGCCCAACAATCCTCTCCTCACTCGTCGTTGATGAACATTATGCATAAACACTTGAATTTACACGCTTTCAAGGTTCAATTGACTCAAGAACTAAAGCCTCTTGATCATTCTAAACGTCGTCAATGGTCAGAACGGTGGCAAGAAATGGCAACGTTGGATGATCAATTTTCGAAGAAAATCATCTTCAGTGATGAGGCACATTTTCACCTCAGTGGATTCGTCAATAAGCAGAATTGCCGCATTTGGGCGATGATTATCCAAGAGTGATTGTCGAAAAACCAATGCACCCACAAAGAGTGACTGTTTTGTGCCGTTTATGGGCTGGCGGCATAATCGGGACGTATTTTTTCCAAAATGAGGCCGGTCAGGCAGGTACTGTGAATGGTGTTTGCTATCTTGAGATGATAATGAACTTTTTACGTCCCGAATTGGAAGATATGGATGTGAACGATATGTGGTTTCAACAGGACGGTGCTACTTGCCACACAGCTAACGAAATAATGGCCCTTTTGCGCGACTAATTCAATGGCCGTGTTATCTCACGTGGTGACTTCTTTCTTTGGGGTTATTTGAAAGAAAATAACGTCGATAAGCGAGCTAAAGGATTTGTGGAACAAGATTAACGTGAGTACCTGCCTACTCGGCCTAACCTCACGGTGGTCTTACCACCGAGTGAAACTTAGGCGTAGACTAGCGCCCCCATTGTGTAGTATAACAACGCTTTACGATTGCCACCAATCGCTTTTTGTGTGTGATACAGTCACAATGAGTAGCAATTTATATAATATGGCAAGCCTTTCCAAGGCAAGCCTAGATCCACATTATAACCTCTTGCTTAGGGGTTTGGAGACTATTCAAACTCCGTCTGTTGAGAGTGCAACAGAACACTTGATCGACCTTGCACCTTACCTACATAAATCGATCTTGAACCGCAACCACCACGTGTACCCCCGAAGGGGACCTCACCAATAACCGGTCACAGAGAGGATAGGCTCTCTGTGGGGTCACCGATTCCCGTGGTACCAGTCCTTTGGGCACTGGTCGGGCCTCGAAGAGGACCCGCAATTTTTATCGCAGACCTTTTCTTCCAGATTTAGGCTCTAGGAACCCTAGCGTCTGGTGCCCCTATTTTCCCCGAATGAACGGCGTCAAAGCATTTGCCATATTCCTGCAGTGACAATTGGAACCCCCGGGGGTAGCGAGCTAAAGGATGAGATAGTTCGGCACATTAACGGCATAGAACCTCAATTATGCCTCAGCGTCATCGAAAATTTGGAGCACCGGATGAAGATGTGCCGCCGAGGTCGCGGCGGCCATTTGGCCGATATTTTGTTTTATAGATAATTGAGCCATACTAATATTATCAAAATAAAAAAGAAATGACAATAAATTCCTAAATACTTGGTGTTTTATTCAAAATCAGCATCGGTCCTTAAAATTTAACCACCCTTTATCATTCAATTCAGGCCAAAAAAAACTAGTAAAAAGTATTTGACATTTCCTTATTCATAACTAGTGTCCTTTCCAATATATTCTTTAAAATAGTTTTTCCACTCTCTAAGATCAATTCTCTTTAATTTAACGAACAAACAACAGGACGGCGCACATACCATGCAGACAGTCAACCAAACGACTTATCGCCACTCAATTGGAATTTAAACGTTTTGGATTGTCTGGAATTTCACAAAGTCGCTAATCAATAAAGCAATTTATCCTTTTAAGAATATCAACATTTTAATTAAAACAGTTCTGAATAATCCCGTTCCAACGCTGCCATTTTTATTTCCTATCCCAACAACAAATACATGTGTTTCAAAAACAAAACTTCAACAAAGCTTCAAACTGCGCTTTAATAATTTTACTTAGGCGAATCTGTAGTGTACTAGTCTATCAGTCTTGGGGTTGTGGGTTCGATTCCCACCAAAGACTCTGGATGTTTTACTACAACGAGCGAATTTCTTTGTTACTATGATCGGTAAATTAATTTGGAATATAATTTGTAATTGCATTGTAACATTTAATAAATAAATAAATAAATAATACTTAGGTGCATCATGTCAATACACTTGTGGGTAAAATATACTTTAGGTTGTGATAAGCGGGGTCTACAGAGCTTTACAGTCCTTTAAAAGCCTTGCCAAATCTAAACTTATTCCAAACTTTCTTTTGTTTTGACTCTTCGAGTAAACAAAAGTTGAGAGTTTTTACAACAAGTTTCTGAAATGTGTATGGCTTACGAAAACATGATCATGTTTCTTATTTTGCTTTAAAACTTTACGATGGGTCTTTCAACAAATAACCTACTGAACCATATTATTTCCATTCTAAAATCATATGTACGAGTACATCCTTTAGGTTACAATAACACCAACAATAAAAAAGTTTTAATATTAAAACCAGTTTTAACAAAATTTTATTAGCAAACTATGTGAATGATGACATCATTGTTAAAACTTTAAAAGGATGAAACTTTCCGTTTTCAATTTCAATTCAAAGATTTTGTTCGCTGTCTGAACGACTTTTATATATATGAATTTTTGTCTTCTGTGTTCTATATTTGTTGCTTTTGCTTTAAACTGCAAATAGTAGAAATTGTTATTTTTATTAAGGAATAATCTAATCACATTGACCATAAATGTTAGCATTATTGCATCAAGTTTTATAGTGTTTCTTTTTTTTTTGCTCGTTCCATTTATGTCGCATTTTCCAGCTCAACTCCCCACTTTAATAACCAAGTTTTTTATTTTAACAAATAATTCAACCTCAGCTGTCATTTTATTAGACTTGGGTATTTGCAGTTTTAGTTGCTTTTTAACACCATATTTGGTGAATAATGTTTTAGCGGTCGTGTGTTTATTGTCAATTTTAAATGTTTTTTTTTTTATTTAAGTTTTTTTTAGAAATTTTTTTTTGTTCAATTGTTTATAAACATTAAATTTATATTTAAATTTTTTGGAGATTTATTTTCCCTTTCATTGTCTACAGACTGACATAAATTGAATAATGTCCATACACTAAATGATAGAAAAACAAAAATAGTTAACTTTAAAAGCAATAGAAATCTATACTATATAATACAATTTTGTGCAGAGACCCTGTCGGAAATGGAACTAACCCACGACTTGTCATGCGCTAGTTCTGAAGTGATAGGGACCGGTTCGAGTTGTAACACTTTATATGAAAGGTACCTGTCACTTTTACATGGCGTTGGCCTAGTTGGGGGTCAATTGTCACTTTTCATTCATCCTGTGACATGTCAATGAACTAAATTAAAAGTGAACACTAAAAAACTATTCATGATAAACCCACCAATCTGGTGGTTTTTTTACCACTTGGAGATGGGAATAGTTAAAGCTTTAGTTATGACAATAGTCAAAATCAAATCGCAAAGTTATTTATGATTATTGTTAGAAGCAAGCGCCCTCTTGTGTTATGTGTCGGTATATTTGTTGAATGAATGCTAAGATGGCATTGCCAATTTATTTTATTAATACATATGAGAACAGTCGTAAAGTAGCTCTGGGTCGGGGAACACGTGCGTGCGTCATTGCCATTATCGCTTAAAGTCAATCAGGCCGTCCTTATTGTTCGGCCTTCGAGTGGTTTGCGTCTCGTTCTCACACTGGCTGATTGGCGGCCTGGAATAGCTGTACTACGGTGCTATTATTGGTGGTTGCTTAATCAGCCACGTGTAATCGTTTGGTTAGCGTATATAACCTAGAAATTTTAATTTCAATAAGTCGGACATTGGTGGAGCACCATTTAAAAAACTTAACTTTTAAAATGGAGGAGCACCATTAAACTCTACCTTTTACTGGAGGAGAACCAATAAACTCAAGTTTTTTTTTCACTGGAGGAGCACCATTAAACTCTTATTAATTTTACCTAGCTGAATTTGGAGTCTCACTTCCCATACGAAGGTATAGGTCGCGCTGCAGATTTTGGAGGAAACTAAGGCAATGACACCCTTGCGATTTGGTTTCTTACCTTTGCCATTTACTAATTTTTTGTTCAGAAACCAAAAAAAAAAAATCAGAAAAATTAGTTTTACCACGGCTGAGTATTGAACGCATCACCAATTGCTTAGTAGTCAATGTACTAATCACTTGGGCAACGGCACCCTTTAATATAATAATATCTTCATAAATGCTAATTTATAATAGTGTACGAAATGCAATAAAAGGCATTGAAAATAGATGTGGAATTCATCCCATCAAATTGATTATTTTTTAAAATTTATTTTTTAAAATTTATTTATTAAAAATTGTTAAAATTTTTATTATAATACTCTAAATAAATAAAACATAGTGTATATATTGCGTATGAATATTCATACAGCTGATTTGCTCACGAGAGACAAAAATATTTCATTCAAATGTATTAAAAATGACTTTTAAATTAAATTAAAAAAATGGTTTTTAAATTAAATGTATTATTTTATACATGAAAATAATGAGTTAGTAATTGGTATCATGGTTCAAATATAGGATACTTTTTTCCGGAAAATATCTCATTTCCTTTAAAGGTACTGCAAACTTGACAGTACCTTTTTTGTCACTATTTATTTTAAACATCATTTACAGAACTCTGCAGTAATTTTAGAATTTTATGTATACATACATATTTTAAAATTTCAAATATTCAATATATTTTAGAATTGTATACAGGGATAGGTACCTCTATATAAAGAAAAAACCTGAGCCATAACTCAATAAATGTAAGTGTTTTAAAATTTGCTGCGGATTACTTTCAAAGCAAAAACGAATGAAATACTGTCAGGACGCCTACAAGGTGGCGGGCACAGCTAGCGAACTCACTCACGAAGGGTTCCAATTTTGGCGTATAAACACTGTGTAAATTAGGGCGTTATAACCCCTCATAATTTTTCTTTCATTCATCGCAAAATAATAAAACCTAAAACACAAAGACACTACAAACGGATAAACCAAGAAGTAAAATTTAAAAGTTTACATAGAAGGCTTTCTGAAATATGACGGTGTAAAAGTCGGTTTATTTAGTATGACTTACTGATTCACTGGCTGAATGACCCATTCATCAATTTTATGGGGCACTTCCATCATAGCCAGAGAACTTAAATTTGGAATACAATTAGCTCATGGTGAGTAAACAAGTAACAAAAATTCGAAAGCGAGAAATTTATATCTAGGGTAGCGCGCCAGAACATAGTTTTAGGGCTGTTACTTTCACTATAGCTAGAATGCTGATATTTGGTATACAAGTAGGTTTCGGTGATCAGAAAAATCTAAAAATGAGAAATGTGTATCCAGCTCTGGATTTAGCGCTGGTAATTAACCCACTTCCTCCCGAGGGTATATTGTATTGTTGACTTTTAACACCTTAACACCAATGCTCCCAGAGTATATGGGGGCACCACTACCCGAGGCTTGCGCGGGGCCTAAAAGTGGAAAATAAAAACTTTCTATAAAACCCACGAGAGTCGGTAGACCCACAGGGATTTCTCAAAAATCTCGATGATCAGTTATTGGTGAGGTCCTTCGAGAAGTATCTTTTTGGTTGTGGTTTGGACCTAAATCGCAGGAAGAACGATTTAGTCTTGTATGCTGTTGCACTTCAACAGAGACACCCATTGCGTGTCAGGAGTTTAGGTAGTTTTCAACTCCAAAACATGACATATAAGCATGGGCCTGCCAGCCATGTTCTAAATTTTCCATCTACTGTGTCGTTATACGCATCAAGGGCGTTGGTAGATGCACTGGTTTCACCCAGTGGTAAGAAAACCGTCAGGTTAAGGCAGCACGACTGGCAAAAGAAATCAATCGGATCCGGACAAATAAGGCCAGATTTTTACACAAAAATTGTGGCCGTTAAAAGTGAGGTTAAAGTATGAAGAAACTAAATTCTTACTTCCATGTACCACAAGTCAAGTAATAAAGTTTCGAGAAATTTCCAGTTAGGACTGTTTGGTAATTAAGTATTATGCATTGGGTTAACGAATAAACTCCTTTAGATCTCTTTGTAATATCACACTCTTCATCTGCAATATTTTTGTTATTAAAGGACTGAAAAAATATAACTTAAGGTTTTTGAGTAATGGAAATGTTTAGCATTAGTTGGTATATCACTGAGGTCTACTGGTAGATACATCAATAAAAGCTGACAAAAGCGTTGGGGCCGAAAATATGTGTTATCTTATTTGGTAACCCGCTGCGCGTAATTATACACATTTATTGGGAACGTTGAGCATATTTTAAATGTCTACCAGCCGTTTTCACTATAGCATTTAAAGCTTGCCGACTCCTAATATTGTCGACTCACATTAGGTTCCGTGAAGAAGCAATCATTTAAGCAAAAGTTCTTTCAAAAGACATCACCACTTTTCCTTGCAGTGCACAGGAGGTCCCTAGAAGGTTTTTGGAATTATATTGATGTTTACAACATAATAAAAATTGTCGATAGCCATTATATCTCTTCCTATTGGAAAACCTTTTACTATATCTAATGACCATTGTTTTGCAAAAATCAAAAAACCCAACGATTTGATATTGATAAGTGCAGGTGCACTTAAGACACATCAGGAAATTTCAAATATTTGTTGGCATGTTAACCCATTCGAGGCCGACTGCACATCATGTGTTGCATAAATACATTTCCTAACAAAAAAGACCACTAGCACACTGTGTTTGCAATTGTAATAATTGTAATTATCAGTCATTATCAGTATGGAAGAAGTAGCCAACAGTTTAAGACTGGTTTAAAATTATTTCTTATCAAAAGTGTGTAATATTAAATTATAATTGGCCCTAGGATGAGGGATATGTTTTAAAGGGTTTTCCAAAGGATTCTCTGAATTCTATCCGGCTTTCAATTCAACCATATTAGGTAGATACATGATTTTTTTTCCTTTTTCATAATAATCGACGTGATAGCAAAAGCTGGTACATACAACCTGCTCATTCGGTTTTTTTTTTAAAGGACTACTTCTCTGCTAAACAGTGTTATTTTTTAAATAAAAAGGCAACTTATCCTGCGAAGCTTATTGCTTGTCTGCAAAAAATACCCAGAGTCTTTGGAGGGAATCAAACCCGCAACGAGGCTAATATACTTGCGCTTACAAATCTATACATATAATAAAACAGTAACTTATTTAATGTCAGTCTGTCTGTCTGTGTTCGCATCACTTAAGAACTACTGGATGGATTGTAACAAAATTTTGTGAGGAGGTACCTTAGTATCCCAATTCAAATATAGGATTGTTTTCCGTAAAAATATCTTATTTCCAAGAGAAAGCGGAGAAAAGCAGTAGAAGTACGCAATTTTACCGATATTTATACTTTAAGGCACATATTTTAGTAGGGATGAGAGAGACCCTTTTTATAAAGTAAATACATAAACCATAACTGAAGCACTAAAAAAGTAAGAGTCTTTGGTGTGGATTGCTTTCAAAGCAAAATTGAAATATTGTAATATTGTAAGGGCGCTGACAAAGACTTCTTTCCGACGTATATTGCTTATCTTTTATTTTACGAAATTTATAATTACAGAACTTTTTATTTAAAATTTTTGTTATAGGTTTTAAGCCCTATCTATCAGCTTTAGTTGATAAGTAAGTTGCTTTCTTTAAACAGTCATTAATTTTTTCTTTATATATGGGTACGAAAATAAGTGTTGTTAACTGCCTAAAAATCAATAAAGAAATAAAAATCAATATAAAGTAATAAATAATTTTGGGATTTGGGGATGGTCCACAAATACCGGGTGGTTAAACTTTTAGGGCCGATGCTGAATGTGAGCCACATCTAAACGTCAAGGGTTTTTCTGCATTTAATTTGACATTTCTCAATTTCAGACCAACTCAATTTGAACCATGGAAAGATGCACAATCGAGCAATTGTCAGAATGGTGGCTAGAAATGGCAACGTTGATCAATGATCAACTTTCGAAGTAAATCATCTTCAGTGTTGAGGCACATTTTCACCTCAGTGGATTCGTCAATAAACAGAATTGCCGCATTTGGGCGAATGATAATCCAAGAGTGATTGTCGAAAAACCAGTGCACCCACAAAGAGTGACTGTTTGGTGCGGTTTATGGAATGGCGGCATCATCGGGCTGTATTTTTTCCAAAATGAGGCCGGTCGGGCAGTTACTGTGAATGGTGTTCGCCATCGTGAGATGATAAAGAAATGTTTATGACCCGAATTGGAACATATAGATGTGGACGATATGTAGTTTCAACAGGACGGTGCCACTTGCCACACAGCTAACGAAACACTCACTGGCTCTTTTGCGCGACAAATTGCCGTGTTATCTCACGTGGGGTCGATGTCAATTGGCCGCCAAGATCATATAATTTGACACCGTTGTACTTCTTTCTTTGGAGTTATTTGAAAGAAAATAACGTCGATAAGCGAGCTAAAGGATGAGATAGTTCGGCATAGAACCTCAATTATGCTTCAGCGTCATCGAAAATTTAGATCATGGGATGGAGGTGTGTCGCCGAGGACGCGACATTTAGTGATATTTTGTTCCATGCACAATTGAACCATACCAATATTATAAAAATAAAAAGAAATGACAATAATTTCCTAAATAATTTGTGTTTTATTCAAAATCAACATCGGCCCTCAAAATTTAAAAACCCTCTATATGGAGTTTCGAAGCCCTATCTATCAGTTTTAAAGTTAATTTCTTTAAAGAGTCATTAATTTTTTCTTTTTATGTGGGTACAAAAATAAGTGTTGTTAACTGCCTAAAAATCAATAGGGGAATTTGGACAATTAATTAAAAATTTTAAAGAAAAATAAAGCAACTTATTTATGGTCGCTTTAATTGAAAATTAAATATTTCCTGTGTGCGTCCGTCTTTTTTTTCGTAAATCTAAAATAGTCAATATAAAGCAATAAATATTTTTGGTATTTGGGGATGGTCTCCACAAATATGTGTTGGCTCAGATGGGTTAAATCCATAAAAAACGAAAACTTTAAATCTTGTACTATTATGAGCAAGGTGTCATCATACAGCATAATTTAAAAATACTTTGAGATTCTAAAAAAAACATCGCATTGACCTTAACTGGTTTGAAAAGTACCTTCTCCTCACGTTTTAGAATAAGCCCAACCGAATTTTAATGAATTTATAATATTTATTATAAAATTCAAGAAATTTTATTGAAATAAGTATTTATGAAATTTCAATTAATTTCTACTCATATTTACAGAAGATGAAAATAATTGAAATTAATTCGTAAAATAAAATGTCGCAACTGGTTACACTCAATCAAAATCAAATTAAACATTGAATTATTTCCTATTTGAAATTTTTATAATTATTTCTATTTATAAAAAAGAGCCACAAAAGCCACACAATTGTTAGCTGCAATCAAACTTTTTTATTTGAATTAATAAAAAAATAATTCTTAAAAAATCTTTAATTCAATAAAAGTGCTTTAAGTGAAATTTTAAGTTAAATACTCGTAAAAACAACTTAAATTAAAAGAGAAAAGGAAAAAAAGCAAAATTAGAAACATCTGGTGATCGGTCTATCAAGACCTTAAATGCAAGTACGAGAACGTGTACAGAAAATATTTTTAAAAACAATTTTCAGTTGAATTTATTTATTATTCATCTAAAGAAAATGTGTAATTTTTTTTTGGTAATTTTTCTAAGTATTTATGTAAATGTATTTTTTTTTTGTTACATTCTCATACGTTACAAGAAAACAAAAAATAAGTATTTTTTTCCTTGTTTTTTTTTTTAATAATAAATTTTTCTTCTTGTCACTCTGCAGCAATTACTAAAAGCATGACAAGAAAAAGATCAGTAATAATGGTGTTTGGTTTGTGACAAACGTGCATTGAACTTATTCATTTAACACTAGAATTTTCAAGTTTAAATAGTTTTTTTTTTGAGAAATTCCTGACACAAAATACCTTGTTCAAACACGCAAAGAAAAACATGGTTATGGTATGGTCACAGGAATCACATTATGTTCTCTGTAACAATGTATGGTTCCGATGAAAAAATTTTAGTTGTTTATAACATTACTTTGGTCATGATAAACAAGAGTTGGTTATGATTTTATTATTAAATGTTTACTACATCCAAAACATTCAATATGGTTGGTTTTTATTCTTCAAATTTTGGTAAACTTCAAACTACAACCAAAGTTTTATAAATATACAAAAATAATATATTTAAATGTAACCAAAAATTGTTTGTTTTTAATCATCGGGTTTGACAATAGAAAACAAAATGTTTTCTTAGAAAAAATAAAAATAGCAAAAAAATGTAAAAATTTATTTTTGGATTTAATTGAATTGTATACATATGTAGATACATATGTAAATATGTATTTAATTAATCTTTACAATATAAAGTAAGTATTAAATTTTGCTAATTTATGTATCATTGAAAACGACATGATGATACAAAAATTAGCAAAATTGAAATTATTGTCATAGTAATAAATATTTCTTATAGAAATGTCATCATGATCAACGTTGGGCTGCCAAAAACTGCAAGAAGGCTCATTTGGATACAAGACGCAAGGCTAATCCTTTTGGTGGTGCTTCCCATACCAAAGTAATTGCACTTGAAAAAGTTGGTTTTAAATATAAACATCAAAATTCTGCTATTTGTAAGTGTATGCGAGTCAAATTGCTTAAAAACGGAAAAATATTGAGGGTTTTGTACCTCTTGACTCTGGCTTGTCCTATGTACATGAATAAAACGGTGAAATTTTATTTTCGAGTTTGGTCCTAAAGGTCATACCGTCCGTGATAGTGCTTTCGTTGTTGGTATAGGAAAAATAAGCCCCGTTCAAGGTCTTAAAAAGTTTGTGTTTTATTTTAAAATTATATTTATGTATGTACTCGTACATATCAATGTATAATAAAATGTATGTATGTTTCAAAATAAATTAAAGAAAAAAATAAAAAATTTCTAAATGAAATTTCATATTTTTTAACCATACTATAATATTTAATTTAACCATAATATTATAAAGTTGAACAATAACTACAACCATATAATTTAACCATAATATGTTGCTCTTAGTTTATGGTTACCTCAACCATGTTTTTTCTTTGCGTGCACTAATAGTTTTTTTACACTGATCAACATCTATAAAGCTGAAAGTCCATACTACGCGTTCTATTCGCACACGCTTTACACGCGTCTGCCAAAAAAAGTAGGATCAGTGTAATTGTATTATACAAGTTACAAGAACATCGCATAGAACGCTTAAAGCTGAATGTCCATACCAAGCGTTCTACGCGCACACGCATCTGTCAAAATAGTAGGATCAGTGTAATTTTGTGAGACAAGTTACAAGCACATCGCATAGAATGCTTAAAGGCCATGATTCACTATCATACTCAGTCGTACGATTTGTCAAAAATTGCATGTGGGCTCAAAAAGTATGATAGTGCGGATTAAGAGTGTATGTGTGTCACAGACTTTTTGACAGTCTGTACGATTTTATAATATTTTGAAAAAATTCATAAAATAGTATTTTTCCAAGTGATCAGAGTTGCAAAATCTTGTTTTGTATGATAGTGTGGCATCTACAACGCCATTTTGAAACGATTTTTTAAGTAGTACAGAATTCTGTCAGATTTTTTTGTGATTAAATCGTACGATTGTGTAGGATAGTGAATCCAGGCCTTAAGACGCATTGAACGCATCTACGCTTCGCAAGCGCCATGAAAAAATGTCAGCTGTTTTCATAGCCAAGGATGGTAAATTATATTATATTTACAATGCTATCGATAAATATGTTTGTGTCATTGTTTACTTTTTTGTTAAAAAAAAAAACAGTTTGTAATAAAGTTTACAAATATTTAAAAGTATAAAATTCATTAAAATAATTTTTTACAACAATTCTTTAGTCAACAAAATTTTCATTTTTACGTACTTAGTCTCATCTCTTGTACCGCATTAACGCAGCTTTTACAGAGGAATAGAATATGAGATAATATCACACACACTTTTTCTCTTTAGAACATCTGATTTTTGAATTGTTGCTTTACGGAACGCAGGGCAAGAGCCCTTCCAATTTCTCTCCTTGGATTCTTTTTGCACCACAAATTTTCAATCAAGTTTAGATCTGGCGTCTTTACTGGCCATTGTACTTCTTTTACTGAGTTATCACTAACCACTTTTATGCAGATTTGCTTATAAGTTTAAGGTATTCAGGGGGTTACTGAGTAATTGGATTTGAAAGAAAACCTTTTCGAAACACAATGTATATGTTATACAAATTCGAATGATTTTGTTTTCGAATCGAATTACGTGGTAACGCCCCTGATTAGAAGCATTTCATGTCTAGCGTATGTATTGTCTTAACACAATTTTTGCATATTAATTAATCTCTATTTTTTGATTATGCTGTAAATAGGGCTAATATCGTAAAAAGAAAATCGTGCATAAATTATTCAGATTTTCTAGGGCGGAAATTTAATAGAGATCCTTTCAAGCAAAAGCAATAATTTCAAAGCAAAATCGAACAAAATATTGTCAGGACACACACACCTGCTGTGTGGGCACAGCAGGTAGAAATATACATTAGGAGGAGAAGTTCGAACAATATAACGAAGTTTAACACTGTTCGAACTGGTGAGAATACGAATATATAGGATAGCTAGCATCTGCCTCATGCATTGAACTAATGCGCATTGTGAACTTCATGACGAATTCGAAATGGTCCCTCATATAAAAAGCCTAAGAGCCTATTAATTGCACAGTTAAATTTTATAACTTAAGTTTATTTATTTGAATGGTAAAGGAGTTACAAAAATGTTTAAACGTCATAATGAATTTTACTTTTAACCGACTTCAAAAAAAGAAGGAGGTTATCAATTCGTCTTAATGTTGCTTTTTTTGTGTTTGTGCCCGCAGAACTCAGTCATTTCTGAACCGATTTTAAAATTTTTTTCTTTATTATAAAGGAAATATTTACAGATTGGTCCCATTTTAAAAGAAGTTCAGAATTTTAAAAAATAAAGGGTGTCCCCATACAACATAAGTATTTTTTACATGTATTCGAACCGTAAAGAGCACCCTTTTAAAATTTAAAAAAACTGCATATCATTATAGCTCCCAATAACAGAAATTAATAAAAAAAATAAACTTAAAAATTAAAGGGTGTCCCCATATGTGACGTCAATTTAAATATATGAACCATTTGAACCATTGTAGACAATCACTTGAAAATTGGACAGAATGTCCAATATTTATAATCACAAATTAAATATTTATAATTAAATTTAAAGGGTGTCCCAATAGCTGATATAATTTGATGTATATTGCAAAACTTTTGAACCGTAACAGAGAGATGGTTGAAATTTACAAAGAACCTGTATATCTAAGTCTTTTATAACATCAAGTATATAATTCAAATTTGGAAACTAAAGGGTGTCCCCATAGTTGATATAATTTTACCTATCTAGCCCTATCTTTTGAACCGTTATAGAGAAACACTTGAAAATTAGATAGAATCTCCACTGCCATGTCCCGTACAATAACATTTATAAATATTTAAAATTATAAATTATAAATATTTAAAATTATAAAAGTAGCTGATGTAAATTGATGTATATGGCCAAGCTTTTGAACTGTTTTAGACAGACATTTGAAGTTTACAAAGAATCTGTCCTTTAAAATAAGTGTTTAATTTAAATTTTTACATTAAAGGGTGTCCCCTAGGTGAGATTGTTTAACCTATATGGCCATAGCTTTGGAACCGTTACTTTTTATTGCTGTGTCAGTAATATTTTTTTTTTTCATAATTTATTTATTGTATCTTCAATATTTTTAAACTAACAATAATTACTCATATCTTATGTCTAAAATAAAATATTCTTTTTAAGTCCAGCCAGTGCTAGACAAAAATAATATTTGTTTCACGGATTTTGCAATCATATGTGGGTCATCCCTTTAATGTACGGCCAAGAAAAGCAGTATCTCTTCTTTTTAGTCGAATGTAACCAGGTTCATTCAAAATATTACGCAAAAAAGTATCAGTAATAATAAGTGTAAAACAATAAAGGGTGTCCTAATATCTGACGTAATTTGTCGTATATGGCTTTATCTGCTGAACAGTTATGGATAGACATTTGAATGTACAGAACGTATATTACTATGTTCGTTAGAGCAACAAGTATAAGAGTATTTGATTTGAGTACTATTTCTTACAGATATTTCCTTTTAAGTTTTTAGTTTAGAATTGATTCACATATGTATATTTGTGTTGTAGTCGGTTTTTTTTGCAAGAATTATTTAAGGTATGACAAGTAGGAGTAAGTAACAAAAACAACTTATATTTCCAAAGAAAAAAAAATGGATGACCCATATGCGTACATATATATTTGTTTGAAATCACCTACAAAAAGTTCATTATTGAAATTCGCAGTTTCTTTCGTAAAAACAAACTACAGTTACAGTTTTTTACAAATTTATTGTCAATGAATGTCACTTTTTAGAAACATGTTAATATTTACAAAAAAAAAAAAAAAAAAAAATAAAACTGAAAAACTTACATTTCTTGAAGCCATTATGGATGATTTGTAGTTTTAGTTTTTTCACCTTTTGGATAAAACTTAATTGAATTTAATATTTACGTTTTAATACACCTTATGTCTTATTTACTTATTTAAGTATACAAATTTTACACAATTCAAATCACAATTCGTTTAATACTTTGTTTTATGGCTATTTTTTTGAATATTTGCAATTTTAATACTGTTGTTTTTTATTTATTTTTAAAATTTCTCTCAAATTAATTAATTTAGAAAACAAAAACAAAATTTCTTCGTTAACAATATTTTTTATTCCTTATACTTTTTTCTTTTGATATTGATTTTTTATTTTTTTTGGTCGCGACAATAAACTCAACAGTTTGATGGAAATTCTGAAACTAAAAGTATTTATGCGAAAAAAATTTAGGATTATGTTGGCAGTGTGTGATTCTTGGTTCTGATTTTTGCTTTTGTGTCGATCATTTGTATTTGCTGTGATTTTTATTTTTGCTTTTGTTGCTACTTATATTGTTGTTATTTGTTTTTTTTTAAGGTTGTTGGTAGTGCGGTTTAGCTGCTGCATCAGCATTAACAAAAATGACAAAGCACCATGGGACATTTGATATTAAATAAATAATAAAAAATATTTATTCCAAAAAAAAAAGAAAATAAATTAGTAAAACCTGAAAGACACATTCGAAGGAATAAAAAAACTTAGCAGTCTATTGATTTTGTGCCGAGTTTGTAGCAGTAACGGGCCAAAATGGGTTAAAACGTCGTAAGTATGGTTAAGATAAATTAAATGCTAACAGTTGTTACGATTTTACTTAACGTTGGGTTCTCTTAATTACAAAATAAATACACACTGATATTAATTTTACTTGAAGTTACTTTATTTATTCAGCTTTGAATAACTTCGATTGACACCACTGTTAAAAAAAACACACAAACTATTTAAAAACACGACAACTGAACTCTTAAAGTGGTTTTACACGGCGTGTATTTGTCATATGACTTGTCATTTTTAAATGTGTAATTTCTAAACACGACGTGTGAACCCTTTCAAACATAACATGTGTATTTTCCATGTGTACAGTACATATGACATTTTTCATTTAGAACGTGTTCTATTTTGATGTGACAAAGCATCTGACATCCTGTAATGTCAACTTGATATTTTGCTATTTTAGGTTTTTTGTGGTACCAAAAGCACTAAAAGCGTGGCAAAAGCACTACGTTTGTATCTTTGTAGCTGTGGTTGGCAATACAAAACTGTGTGGCCGAAAAAATATAAATTATAGGTTATGTCAGATGTAATTACACATGTATGTACGTTTGAAAGTAAAAATTATAAACCGTATGTAAAATGTCTATTTTGACAAACACATAAAATTACATATGGGTTATCAAACTGACAAGTCATATGACAAACACACGTCGTGTAAAACCATTTTTAGACGTTTTAAATAATACTGCCATCCCGCTCGAAACTATGAATTATATATATATATAGGCGAGCAAAAACGTCTAGAATGTTCTTTACTAGAAAGATCTGGCGGATTCCTTTTTATTCTTGTATTTATGTACATACATATGTATGTGTGTAGATTTCTGCTGAAGAGGGAGGGCGTGTTTATTTTATATTTGTATTCCTGAGCATGCGGTAATCCAATTGATGTTTGCTTCCAATCAAGACTGCCTAAAGATTTTGATGAAAAGTCTGCACTTTGTAGGAAAAAAATCGGCATTTTCGGCACTTCAGTTTTGCAAAAGAAATTTCAAATTCTAATAGTTTTATGGATTTTATAAACTTAAATTCAAAAAAACACACAATATTGTTGAAAAAGATAGATGATAAAATAATTCAAGTTTATTTTACAAGCTAAATATATGACGCCAGCTGACGATGTTTTTCGATAAAGTACTGGAAAGAACGTAAAAAATCAGGCACAAGTCTCAGAAATTAACGAAGTTATGTCGTTTTGAAATTTTCTGTATGGTTAAAGTTGGACAACAAATTAGTTGTTAAGACCGCCTAATTAAATATGTTAAATATGAAATAAAATATATTTTGAAGTTGATTTCAAAATACCAATTGGTGCAACAGAAACATAAAATGATGATTTGTCCCGTACTGAAAATTCTACCCTGGTAAGATAAGGTCTCTTTCGTCAGCTTGCGCCACATATATGTATATTTCAGCAATTCGTTGCCAAAAATGAAGGAAATTAGTTTTATTCTTTGTAAATATTTCTTCAAATTCAAGAAAATGCAATTCTCGGTGCTCCGAATCTAACGATTGTTTTTCATTTTCATCTGAACAAAAAATCCCTAAGGATTAAAATAGATTTAATTTTATTATTCATTATGGCATATGGATTTAATAAACTTAGTGATTTAAAGTTAGTTTCACAATCAAACCGCGTTCGAGAGCATTTCTATATAAAAGTATACGCAGTTATTAATAATATTGTGAATTTCAGATTTTAATATTAAATTTTTGCCATAAATTCCCAAATCAATTGATTTGATAAAAACTGCATTTTTTTTACCAAAAATTTTCAATCGGCATTTTGTCGATTTTTACACTAAAAAATCACAAAATGAAAAATCGTCACTTTTGGCAGCCCTGCTTCCAATTCTTATTTGTCTCAATTAAAAATCGGTCGTCCCTTCTGTAAATTTGGCCCCTTTGGGCGCTGTATAGATATTTTTTTTATCAAATCGTTTGGCTTTTCCCCCCATAGTGTCACGACTGATACAATGACAACATTGAAATAAAATAAACAGTTTAGAGTATTCAAAAAATGCAAACAAAAATGGTTTCGATTTAAAGTTTTTTTTTTTAACCGGTTTCGGGTTTTTTAACCGGTTCTTCTATAATTCTTACTATAACACACCATGTATTCTCTTTTTTTCTCTTATATTTCTAAAAACAACTAATAAAACTAAATTAATTGAATTTGCTTTAGGAAATCATCATTTAAATTATAAGACTATGGAATTTTTTTTCTCTAAAATATTAGTTTAAAAATAAAATGCCTAACTTTTAAACGATTTCTTATTTTTAGTAAAGGAAACTCGTTCACTATTCAACTAACAAAAATGAGATAAAATAGTACTTCTGGCAACTCTGGCTACTTAATTGTTCCAATTTTGTTTTGGATGGAACAGGATCAAACTACATTTCTAAAAAGTAAGCACTACATGGAAATATGACCGAAACGCAGCGAAAACTAATCAGTTGTTGTAGATTCATCTTAATAAAAACGTGTGAATATCATCCGGAATTACCGGTTGTAAAAAAAGTGTAAAAAACATGTCCCGTGACCAATCACTTCAAACAGCTAAGTTTGGATTGAAATAAAAAATGTGTTGTGAATAAATAAAAAAAAATTGAAAACAAAAAAACCCGGTTAACCATAGCAAAAAAACCGAAACAGAAAATTTTAAACCGGTTTCGGTGTTGAATACTCTAGATCTGTTTGTTTGTGTTCGTATGCTTAAGGAAATTTAGTTAAAAATGTTCTGTTCATGTGTGAGCATTTACAAAACGTTTACATTCTTGTTTTTATTTGTTATTTTTACAAAAAAAGGCAGAAGAAAAAAATAAAATAAAAATTTGTATGATATTTTTGTGGCCAATGTTGCCAGTCAGTCCGTCAGCCAACAATATCAGCTGGTTGTTAAAAGTATAAGTTTATTTTTGTTGTTGGAATTCGTCATCACGATCAACAACGAATAAACAAATAGATAAATACATACAAACATACATACATACAAACATACACACATAGATATGTATGTATGTAAGTACAAATGTAAATACATCAGTAACCGTGTCATCATCTTGAGAAAAGTGTTTTTTGCCATAAATGTTTCTATATTAATTGTTTTATAAGAGATTCTCTGTGATGTCATTACATTTTAAAAATAATTGCAATATTTCCTGACCTAACAATAGACCACTATGATATCAAATAAAGAAATTTAAGAATTGCGAAATCCCTTACCTCGAAACATAGAAGTTTGGTGATACATATGTATGTGTATTGAACAAAATTAAAGCGAGTAATGAAATAAACATTGTCTCTGCTTCATATTGTTTCCAGTACTGACAGAACACTTTTCGGGTTAACTAACCCAAACGGTTTCTATTATAAGGGGTGATCCATTTCGAGGTTCCCTACTTTTTTAAATAAAAAAACACAGAAAATTCAAATTTAATGGAGAATGTTGATTATCATTTGAAAGAACATTCTTTGGCATTTATTTTTTGAAGATTATGTCTATCACATGTTGGCCGTTGCTACATCGCAGATGGTCCATCCGTTGAGTCCGATATTGGATGACTTGTTCGAGCAATTCGACTGGTAACTGGCGAATGACACGCGTGATGTTTTCCTCCAAGACCTGAATCGATGCGGGTTTGTCCACATAAACTTTAGACTTTATATACATATATCCCCACAGGAAAAAGTCTAACGGTGTGATATCACACGATCTTGGTGGCCAGTCGACCGGCCCAAAACGTGAAATTATGTGCTCACCGAAATGTTCTTTCAATAAAACCATTGATTGATGGGATGTTTGGGAAGTGTGATTGTAAAAATTATAATTATAATACCCTGTTCAGCCTTAATTGCGCAATTAAAGAATATACGCTATTAAGGGCTTAATTGGGCTCAATTTACCATACGAGAACTCAATTACTAAATTAAGCAATTAGTACATACTTGCGCCACTAATTGAATAAAGTATGAAAAGCAACCCTGCTGTATGTCTACTGAGAAAAATTGAGTTCACTGCATGTCACAATAATATTAAGTAGTAGGTTTACTACAACAACATAAGAGGCCGTCTTCACTTGTCATCAAATTGAGCAAAACATAAACATGACGCCGGCAGACCAACGTAATTAATTTGTCCATGTTGTTATAGGTGAGGAATGCGGGTTTATGTCATTTTCTGTTTAAACTTCTTATTATAGATGCAATAGATGGCACTGTTCGCAAATACTACTGTCAACATAGAATACAACAACAACGGCATTGTCATGTTATAAAAAAGTTTTTATAATAAATGTTTTTGTTTTAACAACCATGTTAAAACTTGCAAATAACATTAACATGGGCAGTCAATATTTAATACTAACATGATGTTAGTGTTAATGTTTATCATTTTATGTCTAATGTAGACTGGGGGTAAAGGACATAAATTCTGTGCATTGAAATTTAATTTTCAGACGTCAGACGAAGAGCTGATTGAAATAAAAAATTACAAAGCAAATTGTGAGTTTTTACATTTTAGTACTTTTAGTTGTATGAAATAAAATCGCAAATTTTTTTTAAAGCGCAACTTTTATCAATTTTTTTTAAACAAAACGAAAAATTGTATATCTACGATTACAATAAAAACAATGTTTCAGCTGTCAAATACTAATTGAGTAGGCTCAATTGAGCACGTGTGAACACGAAATTTAATTTCTCAATTAAGATTAAATTGTCTCAATTAGGAAAACATGTCTGAAGAGGGTATAAGTTGCCCGAAGTTGGCTACAGCCAAAACAGTGTTTGTTTAGCCAAGTAGCTATGATTGCATCTATATTATTGTCTTTATATAAACGTCTGTATCCTGCTGTCGCCTATGTGTTTAAAGCATTATATTTCATTTATTTAAATTTATTTTTATTGATCAATCTGTTGTTGTTTTCTATCACTAAATGATATTGGTTGCAGCAGGTGATGTTGTATAATTAACATATTTGTTGGATTTTTCACAAATCTTTAACAATTAAAAATGTTATTTTTTCTTTGAAATACCTGAGGAATTACAGTGTACTCAAACATAGACATTTTGTCCCTCTGCTTATTTCTGTTTCCATTTAAAATGTATCATGTTATTGAGATGTGAAGCACCTTTAAACATAAATGTCGTTTTTTATAGTGCTGTTGACTCATTTTTACAATAAAAAAATTCTTTTATTTTATTTAACTGCCAAAGTTTTCTTTTTAAATTTAATTATTTTGAATAAGTGGCCCCTGTTGGTGCGCGGTGGTTTTTAATACAGGTTTTCTTAAAATAAATTTTTATAGTAAAAAAGGTATTCTTCTGTACTTTGTTTCTTATTTCTTTTATTATTTCACTATGGCTTGGCAAATGTTGTTTTTATAAACAAAAATAAACAATGAATAATTTTTGTTAGTTTTTTAATTATTTTAATTAAATTTTTTTTAAGTGATTAATGTAAATTAAAACTAAATTAAGATTAATACTTAAGAACTTAAAATGAGTCATTTGGCTATTTGCTTCTGTTTTTTATGGTTTTTCGAAATAAAGGTTTATGCCCTGAGTTTGTAGAGTTTTGCCTTTGTCTGTATTATGAAATAACTTTAGGGATTGGGTACCCCAGTCGATAACTTGGTAGTGCGTTGCTCTATCAGTATGTGATTTACCTAATTAGTTAAAAATAAAAAAACAAAAACTTGTCTCTTATGTCGGCCTATCAGCACAGCTTTATGAAATTATAAATATCTTCAACTCAATGAGAATTAGGATAACGTAATAAAGTTCGCGTGCAGTCCCTTTATTCCTCAGCAAAGAGTTTTTTATCATCGAACTAATTACGAATTCTAAGCACATAACAACGTTTTCACAAGATTTAAATTACAATCACTGCAATTTGAAAACGGAAGAGAATAACCGAATACTTAATCATTTTTAAAATTAGATGTCAAATTAATTGGCAAGACAATTTAAAAAAACAAAAAAGTTAATTAAATAAAAAAAAAAACTGTAAAATAAAATTTTAATATATTTTTTTAAGAAAACAGGAACGAAATTAAAAAATATACCAATCACTTAAATAAAAATAGAATAAAACAAAACAAAAGAGAAAAAAATATATATAAAGCACAAAATATATATGTATGTATGTATGTATGTACGTTTGTTTGTTTGACGGAAAGCTATAGCTGCCTTCACCAGTGGAACAATCTTCCTGGAATTTTCACAGTTTGTTACCAGATATGCTTACCCACCGCACATCTGGTAACAAACTGGATAGGATATATTTTCTTAATATTTCAAGTGGGCGTGGCACATCCCATAAAAAGTAAATAATTATTGTCATGTTACTTGGTAACTAATATAGTAGTAAGTAGCTCTCTTATTAAGGTGCATAATTTAGAAGAAAACTGGCTGGATTAAAAAATAGGGCGTGGTACTTCCCATAAAAAGTGAGAAATTATTACCATGTACCCAGAGATCTGTAATAGGTAGAGTCTTAATACTTTGCTCAAGTAACCCACATACTAATGTACATGTCTAGCAAAATGCCGAATGATTTGCGACAGTGGGAATGGTACATCCCGTAGAGAGTAAACAATTTTGAACGTGTTAAAACGCTTAGTCTAAATATTTTTCACTTTAATTGGGTACGATAACTGAATTAATATACATATATGCAATGATAATGGTTAAAATTTTCCATCTATACATATAATAAAACAGTAAATCATTTCCCGTCTGTTTGCATTCGCATCATGTAAAAACTACTAGATGGATTTTAATAAAATTTTGTGAGGAGGTACCTTAGCATACCCATTCCAATATAGGAACCTTTTTTTTGCAAAAATATTTTATTTCCAAAAGAAAGTGGAGAAAAAGCAGTGAAAGTATGCAGTTATTTTAGTAGTAAAGTAAATACATAAATCATAACTGAAGGACATGCATACTTTAATGCGGCATATTTTAGCGCTCTGTTTGGTAAAGTACATAAATTCATAAACCATAACTGAAGCACTAACCGATATGAAGCATAGTTTAAGGCGGCATATTTTCGTAGTAAATACATAAACCATAACTGAAGCACTAAGAAAGTAAGGGTCTTTGGTATGGATTACTTTCAAAGCAAATTTGAACAAAATATTGAAAGGACGCTGACGAAGTGGCGTTCACAGCTAGTATTAAATGAAAATAATTTTCTTGTAAGCTTTTTATTTGAAAAAAAAAAAAAAAAAAAATAACAATTATATTCAGTCTCTGGCGAAGCGCACCGGGGATAGCTAGTAAAAAGATAAAGAAACATTGTACACAGGTGATTGCCTGATGACAGATATGCTTCGAGTAAATTCGATAAAAAAAATTTTAAAATGTTTAAAACAATTTCATATAATTGTTTAAAACCCTGCAAAGTGAAAAGAAAAGATTTTAGATATTTCGATATTTTTATCAAGTATAATTATTATTTTATCTCCAAAATGGATAAAATATAAAATTGATGCCCTACAATTCCAACAACAAAATACAAAAAATACATACAATAATATTAATTCGTGTTTGTACAATCGTTAGCCACACCCACCAAGTCAATAGATACTGATATAAACTTCTACTTCTACAAGTCAATCCTCAAACCAATTTGGTTTTATGGGATTCAATTATGGGGCACTGCCAAAGCTAGCAATGTAGAAGAAAATTCAAAGGCGCCAAAATAAGATACTACGTATGATTACTGATCTGCTCCCTGGTATATAAAAAATTCGAACATCCGCAAAGACCTAAACATGCCATCAGTCAAAGCAGAAATAGCGAAACATGCAGTCATATATCTAAAGAGGCTTGAATCTCATCCAAACCCTGTGGCGCGTAACATGTTGAATGAACCTGGTTACATTCTGCTTTTCTTGGCCGTACATTAGAGGGATGACCGGCAAATGATTGCAAAATCCATGAAACAAACATTATAGGAAAAAGGTTTCCTGATGATCTGGCCTGAGCAACCAGTGAAATACGTATAGGGTCTAGCTCTTTCCCCAACAAATAAATTGCATTTTTATTATAAAACGTTATGGGTAATTAGCATAATATTAAATAATTATTTTTGTCTAGCACTGGCTGAACGTAAAAAGTATATTTTTATTTTAGACTTAAAGCCTGGTACTCTGTTCACTTTTTCATGCAGAATGCTGTCGAACTACATACAGTCTAGGAAAAAACTCTACATACAGCCCAATATTTTTAGATTTCAACTTTAACAGTGATATTTGAAAACAACTCAGTATGAGCTTAATTCTTTCGTTAATAGTTAAAATTATTTATAGATACAAATTTACAAATATATTCATGTCAACAAAGATATTTGCAAATATAACACAAATCAGTAGGAAAAAAGTCTACATACAGTGTAGCATCCCCCATAGTTTTTTTGAGAACATACAGAGTAAACATAAAAATACCGTTATTTTCGCATATTTTACTTCTTTGACAAACGATATTATCATTCAGGTACAGAAAGTCAAAAATAAAATATTTTTTCAAAATATAAAAAAATGGAAAAGACAAAATAAATACAACTTTCCGTTCGCAATTTAATGGTAAAACTCCGAAGTGAAAACAAATCCTACGGTGAAATTTAAAAAATAGTGAACTCAAGTCGTGCTACTGTCCAAAATATTATAAAAAACTACGAAAGCACAAATAGCACCGAAGTTTTCAAGTCGGAATGTGCGAAGTATTCATAAAGAAATGCATTAAAATCCACGAATAAGTGCTCCGAAAATGGCGGAACACACGGAAAAGTGTTCTAATGTTTCTGTGACGTCACGTTCTAATGTTTCTGTGACGGCAAAAACTTTAGAACGTGACATGGGCCGAAATTACTCCAGATATCACTGAAAATTTAGTGATGTCAATGCCCAGCCGGCTTCAGGCAGTAAAAGATGCTTAAGGTGGTCCTACTAAATATTAAAAAAATAAATTTGACCTTTGTTTTACTGTGTGTGTTGACTTTTTTCTTGTGAATATTATATGTTTTTGTTATTCTTATTGTTTTTATGTCTTTGAATTGGCTTTGTTTTTAATAAATATAATTCTGTGTTGACTCTTTACCAAATAGCATTTATTTGATTTAAATAAAATTTAAAAAAAAACCCGAAATTTATGGTCGTATGTAGAGTTTTTTCCCTTACTGTATATACAAATTTTGTATGAAAAAGTCATGAAAAAATGTTGCTGAAGTAGTACTCTGTTTTTTCTGTGGAAAAACATTGAAATGTTTCTGGCAACATTGTATCAAAGCTGTGAAACAAAGCAAATAGGCATTATTGCATGCAAAATTTTTTAAACAACAGCTGATCACCTGGCTTTGTTAACATTTGTAAAACAATGTGGTATACTTAAAAGCAATAAAATCGTAAAATTCTTTCAAATTGCGAGATAGACACCACATTTTAAATGTCAAATTTTCCTTGTGAAATAATAAATGTTGCTCAACATTTTTTTACAAATTCGAACAGAGTACTAGTCTTAAGATATCAGTAATTATTGTTAGTTCAAAAATATTCAAGATACAATAAAAATGTACAAAAAAAAAATAAAGATACCGCCTATTAAGCGGTTTCTTTTGTTTTTGGAAGGTACCACAAAAGCCGTCCAAGTTAAGTATTTAAGGGGGAGAGCCCGCGCAAAATGCTGTCTATTTTTCCTAATTTTATAAAATAAACTTTTCTCTTTTTTTTGTTTTAAAAAGACATTGCTACCTTCGAAGATTTTGGCTTGTCTGCAAAACACATCCAGTTTTTGGCGGGAATCGAACCCGCAAACCGCACTACAAATCAGTCTACCTATAGAGGAATGCAGGAATGATAGAAACAAGATTAAGACATCTCCTGCCTAAAATTATTAAATATTTTTTGCGCATGTTGGGCTAATAACGTCACGAGAACTGTCTTTCTATTGGCCAACAATTCTGATTGCTAATAATAGTAATTTTAATTGCAGGGTTGCATAATCATATGAAGAAATTTGTTTATTAGAGACTTCGCAGCCATTCATTTTAGTTAAAATTAACGAGGCTGTTTGCTTTAAATAACTGTAAAAACAAATCGATAGACGCAGCTTGCTCAAAATCGGAAAGTATTTTAGTAATATATAACAGTTAACTGGAGCTGTGTTGTATTGAAAATTACTGTTGTGGAAATTTTTAATTTTACTATAAGAAATAAGTAACACATGCAACCATTGCTTTTAAAAGTTTTTTCTTAATCCTTTTAATCGATAAAAAAAATAAAAAATTGAACCGTTTTAATATTTTAACATTTTAAGCGAGCCCTCCTTTGAGAAATCAGTGCGATACTGCTAGAAATTGTGGTTTAAAATCTATAAATATTTTTACGGATATATAACGCTGCCTTTACACATGCAAGTACTCGTACTTACTTACATACAAGTTGTGTATAGGTATTTTCTACGAAAATAGCGGAGAAATATGCGAAAATCGTGAAAGTTGCATGCATGTTTACACGTGCAATTAAAAAGTTTATTTTAAAAATGTTGTCGAAACGAAAGATTGCTTAACTGTTTGTTTTGCTTTATTTATAAGCCAAAGTTACCAACAGCATTACCTTTGTACATTTGTAGGAAAACACTGGACATCAAAAAATATTATTTGTTTTTTGATGAAATCTTAATTGTAAAATAACACCAACTGTCGTTTTAGTAAATATTTAAAGAAAAGTAATTCTTGCAAAAAAACCGACTTCAAAACAGATATATGGGCATCAATTCTAAACTAAAAATTTAAAAGGAAGTAATCTGTAAGAACTAGTACCCAAATCAAATAATTTTATACTTGTTGCTGTACATTCAGATGTCTATTTATCCATAACGGTTTGGGAGATAAAGTCATATATGACAAATTACCCTTTTTTACACTTTTATTACTGACACAATAATTAAAAGTTACGGTTCCAAAGATAAGGCCATATAGGTTAAATAATATCAGCTATTGGGACACCCTTTAATGTATAATTTTAAATTTAACACTTATTTTAAAGGACAGATTCTTTGTAAATTTCAACTGTATGTCTATAACGGTTCAAAAGCTTGGCCATATGCATCAATTTACATCAACTATTAAGACAGGCTTTAATTTATAATTTTAAATATTTATGCATGTTATTATACCAGACGTAGTAGTTGAGATTCTGTTTAATTTTCAAGTGTTTTTCTATAACTGTTCAAAAGAGAGGTCCACATAGATCAAATTACATCAATTATGGAGACACCCTTTAGTTTCCAAATTTAAATTTTATACTTGTTATAGCGGACTTAGATATTCAGGTTATTTGTAAATTTCAACCGTCTCTCTGTTACGATTCAGATTACATCAACAATTGGGACATCCTTTGATTTCTAATTATAAATATTGTGATTCTCTACAATGGTTCAAATATAGGGCCATATATTTAAATTGACTCCACCAGACTTTAATTTTTAAGTTTATAGTGATACACAGTTTTTCAAAATTTTAAAATGGTGCCCTTTACGGTTCGTAATACACATAAAAAACATGTATGTTGTATTGGGACACCCTTTAATTTAAAATTCCGAACTTCTTTTAAAATGGTACCAATCTGTAAGCATATCCTTTCCAATAAAGAAAAAATTTTTAAAATCGGTTCAGAAATGGCTGAGTTCTGCGCGCACAAACATAAAAAAGCATCATTCAGACGAATTGATAACCTCCTTCTTTTTTTGAAATCGGTTAAAAAATATTTGATACTATAATTATTTTTGTTATAGTTAATTATGGTTTTTTAAATAAAATTTACTGTCAATCTTGTTTATCTTTTTGACATTAATCTACTTTGGCAGTACTGTCATGACAATAAAAGAATATGTACATATTAGCTGTCAAAAATGCTGACAATTGTCTCCGTAGTAACGGCTTCCAAACAATAATTAAGACAATTCATTTAAATTTTGTGATTTTTCCTTTTTGAATTTTTTTCTGTACCCGAAAATTAAATTATTGTCAGCATACGTTAAATCATTGTCCTTTTTAACCGACTTCAAAAAAAGAAGGAGGTTATCAATTCGTCTGAATGTTGCTTTTTTTTTATGTTTGTGCCCGCAGAACTCAGTCATTTCTGAACCGATTTTAAAAATTTTGCACTATTAGAAAGGTTATGACTACAGATTGGTCCCATTTTAAAAGAAGTTCAAAATTTTAAAAATTAAAGGGTGTCCCCATACAACATACATGTTTTTTACGTGTATTATGAACATTATAGGTCACCAATTTAAAATTAAAAAAAAGTGCGTATCACAGTAGCTCCCAACAACAAAAAGTAATTAAAAACTAAAATTAAAAATTAAAGGGTGACCCCATAGGTGACTTAATTTCACCTTTATTCTCCTATCTTTTGAACCGTTATAGACAAACACTTGAAAGTTGCACAGAATGTTCGTTACTATGTCTGTTATAATAAGTAAAAATATTTAAAATTAGAAATTAAAGGGTGTCCCATTAGTTGGTTTATTTTGATATATATATGGCCAAACTTTTGAACCTTTATAGACAGACAGTTGAAATTTACAAAGTACTTGTATGGCTAAGTCCGCTAAAATAACAAGTGTAAAATATGAATTTGGAAATTAAAGGGTGTCCCAATAGTTAATGTAAAACTAATATATATGGCCAAACTTTTCAACTGTTATAGATAGACAGTTGAAATTTACAAAGAACCTATATTGCTTAGTCCGCTATTAAAACAAGTATAAAACTTGGATCTATAAATTAAAGGGTGTCCCCATTATTGATGTTATTTGACCATTACGTCCTCATCTTTGGAACCGTTATAGACAAACACTTAAAAAATAGACAAAATGTTCACTACTATGTCTCGAATAACAACAAGTATAAATATTTAAAATTGGAAATTATAGGGTGTCCCAATAGTTGATGTAATTTGATATATATGGACACAAAGTTAAAATTTAAAAAGAATCTGTATTACAAAGTGTTCTTTAAAAAGTATTTATATTAAAATTTGAATTTAAAGGGTGTCCCAATAGGTGACGTCATTTAATATATATGACCCTATCTTTTAAACAGTTATTGATAAACACTTAACAATTAGACAGAATGTCCATTACTATATCTGTTATAATAAGTATAATTATTTAAAATTATAAATTACAGGGTGTCGCAATAGTTTATGTAATTTGATGTATATGATCAAACTTTTAAACCGTTACAGACAGAAGGTTGAAATTTACAACGAACCTGTATTGCTACGACCGCTATAACTAGTATAAAATTTGAATTCGGAAATTACAGGGTGTCGCAATAGTTACCGTCTTAAAGCAACATGCTTTTAAGTTTGTCTGTTTTGAAGTCGGTTTTTTTTTGCAAGAATTATTATTATCAAAATATTCAAGATGTAGATGAGACAATTGAGAAAGTACGCATATATTAGTGAAAAAGTGTGAGGCATTGCTATTGTCCTGACAGCATTGTCTAATGTAAACTCAGTGTTAACATGCAAGAATTGTCAAAAAAATCACTTGTATGAAAAATCTCTTGCTAATTTAGCTACAATTTCGAGAAATATGAGTGTAAGTCAGTGTTGGGATCTGACAATGCTTAAATTGTACCGTCAGAGTGATAAAATTTTACCAAATCAGCATCAATTGTACCAACATTTGACATTAAGGAAAAAAAACATATGTACGTGCAGTAGCTCGACATTAAAAGATGACAATTAAAACTTTAATACTACGGTATTTTGAAGTGATTATAATTGACCTTGATTCCTTGAATTTGTTTCAACGGAAATCAAAGCGTATTCAAATTTTTAAGATTAAGGTAAAGGAAATCCCGCAATTAAAATAAAATAAATACCAAAAATCACAAAATTGGAATTTTTAGGCTTTGGTCCATAAAGTCCATATATGGACTTGGTATTTTAGAACATATAGACTGCTACGTCCATAACAAATTTTGGATCAATCGAACTAGCCCTTTACAGATGGCCCTTTACACTGTGCAATGTTAGGATATGGCTACACATCAATCAAATGCTTCAACTTCACTAAAGTCACCGGATCTTCATCCGATTAAGTGTGCCTGAAGCTATTTGAAAGAACAAAAAGACCTTACGATTTCTCACCGGAAAGAATGAAAACATATACCAAACGAATAATGCCGAAAACTGATTAAAGCGATGCAAGAACATAACTAAATTACCTATCACTTATATATGATAGGTTTAGCAGACTAAATAATTAAATCCTGAACCTAAATCAAGAATGTTGCAATTTTGACAGGGTTGGAGAACTATGAAGTTAGAAATGTAAAAAAAAAAAAATTTGATTAAATAAAAAAATTGATTGAATAAATTTTATATGAAATTGTACCAAAAAAGCACTGTACCAGTATACCACAGATGTGTCGATTGTACTAAATTTGGTACACTTGTACCACCAATCACAACACTGGTGTGAGTGCGAATGTATTGTGTTTTTCGAACTTGAACTTGCTTACACATGAATAATGAATGCTGGGAACACAACTGAACGAACGACGAATTTTTCGCCGCGAATATTTGCAGCCAAAAATAAAACACATACACAATTATGACGGCGGTCGAATTTCGTCATACTCGTTGAATCTGAATTAGATTTATTTCTATTTCTTACACCGGCGTACGACGCATCGTTTTAATTTCATATATTTTAGTAAATAAAGTTTTTTACTTTAATAATTAATTTATTTTTATTTTATAGCATTTAAAATGCACTTATAGAAAAATGGAAGTTAACTATAAAAATTGTTTTTAGTTGTGTATTTATTAGTGGTTCATTTTAAAAGAATTATTATTTTATATGGTCAGTCTATCAGATCGTTTTGTTATTAATGTTTACTAGTCGTACCAACCATTCTTCTCGTTCTTAAACATTTGCGTGTAAGCAAAAAAACTTTTACTATAATAAGCATTCTATTATTATATTAATTATTTTTCCAAATTTTTTATTTCTTTGATTAATTTGTTAGTATTTTTTCTATATTTGTATAGCACAAATAGTAAGTAACTTTACCAATTATAACAGCTGTTTGTTTGTCGTCGTTTTTGTATTTCATACGACGAATTTATACAGCGAATTTTTAACGACGATTTCCTTGTGTTAGACAAAATTCGTCGTTCGTCCCAGTTGTGTTCCCAGCATAAAAGATCAAAGTATATTCGAATCGAAAATATAATTATTTTCGGTTTGGGATGTTAAGCAAACTACTTATCTCCCCTTATCGATTATGCCCAAAAACTATACAGCTCTTCATCGCTATATACCAAAAGCACATATTGCACTTCATTTTGATATGGCAAACGGTATGACCTACAGAGCATTCACAAAATAGTGCAGTTAGGAGATCTCAAAACTTAAAGATCCGTTAACTAACTAATTACTATACTTTCCCTATACTATATGTATTTAGAGTAAACGTATGGTAGAGTAAAAGAGAAAAAACTTTTCGGTTGCTTGTTAACCGACTGTTTCATTATTTCACTTATTTTTTATAGATTCTTATAATATTATTTTAAATTGAATTGAATTGTTAAAAAAAAAGAAACAGATGCTTAAATAAAAAAAATAAATTAAATTTGTTTATGTTTTTATTTTATTTCAGTTTGTATTGAACTAAAAATATAAAACTAGAATAAAAACAAGTCAAATACAATAGTACTGCAGTAGGAAACAAGGAGCAGCACACACCCCCTTTTGATTTCTCAGGGTGTTGTAATCTCGGAAAAAAAATTTTAAAAATTTTATAAAGATTTAATTTTATACTTAAGCAATTTTATGAATTTTATAATTAAAAAAAAAATACATTTTTTGGAGTATTTTACCATTTAGTGATAAATATTTGTGTGAAGTTTTAGGTTTGTCTATAATAGCCTCGATTTATTCTTTTTTTAATTTATACATGTGCTTTGTATATTTGTTTTCTTTATTTTTAATTATTTATATTTTTTTACAATTTTCGTTAAATTTTTGTTATTTTTAGCTTCTTTTATTTTCAAATGCAAGCACGCAATTATTTCTCTTTAATTCTTTAAGTTTTCTGAATTTTACTTGAACACAACACACTCTTTGCTGCTTTTGAAAGCATGTGCTTAATTTTCTTTCCTCGAAATGATTCACTTAATTTTTTTTTCTATTTTTTTATTATAATAAATTTTTATTATTTTTCCATATTTTTTGCTTAAAATTTTTATATGACAAAAACACGTTGTATGTTAAATCTGGTTAAATTTTTGTTTGTTTCTTTTGCTGTCATACGGTTGTGTTAAAAATATAAAAATTTTTTTTAAAATGTGTTAAGAGTTTTCCACACATTTCAAAACACTATTGATCTTATAAAAACAAATATTTATTTATATTTTTAGTTAAATTTGTATAAACTTTTTTGAGATTTTCTTGCGAAATATTAAAAAATTAATTAAATGTCACTTTAATTCTACATACTTTATTAAAGTAATTAATATTGTTTATACTTTAATTTAATTTTTTTACGTCTTATATATATGTACATAAATATATTTCTATTTCTATTTTTTTAATTATTTAAAATTTTTAATAACATTTTTATTACATTTTCTTTAACCACAAAAAAACTGCTTCACTTTATGTTATTTTTTCTAACACTTTCTTTTCAAAATTTTCTTCTTCTATATTTACAAAAAAAAACAACTTAAAGCAAGAAATTATATTTTCGTTAATTTTTAAAAATAAAAATTAATTGAAGATCTCTTCACGTTGTGGCTCTTGCCGCGACTAATGTATTTTTTTGAAAACATTTTTTTTTCAAAATTTTTCTTCTTTATGTATGTATAGATGTACATATTTATGTATGTATGTACGTATGTTCTTATGTAAATTTTTTCCAATTTTCTTGTATTTGGAGAGTGAGAGTTTTGAAAAGATCATCTGCTCTCAAAATTTTCAAAATATTTCCATTTTGTTGTGTCGTAGTGGATTGCAGTTTGTAAGGAAAATAATTGGGCTTTGTTTTTCTAGCAGTGCACAGTGGGGCAGAATCAAAATATTTTTTAAATAACTCAGCCATTTGTAAAGGGCCAGGTCGAGTAAATATCAAGTGCTTGTCTTTTAGAAGAAGAGGCCAAATTCTCAAATTCGCAACATCTAAGGAACACCCTTTTATTTTTATTTATTTTATTTTTGTTACTTGTTTAAGAAGATATTGTAAAACATAATCTGTGTAATTTTCACTGTCAGCCTATTACTGTTTAAATATAAGATCAGGGCAAAATTATCTCACTATCCAAACACCCTTTAATTTTTGATTTAATTTTTCGTACTTGTTGTAGACTTGTAACTTATTATTTTTTATATTTTTTGCTATAGCGGACATAAATTTACTTTTAAAGACTAAAGTGATATTCTTAGAAATCGGATTACTATCGGAACACCCTTTAAATTTTAGTAACTGCTGTTACAGCGACCATGGTAATACACTCTCTATGAAAATATCAAAAGCCTCCCTGTTTCGGTTCAAAAAATAAGGCAATATACGTGAAAAACATGTTGCTGTTGGCACACCCTTTAATTTTTAGTAATCGTCATAGCGGCCGTGGCAGTACATCTTCTGTACAAATTTCAAGAGTCTACCTATTACGGTTCAAAACTTAGGTCATATACATGCAAATCCTGTCACTAACGGATCACCCTTTAATTTTTCGGTTTAGTTTTTATACTTGTTTATATATCAAACAATATTTTAATGCGTGAAAAAACACGTCACTTTCGGAACACCCTATAAGTTTAAGTATTCTTTGCTCTAGCGACCATAGTAATACACCAACTGGAGAAAATTCATAAGTCTGCCTATTATGATTAAAAACTTATGCCATAATAATGCAAATCGCGCCACTATCGGAACACCCTTTAATTTTTAGGTTTATTTTTTATACTTGTTTATACAGCGAACTAAGTTTTAATTACTGTTTGTAAACATAAACACATACTCATGAATAACACCTCTCAGTCGGAACACCCTATAAGTTTTAGTATTTGTTGCTATAGCGGAAACAGCTATACATCATCTGTGAAAATTTCAAGAGTCTACCTATTACGGTTCCAGAGATAAAAGGCTCGGACAGACGGACGGACGGACAGACATTGTAGCGAAAACAATAGGGTTACGTTTTTACTTTTGTGTACGGAACCCTAAAAAGTTACTTTTCGTAATAGTTAGATTCTTTAAAAAATATATCTTTAGACACTATAATAACGATAAAATATAAAACGATAAAATTATAAAAAAAACAATTAAAAGGTTTTATTATTTATTTTCTATAACCAAAAATTTTATAAAATTAGTCTTAAAAATGAAGAACTTGTTGCCAGTAGTGTCTTTGCTAATATCGCTTTTAATTGTTACGAAGGTGACAGCAAAACAAGAACGTGTAGTTGGAGGCTTCATTGCTGAAGACGGAGCAGCTCCTTATCAAGTTTCTTTGCAAACTCCTTGGGGACAATTTTGTGGTGGTGCCATAATTGCTACTGAATGGATCTTATCTGCAGCCCATTGTGTGGTGAACAAGGATGCTGCTGATGTTTCTGTATTAACAGGTACCCAGGATTTGACTGATTCTACTGGCGTTCATTATTTTGTGGATCATATTTATATCCATTGTAATTTCAATCATCCTCCAAAGCACAATGACATTGCTCTGCTGCACTTAAATTCCAGTATCGTGTTGAACTCAAAAACCCAAATTATTCCTTTGTCGACTAAGCCCATGAAAGATGGTGATGATGTGATCTTAACCGGTTGGGGTAGTGAAGAGTATTTGGAAGATTCGACAGATCGTTTGAAAATAATTGTTTTAAAATATATGCTGCATAAAAAATGCAAAGCAGCTCACCATAACACATCAGATGTAGATGTCGGCCACATATGTACATTTACTAAACATGGCGAGGGTGCATGTCATGGTGATTCTGGTGGTCCTTTAGTTAGTAATGGCTTTTTGGTAGGCATCGTCAATTGGGGTCAACCTTGTGCTGTGGGCTTTCCTGATGTTCACGCTAGTGTCTTCTATTATTCAGATTGGACACGTAAGATTATGAGAGGTAACAGTAAATGTAATATGTATGCGTTCATTAAGGAAAAGAAGAGAATATTTAATTATTATTAATATAAAATTTTAATGTATTTTAATAAAATATAATTTGTTTAATTTGGCTTTTATTTATACTTGACACTTTAGACCATTAGACTATAAAGATAAAATCATATACTTTTGTGTGTAAGGAGATGAGCCCTAAAGCACACATTTTTTGTCACTGTTTTTAACTTGTATCTGATTATTAATATTTTTTTTGGATTATATCATATCGCACACAAAATCATAGTCACATTTCAAAATTAGCAAATTTTAATTTGAAAAATTAATATTGAAATTAACAACTTTTAGTTGCCAGTTGCCATACATAATACAATTTCGGCAACTGACAACACAACTGAGGTTGGGTTGTCAAAAGGCAACGCCACTGGCAAATAAATTGGTATTACGTATGGAAACTTTTTTCAGTTGCCAAAAAGTTATCGATAATGCTATTTTGACACTCTAGCAACTGAAAATAAATGTAAACAATCAAAAAGTTTTTAATAAATAAGGAAAAAAAGTAATTAAAAATGAATAAAAAAATACAATTAATAAAATGATTGTTTCCAAAAGGCTTTTTATATTAAATGCTGAAAGTGTTGCATGTGTTATTTTACTATTTTGAAAACTAGAATTTAAAGAAATATATATGTATGTTATAATAATTTTTTTAAATATTTATATAAACTATTATGTATACCAAATTATATAAAAAATAAATCTAGTTTTTCTCAGTTTTACCGCCTTTTTTACTTAATCTGTAAGAAATCAACAGCAACTACAAATTTATGGTTGCCAATTTGGCAACTGAAATAAAAAACTTTTAGTTGCCAGTTGCCATACGTAATACAATTTCGGCAACTGACAACACAACTGAGGTTTGGTTGCCATCCATAATCGACCCATTAGTCTTCTTAGAATTTAAATGAATTTGAATGGGAACTATAGAAATATGAAACACTTTTGTCGGAACTATTTTCTTCTGTGAACTTTTGTCTATACTGATTAGGCACTGCATATCACAAGGCCACTTTACTAAGAAAAATATATCATTAAAATGATCATTAATTAAAGTAAACCTTCTTCTTGGGTTAAACATAAACATAATCTAATAACGACTGCAGAAGAATGATATGAAGAATTTTCAGAATTTTCGTACATCTAGGTCTTGATTTTAAATATTCAATAGAATTGACTTGTTCTTTCAGCTTTTATCAAAACAATCCTTAATATACATATGTATTTTTTTGGCCTTCCAGTAGCAGCCTGAACTCTAGCATAACACATAAATTTAGCCACATTAATCTGCTTTTAATGAAAATCAGAATACTTTTTTAAAGACCTTTCTTTCTCCATTTCATGTTATTTTCATAGCAAGAGATTCTGACAAAGCAATTTACTCTTTTGTTGCTTCCATTGCTAATATTTTCAGATACTACATACACGCAAAGAAAAACCATGGTTATGGTAAGGTCACAGGAACCACATTATGTTCTCTGTTACAATATATGGTTGCGATGAAAAAATTTTAGTTGTTTGTAACAACATCCACATCATATCATCCAATTCGGACCATAAAAAGTTCGTTATCATCTCACGATAGCGATCACCATTCACAGTAGCTGCCTGACCGGCCTCATTTTGGAAAAATACAGCCCGATAATGCCGCCATCGGCCCTTAAAATTTAACCACCTGATATAAACAATTGCTTCGGGAATTTATACACATATTTAATTATTTCTTTTTCGCTGTTGAATTGACCATCTTCTTTGGATTCCCGCAATTCGTGTCCTCTTGGTGTTAGACTAAAATTTATTTTTAATTTTTAAACCACAAAAAGTAATAAAACCTCGATATCATGAAAATCAACAGGGATATTATTACTCATGTTATTACGCAGATACTTACAACACGAAATTGGTCGATGATGTACTTTGTGAGGTGACATTCAACTTGAAGATTTCAATCCCTCAGCTGAAGAAGCTGATGAGGGTACAGACTTAACCGTTGAGACCGGCTTTGATATTGTCATCAATCACTGTTTACAAGAATGCTTTGCTTTTGGGAGACGAGAAAGGTTTCACCTTGTACTTGAAAGACTACATAAAAAAGGGGTTGGCTGAATTGAAAGATATATTCCCCGATCAAATTGATGCCTTCAAGAACAACATGAGCAAGGTAGTGATATAAATCTTGAGCCGTTTTATGGATTTACAATTCTTTACTGTAAATCCATGAACTGCGATGGTATTGGCCATGTGCGAATGCTATAAAATCGTTGGCCAAAGAGCCGCTCCTCTCTGTGGCCGGATGTTGGTTAGGATCTCGTGGTGGTTGTAGTTAAAATCGATGGTTATGGTCACAGCAATCACATTATGTTCTCTGTAACAATGTATGGTTGCGATAAACAAATTTTAGTTGTTTGTAACATTATTTTGGTCACGATATACAATACCCAAAAAATTCAAAACTTAGGTCATATACATGCAAATCCTGTCACTAACGGATCACCCTTTAATTTTTCGGTTTAGTTTTTATACTTGTTTATATATCAAACAATATTTTAATGCGTGAAAAAACACGTCACTTTCGGAACACCCTATAAGTTTAAGTATTCTTTGCTCTAGCGACCATAGTAATACACCAACTGGAGAAAATTCATAAGTCTGCCTATTATGATTAAAAACTTATGCCATAATAATGCAAATCGCGCCACTATCGGAACACCCTTTAATTTTTAGGTTTATTTTTTA
The DNA here is from genome assembly GCA_949628195.1 of Phasia obesa. NCBI lineage: Eukaryota > Metazoa > Arthropoda > Insecta > Diptera > Tachinidae > Phasia > Phasia obesa. The sequence goes on along the minus strand of OX451215.1, from coordinate 20,445,430 downwards.
TACTTGTTTATACAGCGAACTAAGTTTTAATTACTGTTTGTAAACATAAACACATACTCATGAATAACACCTCTCAGTCGGAACACCCTATAAGTTTTAGTATTTGTTGCTATAGCGGAAACAGCTATACATCATCTGTGAAAATTTCAAGAGTCTACCTATTACGGTTCCAGAGATAAAAGGCTCGGACAGACGGACGGACGGACAGACATTGTAGCGAAAACAATAGGGTTACGTTTTTACTTTTGTGTACGGAACCCTAAAAAGTTACTTTTCGTAATAGTTAGATTCTTTAAAAAATATATCTTTAGACACTATAATAACGATAAAATATAAAACGATAAAATTATAAAAAAAACAATTAAAAGGTTTTATTATTTATTTTCTATAACCAAAAATTTTATAAAATTAGTCTTAAAAATGAAGAACTTGTTGCCAGTAGTGTCTTTGCTAATATCGCTTTTAATTGTTACGAAGGTGACAGCAAAACAAGAACGTGTAGTTGGAGGCTTCATTGCTGAAGACGGAGCAGCTCCTTATCAAGTTTCTTTGCAAACTCCTTGGGGACAATTTTGTGGTGGTGCCATAATTGCTACTGAATGGATCTTATCTGCAGCCCATTGTGTGGTGAACAAGGATGCTGCTGATGTTTCTGTATTAACAGGTACCCAGGATTTGACTGATTCTACTGGCGTTCATTATTTTGTGGATCATATTTATATCCATTGTAATTTCAATCATCCTCCAAAGCACAATGACATTGCTCTGCTGCACTTAAATTCCAGTATCGTGTTGAACTCAAAAACCCAAATTATTCCTTTGTCGACTAAGCCCATGAAAGATGGTGATGATGTGATCTTAACCGGTTGGGGTAGTGAAGAGTATTTGGAAGATTCGACAGATCGTTTGAAAATAATTGTTTTAAAATATATGCTGCATAAAAAATGCAAAGCAGCTCACCATAACACATCAGATGTAGATGTCGGCCACATATGTACATTTACTAAACATGGCGAGGGTGCATGTCATGGTGATTCTGGTGGTCCTTTAGTTAGTAATGGCTTTTTGGTAGGCATCGTCAATTGGGGTCAACCTTGTGCTGTGGGCTTTCCTGATGTTCACGCTAGTGTCTTCTATTATTCAGATTGGACACGTAAGATTATGAGAGGTAACAGTAAATGTAATATGTATGCGTTCATTAAGGAAAAGAAGAGAATATTTAATTATTATTAATATAAAATTTTAATGTATTTTAATAAAATATAATTTGTTTAATTTGGCTTTTATTTATACTTGACACTTTAGACCATTAGACTATAAAGATAAAATCATATACTTTTGTGTGTAAGGAGATGAGCCCTAAAGCACACATTTTTTGTCACTGTTTTTAACTTGTATCTGATTATTAATATTTTTTTTGGATTATATCATATCGCACACAAAATCATAGTCACATTTCAAAATTAGCAAATTTTAATTTGAAAAATTAATATTGAAATTAACAACTTTTAGTTGCCAGTTGCCATACATAATACAATTTCGGCAACTGACAACACAACTGAGGTTGGGTTGTCAAAAGGCAACGCCACTGGCAAATAAATTGGTATTACGTATGGAAACTTTTTTCAGTTGCCAAAAAGTTATCGATAATGCTATTTTGACACTCTAGCAACTGAAAATAAATGTAAACAATCAAAAAGTTTTTAATAAATAAGGAAAAAAAGTAATTAAAAATGAATAAAAAAATACAATTAATAAAATGATTGTTTCCAAAAGGCTTTTTATATTAAATGCTGAAAGTGTTGCATGTGTTATTTTACTATTTTGAAAACTAGAATTTAAAGAAATATATATGTATGTTATAATAATTTTTTTAAATATTTATATAAACTATTATGTATACCAAATTATATAAAAAATAAATCTAGTTTTTCTCAGTTTTACCGCCTTTTTTACTTAATCTGTAAGAAATCAACAGCAACTACAAATTTATGGTTGCCAATTTGACAACTGAAATAAAAAACTTTTAGTTGCCAGTTGCCATACGTAATACAATTTCGGCAACTGACAACACAACTGAGGTTTGGTTGCCATCCATAATCGACCCATTAGTCTTCTTAGAATTTAAATGAATTTGAATGGGAACTATAGAAATATGAAACACTTTTGTCGGAACTATTTTCTTCTGTGAACTTTTGTCTATACTGATTAGGCACTGCATATCACAAGGCCACTTTACTAAGAAAAATATATCATTAAAATGATCATTAATTAAAGTAAACCTTCTTCTTGGGTTAAACATAAACATAATCTAATAACGACTGCAGAAGAATGATATGAAGAATTTTCAGAATTTTCGTACATCTAGGTCTTGATTTTAAATATTCAATAGAATTGACTTGTTCTTTCAGCTTTTATCAAAACAATCCTTAATATACATATGTATTTTTTTGGCCTTCCAGTAGCAGCCTGAACTCTAGCATAACACATAAATTTAGCCACATTAATCTGCTTTTAATGAAAATCAGAATACTTTTTTAAAGACCTTTCTTTCTCCATTTCATGTTATTTTCATAGCAAGAGATTCTGACAAAGCAATTTACTCTTTTGTTGCTTCCATTGCTAATATTTTCAGATACTACATACACGCAAAGAAAAACCATGGTTATGGTAAGGTCACAGGAACCACATTATGTTATCTGTTACAATATATGGTTGCGATGAAAAAATTTTAGTTGTTTGTAACAACATCCACATCATATCATCCAATTCGGACCATAAAAAGTTCGTTATCATCTCACGATAGCGATCACCATTCACAGTAGCTGCCTGACCGGCCTCATTTTGGAAAAATACAGCCCGATAATGCCGCCATCGGCCCTTAAAATTTAACCACCTGATATAAACAATTGCTTCGGGAATTTATACACATATTTAATTATTTCTTTTTCGCTGTTGAATTGACCATCTTCTTTGGATTCCCGCAATTCGTGTCCTCTTGGTGTTAGACTAAAATTTATTTTTAATTTTTAAACCACAAAAAGTAATAAAACCTCGATATCATGAAAATCAACAGGGATATTATTACTCATGTTATTACGCAGATACTTACAACACGAAATTGGTCGATGATGTACTTTGTGAGGTGACATTCAACTTGAAGATTTCAATCCCTCAGCTGAAGAAGCTGATGAGGGTACAGACTTAACCGTTGAGACCGGCTTTGATATTGTCATCAATCACTGTTTACAAGAATGCTTTGCTTTTGGGAGACGAGAAAGGTTTCACCTTGTACTTGAAAGACTACATAAAAAAGGGGTTGGCTGAATTGAAAGATATATTCCCCGATCAAATTGATGCCTTCAAGAACAACATGAGCAAGGTAGTGATATAAATCTTGAGCCGTTTTATGGATTTACAATTCTTTACTGTAAATCCATGAACTGCGATGGTATTGGCCATGTGCGAATGCTATAAAATCGTTGGCCAAAGAGCCGCTCCTCTCTGTGGCCGGATGTTGGTTAGGATCTCGTGGTGGTTGTAGTTAAAATCGATGGTTATGGTCACAGCAATCACATTATGTTCTCTGTAACAATGTATGGTTGCGATAAACAAATTTTAGTTGTTTGTAACATTATTTTGGTCACGATATACAATACCCAAAAAATTCAATATGGTTGGGTTTTATTCTACAAATTTTGAAAAACTTCAAGCCACATCCAAAGTTTTATAAATATTTAAAAATAATATATTCATATGTAACCACATATTGTTTGTTTTTGACAGTTTTTTGTTTTCTTAAAAAAATAAAAAAAGGAATAAAATGTAAAAATTTATTTTTTATCCGAACTGCTAAAAAGCATGTACACCATCGTCGTGATATACGTTAGGCTGACGAAGACTACAAGAAGTCTCGTTTTGGAACAATCCTTTTGTTGCTGCTTCCCACACCCAGGGGAAGGGGGGTTTTGAAGCCAAATAAACTAAGTCTGCTATCCGTAAGTACATGAGAGTGCAATTGATTAGAAATGGAAAAATATTAAGGCTTTTGTACCTTCTCACTGCAGCTTTTACTATGTACCTACATTGAAAAAAACGGTGAAATACTAGTTCCTGGTTTTGGTATTAAAGGTCATGCCGTCGGTGACATTTCTGGTGCTTTCGTTATTGGCCTTGTGTAGGAAAAAGAAGGAAAGTTAATGTTCTTAAGAAGCTTGTGTTTTCTTTAAAAAATTTTTTTTATGTAAGTACATATCGCACTTGATCAACAAGAGGTTATTGACTCAAAATTTTTAAATTATTATTTTCTGCAAGAAATCAACCAACAACATCTACTGTAAAAATTTCAACGTATTCTGATTATTCTTTCATCTCGAAACCCGTATATGAGACCATTTTCGCGATAGTGTCTCGAGTACCTTTATATCAACAAAAAGGTACTATTTTTATTTGGCAATAATTGCAAAAAATTTAAAAGAAAAACAGTGTAAATATATTAGTAAATAGAATTTGCTAACTATAATATGTTCGAATTTTTAAATTATCTTAAAATGTAATCACAAACATTTTTTTACCTTTACTGCAAATTTTAAAATTTTGAGTTAACCCTCTTGTTGATCAAGTGCGATATGTATAATAAACAAAATGTATGTTTCAAAATAAATTAAAGAAAAAATTTCGTATATGACATTTCTTATTTTTTAACCATACTACAATCGCTAATTTAACCATAATATTATAATATTCAACAATAATATGGCTTAACTACAACCATATAATTTAACCTCAACCATGTTTTTTCTTTGCGTGTACGTTTAAACTATATTATTATCACTAGTACAATATTATTATTGCATTGCATGCATAATTTTTGATTTTATTTGCACAGTGTGTGGGATATTACTGGTATGCACTCAAGCTTATAATGTGCGCTTCTTTTTGATTTTTTTTGGATTCTGTCCAAAAAATTGGTAAATGGCAAAGGTACGAGACCAAAAAGACAGGCCTTAGCTTCCTCCTTCAGCTAGGTAAAATTAATGGTTCTCCTTCAGTTAAAATAATTGAGTTTAGTGGTTCTCCTCGAATGAAAAATTGAGTTTTAAAAATGGTGCTTCTACTATGTAGGACTTATTTCATTAAAATTCACAGGTTATACACGATAACCAAATCGATTACACGTGGCTGATTAAAGCAACCACCAATACAGTACAACAGTACAGCTATTCGAGGAAGCCAATCAGCCAGTGTGAGTGAGACGTAAACCATTCGAAGGCCTCTTAGGCTTGGGATATTTTAATCTTTTGTCTCTTTTAAACAAGAGATTAGAAAGAGAAAGATTATATCTAATCGATAACTTAATCTATTGCACAAAAGTAATCGAAGGTGTCGATAACAGTAGAGTTTACGAAAACAGTTCCGACTGCGAGTCTGCTTAACTTTATCACTTTGTAGTCTTTTTTGGAGCAAAATATATGCAAACATATAAAAGGTCTCCAGGGGCTTTGATGGTTATATACGAAGTTAACTTGTTAGATCCTACGGAATTTTTAAAAAATATGTGTGGAAATTTAATAAAATTTATTTAAAACTCTTCACAACATTTTAAACATAAAAGTCGTGAAGTTCTAAAAATTCAGCCTAGTCGTGTTATAATATCACGGCTCTAAAGGAATTAAAAGGATCCCAGGGACTATTTCAGTCATCTAAGGGTTATTTTATTAATGATTGTAGAAACTTAATTTTTTTTTTATTTTATTTTATAAATACCATTAGTTGTAATTAAAATTATCTAAATTATTATTTTTTAAAATTTATAACCAATATTTTTTTAAACGATTATTTTAAAAGAAAAATCAATAAAGAGCTGTTTCAAAATTTATATAATACAATAGCGGTAGTATTATTGTTTTTTTTTTTATCAATAAAATGTTTTATCCAGAAAAACAAGAAGTGCCATATAAATAAAGATAAAGTACAAAGATAAGAATATTTTATTTAATGTTTTTCTTATTTAAAAACGAACTGAGTAACTCATTAGATTTAATAAAGGGTTTTCATTAAGCACTTCCTATCCGTAAATGGAAATGAAAAAAGCTCGTGTAGTAAGGCCAATGGGGCATTTATTACGAAATAGCTCTCATGGGAGATGATGAATTTTCTAGGAATTTGAGAAAATAATAAAACCGATGATTTTGATAAAATAATTTTATAATTTGCACTTGTTGTTGAACGCAATATCCGCCCAGGATAGGGCTGCAAACCAATCGCTAGTACTATCGATAGCAACGATAGTTTAAATTTGGCTGAGTATCGAAAGTTTTCTTTTAATACCGATACTATCGGCAAATTTTAAATGCAAATAGGAAGATGTAGTCAACGTCGCATTTGTAGAAACTTATTCAAGGCAAATTGTTAGCTGTTTGTAAAATCTTATAGTACAAATAAAAATAAAGTATGTAGAGCATAACTGCCTGTGGCTGAAGTTGGGATCTTATCGGAGAGATAAGTAGTGTTTTTTGGTTCTAATGACTCTCTTTTGCCTTTTTTTGTTAAATAAATATGAGACCGCGACAGGTAGATCACAAGAAGTGCGTACAGATGTCGGAGGATCAATAACCCCCTGCGAGTGCCGATTTTGAAAGCAATATATACAGAGGTAGCCAATAGACCAACAGGGTACCCACTGGTAACCAGAAGCAGTTAAAAGGCACATGGGTAGGTCAATATGAGGAAATTTTTTTAAGGATTTTTCAACATTCTAACGCAATATAGATTGCAGCAAGGCCCTAATTTTTCCAAGAAAAAAAAAATATTTACAAAAACATTTTAAATATTTAAAAAAAAAATTTTTCAAAATTTTTTACTAAAAATTTTACAAAAAATTTTTACTTAAAATTAAAAAAAAAAAAATTACAAAAGTTTATCAAAAAATTTTCTATAAAATTTTTACAAAATATTGAAAAAAAAACAAACAATTTTACAAAAACTTTTGAAAATGTTAAAATAAAGTTTTACAATAACAATTTTCAATAAAATGTTTTCTATAAAATTTTTTTATTACATTTAAAAAAAATGAAAATAATTATAACATTTTTAAAAAAAATTTCTATAAAATTTTTACAAAAACAATTTTCTGTAAAATTTTTTCAAAAACAATTTTTTGGAAACATTTTTACGAAAATCCAAACCTGTCGACTACTGCGATTTCTTCATATTTCTACTAGCTAATCCCGGTGCGCTTCGCTACACCCATCCACAAAAAACACAATAAAAACTTGGAAGAAAAGTATGACTAAATTTTTTACTTTTAATGGGATGTGCCACTCCCAGTATTCTTATCCAGTGTGTATTTTGCTAGACTATGCACATTAGTATGAGGGTTACTGTGCAAAGTTGCAAGACTATACCTAATGTAGTTCTCTAGGTACGCGATAATAATTTTTCACTTTGTATAGGAGGTACCACAATTCAATCAGTGTTTCTCTACACAATGTATCTTAATATGGGGGTTACTGATGCAAAATTCCAAGGCGCTACCTATTGCAGTTCTCTAGATACAGGATAATAATTGTTTACTTTGTATGGGGGGTACCGCCCTCACTGTCCCAATTCAGCCTATGTTTTTCTAGAGTATGGGGTTTACTTGTACCCACCTTGAAGACCATACCTCTTATAGTTCTCTATATACACAATATTAATTTTTAACTTTGTATGGGAGGTACCACGCCCACTGTCCCAATTCATTCTGTATTTTGGCAGACTATGCGCCTTACTACAAAGGCTACTCTTGCAAAGTTTCAAGGCGCTATCTATTGCAGTTCGCCAGGAACACGATACTAATTTTTTACTTTGTATGGGCTGTTCCACGCCAACTATTCCGGCTATAACTCATGGACCAATACACATAAAGAGACCGTTTGTACACAAAAACCTTGGTACTGACGTCACCTTTCACATAAACTTTGCAGAAACAAAATGGGTTCACACATTCCAGAGAACATCATTTTCTAACACAATGCAACTTTTTTTTATATATATCGATAACGGTATGCTCAATAGAGTACGGGGAAAAAACCTAAAACCGTTAGAAAATCGGAACATAATTGTAGTAGTAAATTTTTGAAAACTTTCTGTAATAATTTGTAGGTCCATATCTAGTAAGAGAGTTGGAGTAATTTGTTCCATAAGTTCCTAAATATTTTAACTGCTCATTTCATTTCCAGGGTCAATAAGTATAGGTTTTATACTGATAGAAAGTAGAATTTCAAGTTGTTATCCAGTTGAAAATTTGTGAACTTATCTTGAAGAAACATTGCTAAGAGGCGTTCCAAAAGCCAAGGTGAGTTAAAGGCTGTAATTTTAGAGGAATAGAACAAAATTCTAACGGAATGGTGCTAGCCGTGATTGAAGCCAATGATTATCTTACAATTCCATATCCATCGCATTTTTTTCATATTATCTTAGTATGTAAAAACACTTTCTTGACAACAAAATTCCGGAAGTGTTTCTGTTTTTAATCTTGTTTTTGATCCTTATTTTTTCTGGGTATAAATATAGATAAAATTAATTTAGTAAAAAAAATTAATAAAAATAAAAAAGGAAACAATATTTTCTAATATAAAAGTCAAAACCCAAACTTTTTTTAACGATGTAAAAACAATTCCTTTTCAGACTGTATTTAAAATAAGAAAATGCTGTTTTATGTTTCGAAATAAACGAAAACTTAATATAAGGTTTTTTACGAAACTTTATCGTAAATATTTAAATAATTTTTTTATTAGGAATTTTTTAATTAGAAAATGAGACTATAAAAAACGTATTTTAGCTAAAAAAAAATTAAAAAATTTAAAGTTTAAATTTAAAGGGTTTTGTTATTTTACCTATATGGTCCTATCTTTAGAACCATTATTATATATTATATATATATATATATAAGAGCACCCATGAAACTGCATATCTGCAAAAGTATTATTTTTTGCACTCCCCACGCATTTTCGGTTTCCTGGAATTAAAAATTGAGATGTGCATTAAAATTTAATTTCTATAATGTAAACGTTCAAAACGACATAAAAACTTATCGATTAATCGAATATTTTTTTAAATTTTATTCGATTAATCGGTAAAATATTATGTTTATATAAAGTTCAGTTTCAAGATAACCTTCGAATTGAACCGCTAAAAAAACCACTTACGCTTTATCGTGGGTTAAAAGTTTGTATGAACAAAATATTTCTCCCCTTTTTAACGAATGAAAAGTAAGTAAATTACGAAAACCTCTCAGTTTAAGAGTTATTGAGTTATTGATAGTTTTGAAGCATAAGTCTCTCCAAAATGCCTTCTTAAGGGTTTATTTTTCTTTTATCAACATTCGTCTAAAAAACAACTCGTTTAAACAAACAAAAGACCGAAAACAATATCAAATGATATTAATTTCTGTAACGTTTTATTATTATTCGATAAAATAATTAATATAATAAAAAATTTAATTGATTAATTCGCGGTTGCTTGTTAACCAAAAAGAAAATTATATTAAAATTAGTCTTTATAATGAAGCAGAAGTTGATACTGCTAACTCTGTTTATATCGATTTTAATCGCTACGACTGTTACAGCAAAACTTATTAAATCTTCATTTGCTGTACCTAAACAAGAACGTATAGTGGGAGGATTTATTGCTGAAGAAGGAGCAGCCCCATATCAAGTATCGTTGCAAGATCCCTTTGGTCATTTTTGTGGTGGTGCCATCATTGCTACTGAATGGATCTTAACTGCAGCACATTGTGTATTTTTCGCCTATACTGTTGATATTTCTGTCTTAACAGGTACCCAGGATTTGACTGATTCTACTGGCGTTCATTATTTAGTGGATCATGTTTATATCCATTGCAATTACAATAAGCCTATGATGCACAATGACATTGCTCTGCTGCACTTAAATTCCAGTATCGTGTTGAATTCAAAAACCCAAATTATTCCTTTGCCAACTAAGCCAATGAAAAATGGAGATGATGTGATCTTAACTGGTTGGGGTACTGAAGAATTGAATGGCTATTCCCCGAATCGTTTGAAAATGATTGTTTTAAAATATATGCTACATAAGAAATGCAAAGCATCACAAAATTCTCCAGAGGACGTAGATGTGGGTCATATCTGTACATTTACTAAACATGGTGAGGGTGCATGTCATGGTGATTCTGGTGGTCCTTTGGTTAGTAATGGCTTTTTGGTAGGCGTCGTCAATTGGGGTGAACCTTGTGCTGTGGGCTATCCTGATGTTCACGCTAGTGTCTTCTATTATTCAGATTGGATACGTAAGATTATGAGAGGTAATAGTAAATGTAATTTGTATGCATTTTCTCTGTATAAATAGAATTGTTGTTTTTCAATAAAAGAATTTACATATAAAAAAATTATTTTTTTTTAAGTTTCTAGATTGTATAAATTTAACATTTTTCGCTTAAAAGCCCTTTTAAATGGTTTTTCTAAAAACATTTAGCAATGTGATCGGATGAAGGTCCGCAAAGAAAATAAATGAATTCGTTATTGTGATAGATGACTGATAGACCATTACCTAGAAATTTTAATTCCGTAAGTCCGTGAACCACCATTTTGCAGGAGGAGCACCATTAAACTCAATTTTTCACTGGAGGAGCACTATGAAACTCTTTTTAATTTCACTTCGCTGAATTTGGAGCCTCACTTCCTATACGAAGGTATAGAGGTGTCACGCTGCTGATTTTGGAGGAAGCTAAGGATATCACCTTTTTGTACAGACAAAAAAAAAAAAATTAAGATAAATTTTACCATGTTTTTATGTTGGGCAGTAAAGGTTCTAAAAATAAAAATAAAACAAGGCGATCACGCTAATTTATTTCAATATAACTCTATAATGCTTTGTTCGATTTGAATATACATATCGATATCTTAATATAGAAAGGCCCTAACTAATGTTTTTCCTACTTTATAGGAGAAGGAAAAAACTTAACAAAAATTATAGTTTTGTAGTTGCGAATTATTTTTTAACGCAATTTTTTATTAAATTCTCCTAGCATTTTAATGATAATAACAATTAATTTTATTTATACATATGACTTAGAAGATCATCTATCCAAATATGCAAAAAAAAACTCGATTTAAAAAAACGAGTTAGGGCCTTTCTATATTAAGGTAACGATATAAAACACCGAAAGATGCGGGATAAAATTATCTGTAAGACAAACTATATAATTTTTGTCGTTGGGAAATTTTTTATTGAGTCTGGTACTGTCACTAGCGGCTACACTCGGCTAGTGCTTTCACACTGTCTACTGCTAGTTGTCTTATATCTTATCACAAAGTCTCCCTTGAACATTTACAGACAGTGTGCGCTAGCTGCTCAACCTCTTCCAGGCTAAGTTTGTAGAAGTTGGTATCAAATTAAAGCTTTCAAAATCCTTTTTTAAACCTTTTTAAAATTAGATTTACTCAACTCTCTAGGGCTTATAGAACTAGAATAAGAAAATCTGGAAAGGTAATTTGAAGAGATTTTTTTTTGTTCTATTGATGAGTCCAGGTGAAGAGTTAGGAACTGGACAGTTTTTATTATTTTTGTATTTATATTTTATTGACAAAATTTGTTATGGTCGAAAAATTGCATTGCTACTTTTTGTGCGAATAATGTTGCCCATATTAACGATTAAGAATAATAAAGAAAATAATTGCACTCCTCTTTGCGATGAAATTCATTAATTTTTTATTGGACTTCCATTTAACAAGAACAAGAGCACAAAAAGCTCATAAAGTGTGTTAGTTGTAAAATATTTGACTTTGTGTGAAAACTAAAGGAGGCGCTGCTATTTAAAAAAAAATTATATTTTATCAATGGGATTCTCATGTGGTTTTTATTAGCTGACAGTCCGGTCGGTCATTTGATTGGAAATGAAGAATAAAGTGGTGGAAATTTTTACTCTCGGTAATGAGCCATCTTTTTCTACTTTAATAGTGTGAAGTTACAATTTTAGTTCCGATTAGACTTTGGATATTTGCACCAATATAAATCGTTAACGATTTTTAATATAAATTAATCAATATAAATTCACCTCTTATTTAAAAAAAATTGTTGTATATTTTTGATATAAAATATATTAGTTCTTTTAATATTAATTCTTGAAACTTTAAATAGCAGTTTTTTACATACAGATGAAATTTTAAATCAAGCTTAAGTTCGTTTTTATTCTCTCTAAGAAAGAATATAATAAATTACAAATGAAGTGATATTATTGAAGAAAAATTGGGAAAATTTTATTTTCAGACACCAGCAGAGCGGAATGCACATTTTCTAGCAAAGGCTAGTGTTACTTACCGAGCAAATCTGCAATTTCGATCTCTTACTGATAATGTATTGATTCAAAATCTTTCGCAAATGATAAACGTGTAAATTTACTTTCGAAAAATCTCAGAGCAAAACATTTCCCAATAATACGTCAGATATTTATCACAATCTGATACATGTACTTATTATAGACTTATTCTCAAATGTTGTTCTCTATGGTTTTTTTTTTTTACTTTACCATAAGTACGTAGTGTAGGTAAAATATAGTAAGCGTGAAAAAATTAATGTCGGGATTTCAACGTTTTGTTGTCTTCTGAATCCATTTTGACTACTTTCGCGATGATGTCTGTGGGTGGGTGGGTATGTATGACACTATTTTTGTGAAGACTCTACAGGTCATACCGTTTCACATATCAAAATGAAATTCAGTATGTACCTTTGGTATATGTAGATGAAGAACTGAATAGTTTTTAGGGATAATCAGGTCGGGGAAAGAGGTAGATTAAGTGGCATCCCCAAACCGATAATAATTATTTTTTTTTTAATTCGAATATACTTTAAACTTTTATTCTTTATGTAATATATCCATAAAAATATCTGTTTACATTAGGTATGGTGAAGTTGAGTGTAGGTCACTCCAGATTTTTAATATTAATAACAAAAAAATGTGTAACATTAATGTAGTATAATAAGTTGTGGCGTTGCATTCGCCAGCTGCTATGAATCGGGGTCCTATTATTTTGCAGACGTGTAGAAGTTTCAGTACTGACTGTCTGATATCGAAAATCTGGAAGGGGCTGCCTTTAAAGATATTTCTGTGATATTATAGTTTTAAATACTTAATGAAAAAGAAATTTAATTATACCTTTTTTGTGAAATCGTAAATTTTTACGTAATACTCGTAAAGCAAGTTTTTCTGGCTTCAGTATTTTTTTGCGTATTAAATACTTGTATCGCTTTTTCTATCCCAAATATGGTAAAATTTAGAAAATCATCTACATATAAAATGCTAAAAGGATAACAACAACCTTGTTATTTTAATAATTAGTTTTTTATTATACTAGTTATAAGTGTATTGTAAAGATAACTACTAATTAAACATTTTTAGATTAGAAAGCAAGTCATATTAATCAACAAGTGTTTACCCAGCAAAAAGTTTGCTTTCAATTTTAAATGCAATAACTTTTTGGTCAGCATTGTTTTGTGGTCTTTAAAATATCGTCATACGGACAGGCTGAATTAGACCATTACTGTTTTGAATATTTTTGAAGTGAAAACTTCTTAAGGCACGTTGAGCACATTTTGGTTGAAGAAAAATTATTGAACTAATAAACCGTAACCGTCGCCACCTGCTCCTTTTTAGACATAGGTTGGCTGAAGAAAATTATATATATATAATATATATATATATATATATATATATATATATATATATATATATATATATATATATATATATATATATTAGATGCCAGTGGTGATGATGCGAGTTCAATCAATTTTCTTCTATTCTATAGAAACCAGCAGACCTACATATCTATAAAACCACAATACGACTACGTTTTGTGTCGACTGGCCTAAATTGATATTCCCTTTGTCGACATCGACATTTATAGATGACTGTAATTTGGTATTTTGTAAGCAATTGTGACGTCGAAATTATGTTGTGTCGACGACGATTTTGTCGTCTTGGTTTTTATAAACGATTTGAAAAAAAAAATAACCAAAATGGAAATAAGTTAAATAACAAAATCACATCAATTCGGAAAATTAGTGAAAGAAATGGAGCGAAAGAGGCTGTAGCAAATCTGCTAGAATTTGGTGACACCGCTTCTAGCACAGGCATGAATGCTGAATTATTCAACCTAAATTAATCTTAGAACCTATTAGAACATAACAAACAATTCTTGCAAAAAGAAAGTGCGATTTTACTTACTTCTCATCATTTAATTGAATCACATTAGAATACTATCTGATTAATCTTCTCTGAATGACCAGATCTTTTTTGCAATATTTCTTACTTGAATCCAAATCGGATAGGAAAAACATTATTTTAATATATATTTAATTATATTTTTGTTTTAAAAATGTTCAATAAAAATTAAAAACAAAATAAAATATTTGATAAGTGTATTTTATTTGACTGGAATTATCGATAACCCGTCCACGTCGTGATAATACTGTTAGGCAATACCGAATTATAATCGAATTGATGACGACGTCGTTACAAAGTCATGTCGCCCCAAAAGTGAGGACGATGTCGACAACGCCAAATAGAATAGGGGTGATTGTCAGGGTGCCTGCGAGTGGCGGACACAGCTAGTAGATATACATATATTTTTGCACCTTTTAGGGCTGAAATCTCTATCTACTCCGGTCTTTTTTAGTCTGCATCACATTTTCGAACTCGTCTGCTCTAACATATTAGAGACTAGCTGTGCCCACCATGTCGTGGGCACATTGCACAGCCGTCAGCCCATAAATCGCACCAAACAGTCACTCTTTGTGCATTGGTTTTCGACAATCACTCTTGGATTATCATTCGCCCAAATAAATGCGGCAATTCTGCTTATTGAAGAATCAACTGAAGTGAAAATGTGCCTCATCACTGAAGATGATTTCCTTCTAAAATTGATCATCCAACGTTGCCATTTCTTACCACCATTCTGACCATTGCTCGATTGTGTATCTTTACATGGTTCAAATTGAGAAATGTCAAATTAAATGCAGAAAAAAACTTGACGTTTAGGTTTGGTTCACATTCAACATCGGCCCTTAAAATTTAACCACCTGATATAAACAATTGCTTCGGGAATCTATACACATATTTAATTATTTCTTTTTCGCTGTTGAATTGAGCGCGTGGCAACCATCTTCTTTGGATTCCCGCAATTCGTGTCCTCTTGGTGTGAGACATAAATTTATTTTTAATTTTTATACCACAAAAAGTAATAAAACCTCGATATCATGAAAATCACAGGGATATTATTACTCATGTTATTACGCAGATACTTACAAAACGAAATTGGTCGATGATGTAATTTGTGAGGTGACATTCAACTTGAAGATTTCAATCCCTCAGCTGAAGAAGCTGATGAGGGTACAGACTTAACCGTTGAGACCGGCTTTGATGTTGTCCTCAATCACTGTTTACAAGAATGCTTTGCTTTTGGGAGACGAGAAAGGTTTCACCTTGTACTTGAAAGACTACATAAAAATGGGGTTGGCTGAATTGAAAGATATATCCCCCGATCAAATTGATGCCTTCAAGAACAACATGAGCAAGGTAGTGATATAAATCTTGAGCCGTTTTATGGATTTACAATTCTTTACTGGTAAATCCATGAACTGCGATGGTATTGGCCATGTGCGAATGCTACAAAATCGTTGGCCAAAGAGCCGCTCCTCTCTGTGGCCGGATGTTGGTTAGGATCTCGTGGTGGTTGTAGTTAAGATCGATGGTTATGGTCACAGCAATCACATTATGTTCTCTGTAACAATGTATGGTTGCGATAAACAAATTTTAGTTGTTTGTAACATTATTTTGGTCACGATATACAATACCCAAAAAATTCAATATGGTTGGGTTTTATTCTACAAATTATGAAAAACTTCAAGCCACATCCAAAGTTTTATAAATATTTAAAAATAATATATTCATATGTAACCACATATTGTTTGTTTTTGACAGTTTTTTGTTTTCTTAAAAAAAAATAAAAATAGTAATAAAATGTAAAAAAATATTTTTTATCCGAACTGCTAAAAAGCATGTACACCATCGTCGTGATATACGTTAGGCTGACGAAGACTACAAGAAGTCTCGTTTTGGTACAATACTTTTGTTGCTGCTTCCCACACCAAGGGGAAGGGGGGTTTTGAAGCCAAACAAACTGAGTCTGCTATCCGTAAGTATATGAGAGTGATTGATTAGAAATGGAAAAATATTAAGGCTTTTGTACCTTCTCACTGCAGCTTTTACTATGTACCTACATTGAAAAAATCTGTGAAATACTAGTTCCAGGTTTTGGTATTAAAGGTCATGCCGTCGGTGACATTTCTGGTGCTTTCGTTATTGGCCTTGTGTAGGAAAAAGAAGGAAAGTTAAAGTTCTTAAGAAGCTCGTGTTTTCTTTAAAAAAATTTCTTTATGTAAGTACATATCGCACTTGATAAACAAGAGGGTATTGACTCAAAATTTTTAAATTATCACTTTCTGCAAGAAATCAACCAACAACATCTACTGTAAAAATTTCAACGTATTCTGATTATTCTTTCATCTCGAAACCCGTATATGAGACCATTTTCAACAAAAAGGCACTATTTTTATTTGGCAATAATTGCAAAAAAATTTAAAAGAAAAACAGTGTAAATATATTAGTAAATAGAATTTGCTAACTATAATATGTTCGAATTTTTAAATTATCTTAAAATGTAATCACAAAAATTTTTTTACCTTTACTGCAAATTTTAAAATTTTGAGTTAACCCTCTTGTTGATCAAGTGCGATATGTATAATAAACAAAATGTATGTTTCAAAATAAATTAAAGAAAAAAATTCGTATATGACATTTCTTATTTTTTAACCATTCTACAATCGTTAATTTAACCATAATATTATAATATTCAACAATAATATGGCTTAACTACAACCATATAATTTAACCATAATATGTTTCTCTTAGATTATGGTTACCTCAACCATGTTTTTTCTTTGCGTGTACGTTTAAAATATATTATTATCACTAGTACAATATTATTATTGCAGTGTGTGGGATATTTCTGGTATGCACTCAGGCTTATAATGTGCGCTTCTTTGGGTTTTTTTTGGATTCTGTCCAAAAAATTGGTAAATGGCAAAGGTGCGAGACCAAAACGACAGGCCTTAGCTTCCTCCTTCAGATAGGTAAAATTAATAAGAGTTTAATTTTGCTACTCCAGTGAAAAAAATTGAGTTTAATGTTTCTCCTCCAATAAAAATAATTGAGTTTAGTGGTTCTCCTCCAGTGAAAAATTGAGTTTTAAAAATGGGGCTTCTACTATGTACGACTTATTTCATTAAAATTCATAGGTTATACACGATAACCAAATCGATTACACGTGGCTGATTAAAGCAACCACCAATACAGTGCAACAGTACAGCTATTCGAGGAAGCCAATCAGCCAGTGTGAGTGAGACGTAAACCATTCGAAGGCCTCTTAGGCTTGGGATATTTTAATCTTTTGTCTCTTTTAAATAAGAGATTAGAAAGAGAAAGATTATATCTAATCGATAACTTAATCTATTGCACAAAAGTAATCGAAGGTGTCGATAACAGTAGAGTTTACGAAAACAGTTCCGACTGCGAGTCTGCTTAACTTTATCACTTTATACTCTTTATTGGAGCAAAATATATGCAAACGTATAAAAGGTCTCCAGGGGCTTTGATGGTTATATACGTAGTTAACTTGTTAGATCCTACGGAATTTTTAAAAAATTTGTGTGGAAATTTTATAAAATTTATTTAAAACTCTTCAAAACATTTTAAACATAAAAGTTGTGAAGTTCTAAAAATTCAGCCTAGTCGTGTTATAATATCACGCCTCTAAAGGAATTAAAAGTACCCCAGGGACTATTTCAGTCATCTAAGGGTTATTTTATTAATGATTGTAGAAACTTAATTTTTTTTATTTTATAAATTTAAACCATTAGTTGTAATTAAAATTATCTAAATTATTATTTTTTAGAATTTATAACCAATATTTTTTTAAACGATTATTTTAAAAGAAAAATCAATAAAGAGCTGTTATCAAAATTTATATAATACAATATCGGTAGTATTATTGTTTTTTTTTTATAAATAAAATGTTTTATCCAGAAAAACAAGAAGTGCCATATAAATAAAGATAAAGTACAAAGATAAGAATATTTTATTTAATGTTTTTCTTATTTAAAAACGAACTGAGTAACTCATTAGATTTAATAAAGGGTTTTCATTAAGCACTTCCTATCAGTAAATGGAAGTGAAAAAAGCTCGTGTAGTAAGGCCAATGGGGCATTTATTACGAAATAGTTCTCATGGGAGATGATGAATTTTCTAGGAATTTGAGAAAATAATAAAACCGATGATTTTGATAAAATAATTTTATAATTTGCACTTGTTGTTGAACGCAATATTCGTCCAGGATAGGGCTGCAAACCAATCGCTAGTACTATCGATAGCAACGATAGTTTAAATTTGGCTGAGTATCGAAAGTTTTCTTTTAATACCGATACTATCGGCAAATTTTAAATGCAAATAGGAAGATGTAGTCAACGTCGCATTTGTAGAAACTTATTCAAGGCAAATTGTTAGCTGTTTGTAAAATCTTATAGTACAAATAAAAATAAAATATGTACAGCATAACTGCCTGTGGCTGAAGTTGGGATCTTATCGGAGAGATAAGTAGTGTTTTTTGGTTCTAATGACTCTCTTTTGCCTTTTTTTGTTAAATAAATATGAGACCGCGACAGGTAGACCACAAGAAGTGCGTACAGATGTCGGAGGATCAATAACCCCCTGCGAGTGCCGATTTTGAAAGCAATATATACAGAGGTAGCCAATAGACCAACAATACATTTTTGACAAAGAACCATCTAAATATAAATTAAAAAAAATACTTTTTAGACCGATAGTTTTGAAGCATAAGTCTCTCCAAAATGCCTTCTTAAGGGTTTATTTTTCTTTTATCAACATTCGTCTAAAAAACAACTCGTTTAAACAAGCAAAAGACCGAAAACAATATCAATATCGATAAAATAATTATTAATATAATAAAAAATTTAATTGATTAATACGCGGTTGCTTGTTAACCAAAAATAAAAATTATATTAAAATTAGTCTTTAAAATGAAGCAGAAGTTGATACTGCTAACTCTGTTTATATCGATTTTAATCGCTACGACTGTTACAGCAAAACTTATTAAATCTTCATTTGCTGTACCTAAACAAGAACGTATAGTTGGAGGATTTATTGCTGAGGAAGGAGCAGCCCCCTATCAAGTATCGTTGCAAGATCCCCTTGGTCATTTTTGTGGTGGTGCTATCATTGCTACTGAATGGGTCTTAACTGCAGCATATTGTGTACTTTTCGCCAATGCTGCTGATATTTCTGTCTTAACAGGTACCCAGGATTTGACTGATTTTACTGGCGTTCATTATTTTGTGGATCATATTTATATCCATTGCAATTTCTATAATCCTATGTTGCACAATGACATTGCTTTGGTGCATTTAAATTCCAGTATTGTGTTGAATTCAAAAACCCAAATTATTCCTTTGCCAACTAAGCCCATGAAAGATGGTGATGAAGTGATCTTAACTGGTTGGGGTACTGAAGAATTTAATGGCGATTCGCCGAATCGTTTGAAAATGATTGTTTTAAAATATATGCTACATAAGAAATGCAAAGAATCACAAAATATCGAAGAGGGCGTAGATGTGGGTCATATCTGTACATTTACTAAACATGGTGAGGGTGCATGTCATGGTGATTCTGGTGGTCCTTTGGTTAGTAATGGCTTTTTGGTAGGCGTCGTCAATTGGGGTGAACCTTGTGCTGTGGGCTATCCTGATGTTCACGCTAGTGTCTTCTATTATTCAGATTGGATACGTAAGATTATGAGAGGTAATAGTAAGTGTAATTTGTTACAATTACAAAATAATTTCTCTGTATAAACAGAATTGTTGTTTTTCAATAAAAGAATTTACATATAAAAAAATTATTTTTTTTAAGTTTCTAGATTGTATAAATTTAACATTTTTCGCTTAAAAGCTCTTTTAAATGGTTTTTCTAAAAACATTTAGCAATGTGATCGGATGAAGGTCCGCAAAGAAAATAAATGAATTCGTTATTGTGATAGATAACTGATCGACCATTTGAAGGAGGTCATCTCTTTTACTACTCGCATAATTTTGTTACATATTTTAAGTCACTGTAATTGAAAAATCTGAGTTACAATAAGTAAAAAATTTTATATACAAGTATTTGCATATAAAATCAATAACAGTTACAAATATTTGTACTGATCGCGGCGAGTTGCCGTTGAGACGTTATGCATAAATTGAAAGAAATAAGTATCAACCCTATATATATTGTGACTTTACATAATAATAAGTTCCAATAGTAGCATCATTGACGTTACGACGTCCTTGTTGCTCGGCCTTCGAGTGGTTTGCGTCTCACTCATACTGGCTGATTGGATGTACTGTGGTACTGTTATTGATGGTTGCTTTAATCAGCCAAGCGTAATCGTTTTGGTTTGCAAGAAAATGTTAACATTACATTTCGCAGGACCGAGGAAACCAGTTTGTTTGGATCACTATTCAACGAAAGCAATGAAACTAGTGATTAGGCTTACTGCAATGATGTGAATAAATTGTTCAAACAACTTGGATATAGTCATGTTCCTCAATATTGGAGATTATTTATTGATGGTTCAACAAAAAGTAATATAAGAACTTTTAAAAAATTATATGAATATTATTTGAACTATTTTTGAATTAATAAATTAATTATTTAGGCTTAAGTTCTTAATTATAAAGAGATAAAGAAAAATTAGATACCAGCAAAGCAGAATGCATTTTCTAGACAGCTACGTCCGTCATCAGTACTCTTTGTATCAATCTACCCGGTAGTTTCAATTGTTATTAATTTTCTATTTAAACAAACTTATCAAAGAAATAGAATCTGAGAAATTTTTAATTTTACATTATATTTCATAGAAGATAGAGCTTTTTGAAATTGTTTTACACTTTTAAACACTATTTCGTTTTATATTATACTACCAAGCAAACATTTTTCTTTATTTTTATTCTCTTTATATATTTTCTTTTATTTGAAAATGGTATATCTGTCTTGCTATTAGCTATCCTTTGGTTAGCAATTAACAACAATTAGATATTTTTTATTTAACAAATGTATATTTTGATTATTAACACAATAGTGTTGAAGTTAACAATGTCAAAGCTGTGCCCGCTCTGTGAAAATTATATGAATATTATTTGAACTATTTTTGAATTAATAAATTAATTATTTAGGCTTAAGTTCTTAATTATAAAGAGATAAAGAAAAATTAGATACCAGCAAAGCAGAATGCATTTTCTAGACAGCTACGTCCGTCATCAGTACTCTTTGTATCAATCTACCCGGTAGTTTCAATTGTTATTAATTTTCTATTTAAACAAACTTATCAAAGAAATAGAATCTGAGAAATTTTTAATTTTACATTATATTTCATAGAAGATAGAGCTTTTTGAAATTGTTTTACACTTTTAAACACTATTTCGTTTTATATTATACTACCAAGCAAACATTTTTCTTTATTTTTATTCTCTTTATATATTTTCTTTTATTTGAAAATGGTATATCTGTCTTGCTATTAGCTATCCTTTGGTTAGCAATTAACAACAATTAGATATTTTTTATTTAACAAATGTATATTTTGATTATTAACACAATAGTGTTGAAGTTAACAATGTCAAAGCTGTGCCCGCTCTGTGAAAATTATATGAATATTATTTGAACTATTTTTGAATTAATAAATTAATTATTTAGGCTTAAGTTCTTAATTATAAAGAGATAAAGAAAAATTAGATACCAGCAAAGCAGAATGCATTTTCTAGACAGCTACGTCCGTCATCAGTACTCTTTGTATCAATCTACCCGGTAGTTTCAATTGTTATTAATTTTCTATTTAAACAAACTTATCAAAGAAATAGAATCTGAGAAATTTTTAATTTTACATTATATTTCATAGAAGATAGAGCTTTTTGAAATTGTTTTACACTTTTAAACACTATTTCGTTTTATATTATACTACCAAGCAAACATTTTTCTTTATTTTTATTCTCTTTATATATTTTCTTTTATTTGAAAATGGTATATCTGTCTTGCTATTAGCTATCCTTTGGTTAGCAATTAACAACAATTAGATATTTTTTATTTAACAAATGTATATTTTGATTATTAACACAATAGTGTTGAAGTTAATTAATAACAATTGAAACTACCGGGTAGATTGATACAAAGAGTACTGATGACGGACGTAGCTGTCTAGAAAATGCATTCTGCTTTGCTGGTATCTAATTTTTCTTTATCTCTTTATAATTAAGAACTTAAGCCTAAATAATTAATTTATTAATAAGAACTTTTATTTTACTTATATATGTTTATCTTTTATTTCAAGGTTTAAAGGCAGTGCTTTTGCATAACGATAGATCTCTCCCTTCAGTACCGTTGGCTTACGCTACAAACATCAAAGAAACGTATGATAGTGTGTCTCTAATACTAAATGCCATAGGTTATACTATGCCAAGTGGCTAATTGTGGCTGATTTGAAAGTACTAACAATTTTGAATGGCTTGCAAGGTGGTAACACAAAGTATCCCTGCTATTTTTGTGAATGGGACAGCCGAGATTCTTCTAAGCATTATATACAGAGAGACTGGAAACCACGTACAACAGCTATTATAAAAATAGTATAAATATGCCGTTAGTAAATCCAACAGACATTATTTTACCTCCGTTGCACATAAAGTTAGGCTTAATAAAGTAATTCATGAAAGCCCTTGATAAAAATGGACCTGCATTCAAATACCTTGAACAGATTTTTCCCCGAATTAGGAGCGGAAAATTAAAAGAAGGTAAAAAATATATTATGAACGCATGTATAATAAAGCTAATTTGTGTGTAATCAACAGGTATCTTTATTGGCCCCCAAATACGAAAATTGGTAAAAGATGACAACTTCATACAACAAATGAATCTTGAAGAAAAAAATGCATGGAATGGTTTTGTCTCAGTGTGCGAAAATTTTCTTTGAAACACAAAAAGTGAAAATTATGAGCAGATAGTAAATAATATGCTTTCTGCCTACCATGCAATGGGTTGCAAAATGTCAATAAAACTACACTATCTACATGCTCATTTGAAAAGATTTCCATTAAATTTAAGACGGATGAGTGATGAGCAAGGTGAAAGATTTCACCAGGAAATATCTAAAATTGAACAGCGTTATATAGGAAAAAATAAAATCAGCATGCTTTCTAACTACTGCTGGTCTTTAAAGCGTGATACTGACAGCGAAGTTTATAAAAAGCAAAGGAATACATGTTATTTTTAAATAAAAAACCCAAAAGTTAAAACACAAAAAATTGCACAAGTCATCCATTTTTAAACCGATTTCATTGTTATTACCCATTTCTGAAAGCTAATTAATTTCTTTCTCATAGTAATAAATAAATACATTGTTTGGTATCTCATAAGCAGCCTAGAACCCGGTGAAAAAACTTTTTTGTTTTTTGATGCGTTTTTTTTTATATTTCAACCACTGTTACTTAGCCATTTCTTGCCTGATTTTGCACCTTCTAAAAATTGAAAAATAATAGAAATCTGTTGTAAAACGAAGACGACGATTTCGTCGTCTTGGTTTTTATAAATGCTTTGAAAAAAAAATAACAAAAATGGAAAAAAGTTAAATAACAAAATCACATCAATTCGGAAAATTAGTGAAAGAAATGGAGAGAAAGAGGCTGTAGCAAATCTGCTAGAATTTGGTGACACCGCTTCTAGCACAGGCATGAATGCTGAATTATTCAACCTAAATTAATCTTAGAACCTATTAGAACATAACAAACAATTCTTGCAAAAAGAAAGTGCGATTTTACTTACTTCTCATCATTTAATTGAATCACATTAGAATACTATCTGATTAATCTTCTCTGAATGACCAGATCTTTTTTCCAATCTTTCTTACTTGAATCCAAATCGGATACGAAAAACATTATTTTAATATATATTTAATTATATTTTTGTTTTAAAAATGTTCAATAAAAATTAAAAACAAAATAAAATATTTGATAAGTGTATTTTATTTGACTGGAATTATCGATAACCCGTCCACGTCGTGATAATACTGTTAGGCAATACCGAATTATAATCGAATTGATGACGGCGTCGTTACAAAGTCATGACGCCCCAAAAGTGAGGACGATGTCGACGACGCCAAATAGAATAGGGGTGATTGTCAGGGTGCCTGCGAGTGGCGGACACGTATTGCTCTAACATAATAGAGACTAGCTGTGCCCGCCATGTCGTGGGCACCCTGACAATATTTTGCGCGGTTTTGCTTTGAAAGTATTCCACACGAAAGACTCCTTCTTTTATAGTGCTTCAGTTATGGTTTATTTATTTAATTTATATAAAGGTACCCATCCCTCGATAAAATTCTAAAATTTATGAAAAATTCTAAGAATTATTGTAGACCTCTGTAATTCCACAAAGTAAAAATACAAATTTTAATCAACTGGCGCCATCTGTTGCTTAAATATCCCACATTCAATAAAATAGAAAGGTGTGTGGTGAAAATGTAACCGTGTTGAAAATATCCCAGTTTTAAACCGAAAATTTTAGCACCTTTATACCAAAAATTGCCTTTTTCACTGCTTTTTCTACACTTTCTCTTGGAAATAAGATATTTTTGTTGAAAAAAGTATCCTATATTGGGACCGGCATACAAAGGTACCTCCTCAAAAAATTTTGTTAAAATCCATCCAGTAGTTTTTACGTTATGAGAACACAAACAATGAAGGACAGACAGACAGACGGAAATGAGTTACTATTTTATTATATGTATAGATTACTTAAAAGATTTTGTT
Organism: Phasia obesa; assembly: GCA_949628195.1. NCBI lineage: Eukaryota > Metazoa > Arthropoda > Insecta > Diptera > Tachinidae > Phasia > Phasia obesa. The sequence goes on along the minus strand of OX451215.1, from coordinate 20,420,449 downwards.
TTTCATCTTATCATTTTAAAGCCTTATTTTCTTTCATACTCTTACATAGCGTTGCTTTTGCTTTCAGGCATTCAAAAGTATGTATAAGCAAGGATAGGTCTGTTTAACCGGGTCCATGCTTTCAGCACTTTCACCCATAAACCTCTTAACCTCTCTCATTTCCCTGAAGATTACCTCATAGATGTAAGTTTCCGTCACTTGCAACGTTAGAAGGTCCATCTCGTTCGTCATCGTCACATTTTCGAAGTCGTCTCCTGACACGTATTAAAATCTATTAAAGATTTTTTTTTAATAAATATATTAAAAATATATTTGTCGTATTAATAAATAAAACGTTAAGAAAGCATATCTAACAGGTTATGGGCCATCGAAATTAGGATTGTTTTCTTTGTTAAACGTTGCGGAATCGATCAATATCGGAAAGGAATAACTGAATGTTTTTTGCTGCCTGAATCTGGTGTTATATTTAGTGAATATTAATTGTATCCTGTTTTTTTTGGAGCTGTCTTGTGTCCCTTGTTAAGGTGGTATAATTGTCAGTGCTGTTGGTTAGTGTTGTATAGATGCAAGATTGCTTATTACAAAACTTAATCGTGATAATTACGAACTTTGGAAATATCGAATGCAATTATTGCTTAAAAGAGAAAAGGTATGGGATGTTATTGAAAAAGATATCCCTGTGGATGCAGATACAAAATGGAATGAACGTGATACAGAAGCATCTATTTTAATTGGACTAGCTGTGGAGGAATCTGAGATTTTTCGCATTGCAAACGCTAAAAATGCTAAAGATTCTTGGAATATTTTAAAATCATATCATGAGAAGTCAACTTTGAGCAATAAGGTAAAACTTATGAGATCAATCTGTGCATTAAAGTTACAACCAGGCAATGATATGGATAAACACATAACCCAAATGAAGCATCTATTTGCAAAATTACAATCATTTGGCGAACAGGTGTCTGAATCGTGGTTGATATCAATGTTGCTAAGTAGTCTGCCTAGCGCATATGATACTCTCATTACAGTCGTTGAAGTTCGTGACGAAAAAGTCCTAACAATGACTCTGGTTGAAAATAAATTGTTGGAAGAAGATGATAAACAACAAAAAAGGCATTCAGACGAGACAACAGCTTTTAAAACTGTGAGCAAATTTAATAATAATAAATTAGTCAAGTGCGAGTTAGACTCACACACGTAGGGTTCCGTACTATCTTCAGTATAATTTAAGAATTCCAGTTGTTTATTTCTTTATGTCTTATGGGACACCCTTAAATTTTAAAATTAAAGTAATATTCGCGAAAATTGCATCATAATTGGAACACCCTTTAAATTTTAGTATGTAATTGATTTTATAGCGGCCATGGTATTACACTTTCTATTAAAATATCAGGAGCCAACCTATTGCGGTTAAAAAAATAAGGTAATATTCGTGAAAAACACGTCACTAATGGACACACTTCAATTTTAAGTATTTGTTATAGCGGCCGAAGTAACACATCTACCGCAAACATTTCAAGAGGGTATCTATTACGGTTTATAAAATCATGTCACTGTCGGAACACCCTTTAATTTTATTATTCATTGTAGTGGCCATGGCAACTTCCTTTCTATAAATATGTTAAGAGTCTACTTATTACGATTAAAAAATAAGTTACTATAAGTAACTAAGTGAAAAACATGTCACTGTCGGAACACCCTTTAATTTTTAGTAATTGTCATATCGGCCGTGGCAACACATTTTCTGTGCAAAATTTCAAGAGTCTACCTGTTACGGTTCAAGAAATAAGGCTTTATACATGCAAATCACGTCACTGGCGGAAAACCCTTTAATTTTTACTATTTGGCATAGTGGCCATAGTTATACACCTCCTGTAGAACTTTCAAGATTCCACCTATTCATTCAGAACTTAGGCTATATACATGCAAATCACGTCACTATTGGAACACCCTTTATTATTTAAGTTCAATTTTGTATACTTGTTTATAAAACAAACATAGTTTTAATTACTGTCTGCAAATTGTAAGTGGCTGCCTCTTACAGCTCAAAAAAAGACATAAAAGTAAATAACACGTCAATTTTGGAACACCCTACGTTTTAGTATTTTTTGCTATAGTGGCCGCAGTTATACACTTTTGGTAAAATTTTCAAGAGTCTACCTATTGTGGTTCAAAACTTAGGCCTTACACAAAAACCAGTTCCTAAAAAATCGGAACACAAAACCGGGGAAGTACTTGAGTTGATCCACTCTGATATTTGCGGTCCTATGCAAACGATTACACCAAGTGGAAACAGATATTTTCTTACCTTAATAGATGATTACAGTCGTTTTACTATGGTATACTTGCTGTCTAATAATCTGAAGTGTTCGATAAAATTAAAATTTACATCCAAATAGTTAAAAATAAGTTTGAAAGGTTTCCGAAATGTATTAGATCTGACAACAGCGCTGAATACAAATCAAAAAAGATGTATGAATTTCTTCAAAGCCATGGCATAAAATCCCAATTTACTCTTCCCTATTGCCCGCAACAAAACGGCGTGGCTGAAAGGAAAAATAGATATTTAGTAAAAATGGCTTGTTGTCTCCTTGAAGAAGCAGGTTTGCCTAAAATTTACTGGGGAGAGGCTATTACTTGTTCAAATTACTTGCAAAATAGATTAATCTCCAGATCTATGTTGAAATACTAACATTCACTTATATTATTTATATTTATTATTTATTCCACTGTAAATAGTTATAATATTTTGAAAATACCTTATTTTGTTTTTGAACTATAATAATAATGGGTGATTTTTTTAAGGTTAGGATTTTCATGCATTAGTATTTGACAGATCACGTGAGATTTCAGACATGGTGCCAAAGAGAAAGATGCTCAGTATGCTTTGACATTTCATCATGAATAGACTTACTAACGAGCAACGCTTGCAAATCATTGAATTTTATTACCAAAATCAGTGTTCGGTTTGAAATGTTCAAATGTGACAAATTTTGTTCAGCGATGAGGCTCATTTCTGGTTGAATGGCTACGTAAATAAGCAAAATTGCCGCATTTGGAGTGAAGAGCAACCAGAAGCCGTTCAAGAACTGCCCATGCATCCCGAAAAATGCACTGTTTGGTGTGGTTTGTACGCTGGTGGAATCATTGGACCGTATTTTTTCAAAGATGCTGTTGGACGCAACGTTACGGTGAATGGCGATCGCTATCGTTCGATGCTAACAAACTTTTTGTTGCCAAAAATGGAACAACTGAACTTGGTTGACATGTGGTTTCAACAAGATGGCGCTACATGCCACACAGCTCGCGATTCTATGGCCATTTTGAGGGAAAACTTCGGAGAACAATTCATCTCAAGAAATGGACCGGTAAGTTGGCCACCAAGATCATGCGATTTGACGCCTTTAGACTATTTTTTGTGGGGCTACGTCAAGTCTAAAGTCTACAGAAATAAGCCAGTAACTATTCCAGCTTTGGAAGACAACATTTCCGAAGAAATTCGGGCTATTCCGGCCGAAATGCTCGAAAAAGTTGCCCAAAATTGGACTTTCCGAATGGACCACCTAAGACGCAGCCGCGGTCAACATTTAAATGAAATTATCTTCAAAAAGTAAATGTCATGGACCAATCTAACGTTTCAAATAAAGAACCGATGAGATTTTGCAAATTTTATGCGTTTTTTTTAAAAAAAAAAGTTCTCAAGCTCTTAAAAAATCACTCGTTACTTAGATTTTTATGTTAGTTCAATATTTTCTCTGTAATAGTTTTTCTTTTCTTTCTAATAAATTGTTTTATACAAGAACGTTCTCTCGGCCGGTATTTATTTAAACAGGTTATGGGCCTTTGCTAAATATAATAAAAAAATACTAAGGAGCAATAAAATCATAAGGACATCAAAGCATTTTATTGCTATATTCAGGAATAAATTACATTAAAGGATTTTGTTTTAAATATGGCGGATACAAAACAAAAGTTTGCAAAGCTTACAAATGAAAATTATGCAAATTGGAAATTCAAAACGGAACTTTTGTTACGCAAGAATAACCTATGGAAACACGTTATCACAGACATTCGACCTAAGCCAATTTATTTAAATGGAGATGTTACTAATCAGTCCCATATTGACGATTGGGAAAATAAAGATGATGAAGCCAGAGGTACCATTGGTCTGCTAGTGATGGATGATCAATTATGCCACATTCGAAATATGAAGACTGCTGCGGATACATGGAATGCACTGAAGGAATACCACGAAAAGAATACTTTGAGCAACAAAGTTTTCTTGATGAGGTCGATATGTAGTCTTAAACTTGAAGAAGGCAATGACGCAATTGCACATATTTCTGCAATGAACGACTTGTTTTCAAAACTAAGTGATATTGGTGAAGAGGCCTTATCCGACAAATGGAGTGCTGCCATGCTGCTGAGTAGTTTACCGGAAAGTTACGACACATTAATTACTTCTTTGGAATCCCGCAGAGAAGATGAAGTAACATTTGCATTAGTCCAACAGAAAGTAACAGCAGAATATGAGCGCCGTTTGCATGCTGGTAATAATGTGAATGATGCTGTTTTAAAGGTTGTTGCTAAAAGTGCTACTGTTTGTTATTTTTGTAAAAAACCCGGTCATCAGAAGAAAAATTGTGGAAGTACAAAAATTGGAAGTCGAAACAATTTTCAAGTAAAAATTTCAACAAAATCAACTCCGTTGAGGAAAAATCCAAAGATTTTCTTTTTAAATTTGGTCAAAATAAGAAGTTATGTTGGCTGGTGGATTCGGGTGCAACTCGGCATGCGGTTAATGATTGTAAATTTTTTGAGAAATTGGATAAATCCTATAAAAGTTCTATTGAGTTAGCAAATGGAGAAAGAGTTGTAATTGAAGGTATTGGGGTTCGTCAACTTGTGTTATATGATGAAGGTGGTAAGCAAAATACAATTTTGGTTAAAGAGGTTTTATATGCACCAAGTTTAGTAGGAAATATATTGTCAGTGAGACAGTTAGCAAAACATGGCTTCGATATATCATTCCAGAAAAATCTTTGCCATATAAATTTAAATAACAAAAATGTAGGTGTTGCTGATATCGATGGTGAGATGTATATTTTAAGGCAACATGAAAATGTGAATGCTTTAATCCATCATAACGAGAATTGTATTCATCAATGGCATCGAAAGTTAGGTCACCGGGATCCTGCAGCTATAAGAAAAATGTTTTTTGAAAATTTAGCTGAACATTTTAAGATTGTCGAATGCAATATAAAAGAAATATGTGAAACATGTGCTAAGGGAAAATTAACTAGGGTTCCATTTCCAAAACAATCCTTAAGCAAGTCGACAGAACCGCTTCAGTTAATCCACACAGATGTTTGTAGACCAATGCAGACCATTTCTCCTTCCGGAAAAAGGTATATTTTAACTTTTATTGATGATTACTCTGGATTTACATTTCTACGGCTATTGTCGAAAAAATCGGAAGTAGAAGAAGCTCTTAAAGATTTTATAACACTTTGTCGTACAAGTTGTGGTAAGGCACCTAAGGTAATTCGATCTGATAGAGGCGGTGAATACACTGGAAAGCGATTTTTGAAAATGCTAGAGTCTGAGGGAATCCAAATTCAATTAACTGCTCCTTACAGTCCCCAACAAAATGGAAAGGCAGAAAGAAAGAACAGAACACTAATTGAAATGGCTAGATGTTTGCTAATTTACCGTTTACGTTTTGGGGAGAAGCCGTATCAACGGCAAGTTATATACAGAATAGAGTTTATTCAAAGGCAAATAATACAACGCCTTATGAATTATGGTACAGATCAAAGCCAAGTTTAGAACATTTACATATATTTGGTTCCAAATGTTTCGTGCATATTCCCTCTATTAAAAGACGTAAATTAGAAGGTACAGCACTTGAAATGATTTTTCTAGGCTATGATAGTAACTCTAAGGCTTTTCGTTGCTACAATGATATAACGAAAAGAACAGTTATAAGTCGCGATGTTCGTTTTACAGATTTGACAACAAATTTGATTGAAAAAGAAGTATCTCTTGATTTTTGTAGACAAGCAGATCGTAAGCTTGATACATTATTGATTGAGGAGGAGAATTCTAAACCCCTTGAGAGGGCTGATGTAACAATCAATAATGATAATGTGGATGCCGATGTTTCAGAGACGCCTTTAGAGACAAAAACACCTACAATAAGAGTTTCTAGTAGAGCAAATAAGAGTATAGCGGCTAGAAGATTAATAGATGAAATTTGGACTACAAAAGAGCATAAAGAACCGAAATCTTATCTGGATGCAATTAAAAGTGATGAAAGAGAACAGTGGTTAATTGCCATGCAGGATGAAATGGAATCGATGAAAAATAATCAGACTTGGGAGCTCGTGGCTTTGCCTGAGAAAGCGTCCGCTATTGGAAGTAAGTGGGTTTACAAAATTAAGTATAACGCTGATGGTGAAATATCCCGTTACAAAGCTCGGCTTGTGGCTCAAGGGTTTTCACAAAAATTCGGAGTGGACTATGATGAAGTTTTCGCACCTGTGGTTTCACACACAACTTTTAGAATTTTGCTCTCGATTGCAGGAAAGAATAATATGATTGTCAACCACGTAGATGCAAAAACAGCGTTTCTAAATGGGAAATTATCTGAAACCATTTATATGAAGCAACCTGAAGGATTTCAGTACGGAAACGAGAACCAAAACCTTGTATGTTTATTAAAAAAAAGTATATATGGTCTAAAACAGGCGGCAAAGTCGTGGAATAATACGTTACATGAAGTCCTTTTGAAAGCGGAATTCATACAGAGTCTAAATGATCCATGCTTATATTACGGTAATACTTATAGAAAGGTATGTTACATAATAGTTTATGTTGATGATCTTCTATTGGCTTGCTCTACTAAAGAACAAATTAAATACATTGAGAAATTTTTATCAAGTAATTTTGCTATACAGAACCTAGGAGAATTAAGCCACTATTTGGGTATTAGGATATCAAAAGATTTAGATGGTAATTTTCAGCTCTGCCAATCTAATTACATAATTAAAACAGCAGAAGAATTTGGACTTCAAGACGCTAAACCAACTAAGACTCCTATGGAATTAAGTTATGGAAAAGGAGGAGAAACAGAACCTCTTGAAAACAACACAATGTATCGTAAACTTATTGGTCACCTCCTATATATTTCAATAAATACAAGACCTGATGTTTCAGCTCCTGTCAGTATTTTAGCACAGAAAGTTTCAAAACCCACAAATGAGGACTGGACCCAATGTAAGCGAATATTAAAATATTTAAAAACAACTGCAAGTCTAAAACTACAGTTAAGCAACAAAAATGAATGTCAACAATTAATTGGTTATGCTGATGCAAACTGGGCTGAAGAAAGAATTGAGCGGAAGTCAAATAGCGGAAGAATATTTTTTTACAATGGTGGTACAATTTCGTGGTCCTGTCAGAAACAAACTCTTGTTGCAGCTTCAACGTGCGAGGCTGAATACATTTCATTATCAGAGGCTGCTAAAGAAGCGAAATGGTTAAGGCAACTCTTTGCTGACTTTAACCAACCGATAGATGAACCAACACAAATTTTCAATGATAATCAAAGTTGTTTACGCATTTTAAATGAAGACAAGTTTTCTTTTAAAACAAAGCATATGGACACTAAATATAAAATGACAAGAGATCTGGTAAAGAAAGGTATCATATCTACAGGCTACTGTCCAACAGAGGAGATGATAGCTGACATTTTAACAAAGCCACTTCCTCCAAACAAACACAATTATTTTTGTAATAAATGTAATTTAAAGTGAATGAGGAGGAGTGTTGAAATACTAACATTCACTTATATTATTTATATTTATTATTTATTCCACTGTAAATAGTTATAATATTTTGAAAATACCTTATTTTGTTTTTGAACTATAATACTTAGATTTTTATGTTAGTTCAATATTTTCTCTGTAATAGTTTTTCTTTTCTTTCTAATAAATTGTTTTATACAAGAACGTTCTCTCGGCCGGTATTTATTTAAACAATCTATTCCTTGTACTCCTTATGAAGGATGGGAAACCCGTAAACCCGATATGACAAATTTATACATTTTTGGCACGAAAGCTTATATACTACTTCCAAACGTAAGCTGCAAGAAATTAGACAATAAGTCGGTTTTATTAACTTTCATGGGATATGACGAACAATCAAAAGGCTTACGATTTGTTGACACACGCACAAATAAAGTTACAATTAGTAGAAGTTTTAAATTTATTTCTCCTAATGATAATGTAAAAGACAATTCGTATGAAAAATCAACTACTGTTAAAAATAATTTAGAGGTCAATGTTTTATGAAAGCGCTTTAAAGACGATCTTCATACTACAACAGACCAATTATCTGATGGTGATTCATACTGCAGTGCAGGAACGGACCTCCAGTATTTCGAAATTGATAACCAAACAGACCATAATATTGAAGAGTTTACTGAAGAAAATCCACGTAGATTGTCCAGACATAACAAAGGCGTTCTTCCGAAAAGATATGTGCAATTAGCAGAACATGATTATGTAGTCGAACCAAAAACGTACAACCAAGCTGTATTATCAAAACAACGGCTAGAATGGGAGTCTGCTATGAAGGAGGAGATAGGTTCTCTTACAAAAAACAAAACTTGGGAATTAACTCATGCACCACCAAAAGCAAATATCGTCGGATGCAAATGGACGTATAAAATAAAACACAATATTAATGGAAGAATCAAATGTTTCAAAGCACGTTTGGTCGCACAGGATTTTAACTAAAAATATGGTTGTGATTACGACGAGGTGTTTGCGCCTGTCGTCCGCCAAGTAATTTCCGCTTGCTCTTGTCTGTAGCGAGTGCAAAAAATATGAATATTGAGCATATGGATGTCAAGTGTGCTTTTCTAAATGGTCACTTGAAGGAGGAAATATTTATGAAACAACCGCCAGGTTTTGTTGTTGGAGGCGGTACTTTAGTATGTAAACTCAAACGAAGTCTATATGGGCTTAAACAATCTGCTTATGTTTGGAACAAAGCCTTGAATAACATGTTGGTATGTGGAGGTTTTGTTCAAAGTAGAGCTGACCAATGTCTATACAGTAAAATCATCAATGGAGAAGAAGTTTATATACTTATTTATGTTGATGATTTGGTCGTTGCATCGGTAAGTGCAGAGAAAATTGAAGAAGTGTTTAATCTCCTGAACCGTAAGTTTGAAGTAAACAAACTTGGTCCTATTTCGTATTATCTTGGTATTGAAGTGATTAAAACAAACAAATCTCACTATAAAATTCGCCAGAAACAATATATTGAAAAGATACTATCTAAATTTGGTTTACAAGATGCAAAAACTTCAAAATATCCATTAGATCCATCCTATGGCAAAAACGATCAACAAATGTTAATGAGAAATGATGAATATCAAAGTTTGATAGGCTCGTTGCTCTATATTGCTGTTAATACGCGTTCAAATATTTCTGCTAGTGTCTCAATCCTAGCTAGAAAAACAAACAACCCAAGTCAGGAAGATTGGAACGAGTTGAAGCGTGTCGCAAGATATTTGAAGGGGACTGCTGATCTATATTTGAATTTATTTGAAAGCCGTGGGAATCAAAATGAACTTATCGGTTATGCTGATGCGAATTGGGCAGAATGCAGAGTGGAAAGGAAATCTAATTCAGGCTATATTTTTTTCTCAACGGAGGTGCAGTTAGTTGGGCTTGTAAGAAACAAAGCTGTGTTTCGCTCTCAACAACCGAAGCAGAGTTCATCGCCTTGTCAGAAGCAGCAAAGGAAGCAGTTTGGCTAAGAAACGTATTATGTGATTTAAACTGTCCACAGGGTCGTCCAACAACAATGTATGAGGACAACAGAAGTTGTTTAAACCTTATAAAAGAAGAAAGATTGAGCAATAGATCAAAGCATATTGATACCAAAATCCATTTTGTAAAGGATTATGTGGAAAAGAATCTAATTGATTGCATATACTGTTCATCGGATGAGATGCTCGCAGATATGCTGACGAAACCATTGTCTACAGTTAAACTCCAAATTTTGAGAATCAACAGTAACATTAAATAGCTCACAATTGAGGAGGAGTGTTAGAAATAGCAATCGTTCACTTTGTATTATCATAATATCGTTGACAATATTGTTTACAAATTTTTTCCTATACATATTTTTTCTCATAAGTATTTTTTGTATTCATTCCATTTTATTACATATAACCATTAAAGTTTTTTTAAAATAAATATATTAAAAATATATTTGTCGTATTAATAAATAAAACGTTAAGAAAGCATATCTAACAAAAAGGCCTGTTTTAGACCAATAAGTATATGTCTTGTTAAAATGCCTTCTCAACAGTTTATTTTCTTTTATCAACATTCGTATAAAAGACAACTCGTTTAAACAAACAAAACACAGAAAATACTATCAACTGATATCAACTTATATTATTTTCTCTAACGTTTAATTATTATTCGATAAAATAATTAATATAATAAAAAATTTAATTGATTAATTCGCGGTTGCTTGTTAACCAAAAAGAAAATTATATTAAAATTAGTCTTTAAAATGAAGCAGAAGTTGATACTGCTAACTCTGTTTATATCGATTTTAATCGCTACGACTGTTACAGCAAAACTTATTAAATCTTCATTTGCTGTACCTAAACAAGAACGTATAGTGGGAGGATTTATTGCTGAGGAAGGAGCAGCCCCCTATCAAGTATCGTTGCAAGATCCCATTGGTCATTTTTGTGGTGGTGCTATCATTGCTACTGAATGGATCTTAACTGCAGCACATTGTGTATTTTACGCCAATGCTGCTTATATTTCTGTATTAACAGGTACCCAGGATTTGACTGATTCTACTGGCGTTCATTATTTTGTGGATCATATTTATATCCATTGCAATTTCAATAATCCTATGTTGCACAATGACATTGCTCTGCTGCACTTAAATTCCAGTATCGTGTTGAATTCAAAAACCCAAATTATTCCTTTGCCAACTAAGCCAATGAAAAATGGAGATGAGGTGATCTTAACTGGTTGGGGTACTGAAGAATTTAATGGCGATTCCCCCAATCGTTTGAAAATGATTGTTTTAAAATATATGCTACATAAGAAATGCAAAGCATCACATAATATCCAAGAGGGCGTAGATGTGGGTCATATCTGTACATTTACTAAACATGGTGAGGGTGCATGTCATGGTGATTCTGGTGGTCCTTTGGTTAGTAATGGCTTTTTGGTAGGCGTCGTCAATTGGGGTGAACCTTGTGGTGTGGGCTATCCTGATGTTCACGCTAGTGTCTTCTATTATTCAGATTGGACACGTAAGATTATGAGAGGTAATAGTAAGTGTAATTTGTATGCAATTACAAAATGATTTCTCTGTATAAATTGAATTGTTGTTTTTCAATAAAAGAATTTACATACATATGTACATATACATATGTATATGTAAAACAAAATATTTGTTTGAAGTTTCTAGATTGTATAAATATAATATTTTTCGTTTAAAAGCCTTTTTAAATGGTTTTTCTAAAAACATTTAGCAATGTGATCGGATGAAGGTCCACAAAGAAAATAAATGAATTTGTTATTGTGATAGATAACTGATCGACCATTTGAAAGAGGTCATCTCTTTTACTTCTCGCATAATTTTGTTACATATTTTAAGTGACTGTAATTGAAAAATCTGATTTACAATAACAAGTATTTGCATATAAAATCAACAACAGTTACAAATATTTGTACTGATCGCGGCGAGTTTCCGTTGACACGTTATGGATAAATTGAAAAAAATAAGTATCAACCCTATATATATTGTGACTTTACATAATAATAAGGTCCAATCGTAGCATCATTGACGAGCAACAAGGACGGCTGATTGGATGTACTGTGGTACTGTTATTGATGGTTGCTTTAATCAGCCAAGTGTAATCGTTTTGGTTATTGTGTATAACCTAGAAATTTTAATTCCATAAGTCCGTGGACCACCATTTTCAAAACTCATTTCTTTTTTGCTGGAGGAGCACCATTAAACTCAATTTTTCACTGGAGGAGCACTTTGAAACTCTTTTTAATTTCACTTCGCTGAATTTGAAGTCTCACTTCCTATGCGAAGGTATAGAGGTGTCACGCTGCAGATTTTGGAGGAAGCTAAGGATATCAACTTTTTTACAAACAACAAAAAAAAAATTAAATTAAGATAAATTTTACCATGTTTTTATGTTGGGCAGTAAAGGTTCTAAAAATAAAAATAAAACAAGGCGATCACGCTAATTTATTTCAATATAACTCTATAATGCTTTGTTCGATTTGAATATACATATCGATATCTTAATATAGAAAGGCCCTAACTAATGTTTTTCCTACTTTATAGGAGAAGGAAAAAACTTAACAAAAATTATAGTTTTGTAGTTGCGAATTATTTTTTAACGCAATTTTTTATTAAATTCTCCTAGCATTTTAATGATAATAACAATTAATTTTATTTATAAATATGACTTAGAAGATCATCTATCCAAATATGCAAAAAAAAACTCGATTTAAAAAAACGAGTTAGGGCCTTTCTATATTAAGGTAACGATATGAAACACCGAAAGATGCGGGATAAAATTATCTGTAAGACAAACTATATAATTTTTGTCGTTGGGAAATTTTTTATTGAGTCTGGTACTGTCACTAGCGGCTACACTCGGCTAGTGCTTTCACACTGTCTACTGCTAGTTGTCTTATATCTTATCACAAAGTCTCCCTTGAACATTTACAGACAGTGTGCGCTAGCTGCTCAACCTCTTCCAGGCTAAGTTTGTAGAAGTTGGTATCAAATTAAAGCTTTCAAAATCCTTTTTTAAACCTTTTTAAAATTAGATTTACTCAACTCTCTAGGGCTTATAGAACTAGAATAAGAAAATCTGGAAAGGTAATTTGAAGAGATTTTTTTTTGTTCTATTGATGAGTCCAGGTGAAGAGTTAGGAACTGGACAGTTTTTATTATTTTTGTATTTATATTTTATTGACAAAATTTGTTATGGTCGAAAAATTGCATTGCTACTTTTTGTGCGAATAATGTTGCCCATATTAACGATTAAGAATAATAAAGAAAATAATTGCACTCCTCTTTGCGATGAAATTCATTAATTTTTTATTGGACTTCCATTTAACAAGAACAAGAGCACAAAAAGCTCATAAAGTGTGTTAGTTGTAAAATATTTGACTTTGTGTGAAAACTAAAGGAGGCGCTGCTATTTAAAAAAAAATTATATTTTATCAATGGGATTCTCATGTGGTTTTTATTAGCTGACAGTCCGGTCGGTCATTTGATTGGAAATGAAGAATAAAGTGGTGGAAATTTTTACTCTCGGTAATGAGCCATCTTTTTCTACTTTAATAGTGTGAAGTTACAATTTTAGTTCCGATTAGACTTTGGATATTTGCACCAATATAAATCGTTAACGATTTTTAATATAAATTAATCAATATAAATTCACCTCTTATTTAAAAAAAATTGTTGTATATTTTTGATATAAAATATATTAGTTCTTTTAATATTAATTCTTGAAACTTTAAATAGCAGTTTTTTACATACAGATGAAATTTTAAATCAAGCTTAAGTTCGTTTTTATTCTCTCTAAGAAAGAATATAATAAATTACAAATGAAGTGATATTATTGAAGAAAAATTGGGAAAATTTTATTTTCAGACACCAGCAGAGCGGAATGCACATTTTCTAGCAAAGGCTAGTGTTACTTACCGAGCAAATCTGCAATTTCGATCTCTTACTGATAATGTATTGATTCAAAATCTTTCGCAAATGATAAACGTGTAAATTTACTTTCGAAAAATCTCAGAGCAAAACATTTCCCAATAATACGTCAGATATTTATCACAATCTGATACATGTACTTATTATAGACTTATTCTCAAATGTTGTTCTCTATGGTTTTTTTTTTTTACTTTACCATAAGTACGTAGTGTAGGTAAAATATAGTAAGCGTGAAAAAATTAATGTCGGGATTTCAACGTTTTGTTGTCTTCTGAATCCATTTTGACTACTTTCGCGATGATGTCTGTGGGTGGGTGGGTATGTATGACACTATTTTTGTGAAGACTCTACAGGTCATACCGTTTCACATATCAAAATGAAATTCAGTATGTACCTTTGGTATATGTAGATGAAGAACTGAATAGTTTTTAGGGATAATCAGGTCGGGGAAAGAGGTAGATTAAGTGGCATCCCCAAACCGATAATAATTATTTTTTTTTGATTCGAATATACTTTAAACTTTTATTCTTTATGTAATATATCCATAAAAATATCTGTTTACATTAGGTATGGTGAAGTTGAGTGTAGGTCACTCCAGATTTTTAATATTAATAACAAAAAAATGTGTAACATTAATGTAGTATAATAAGTCGTGGCGTTGCATTCGCCAGCTGCTATGAATCGGGGTCCTATTATTTTGCAGACGTGTAGAAGTTTCAGTACTGACTGTCTGATATCGAAAATCTGGAAGGGGCTGCCTTTAAAGATATTTCTGTGATATTATAGTTTTAAATACTTAATGAAAGAGAAATTTAAATATACCTTTTTTGTGAAATCGTAAATTTTTACGTAATACTCGTAAAGCAAGTTTTTCTGGCTTCAGTAATTTTTTGCGTATTAAATACTTGTATCGCTTTTTCTATCCCAAATATGGTAAAATTTAGAAAATCATCTACATATAAAATGCTAAAAGGATAACAACAACCTTGTTATTTTAATAATTAGTTTTTTATTATACTAGTTATAAGTGTATTGTAAAGATAACTACTAATTAAACATTTTTAGATTAGAAAGCAAGTCATATTACTCAACAAGTGTTTACCCAGCAAAAAGTTTGCTTTCAATTTTAAATGCAATAACTTTTTGGTCAGCATTGTTTTGTGGTCTTTAAAATATCGTCATACGGACAGGCTGAATTAGACCATTACTGTTTTGAATATTTTTGAAGTGAAAACTTCTTAAGGCACGTTGAGCACATTTTGGTTGAAGAAAAATTATTGAACTAATAAACCGTAACCGTCGCCACATCACAACCGTAACCGCGTCACCTGCTCCTTTTTAGACATAGGTTGGCTGAAGAAAATTATATATATATATATATATATATATATATATATATATTAGATGCCAGTGGTGATGATGCGAGTTCAATCAATTTTCTTCAGCCGACCTATCTATTCTATAGAAACCAGCAGACCTACATATCTATAAAAACCACAATACGACTACGTTTTGTGTCGACTGGCCTAAATTGATATTCCCTTTGTCGACATCGACATTTATAGATGACTGTAATTTGGTATTTTGTAAGCAATTGTGACGTCGAAATTATGTTGTGTCGACGACGATTTCATCGTCGTGGTTTTAATAAACGCTTTGAAAAAAAATAAATAACAAAAATGGAAAAAAGTTAAATAACAAAATCACATCAATTCGGAAAATTAGTGAAAGAAATGGAGAGAAAGAGGCTGTAGCAAATCTGCTAGAATTTGGTGACACCGCTTCTAGCACAGGCATGAATGCTGAATTATTCAACCTAAATTAATCTTAGAACCTATTAGAACATAACAAACAATTCTTGCAAAAAGAAAGTGCGATTTTACTTACTTCTCATCATTTAATTGAATCACATTAGAATACTATCTGATTAATCTTCTCTGAATGACCAGATCTTTTTTCCAATCTTTCTTACTTGAATCCAAATCGGATACGAAAAACATTATTTTAATATATATTTAATTATATTTTTGTTTTAAAAATGTTCAATAAAAATTAAAAACAAAATAAAATATTTGATAAGTGTATTTTATTTAACTGGAATTATCGATAACCCGTCCACGTCGTGATAATACTGTTAGGCAATACCGAATTATAATCGAATTGATGACGGCGTCGTTACAAAGTCATGACGCCCCAAAAGTGAGGACGATGTCGAAGACGCCAAATAGAATAGGGGTGATTGTCAGGGTGCCTGCGAGTGGCGGACACGTATTGCTCTAACATAATAGAGACTAGCTGTGCCCGCCATGTCGTGGGCACCCTGACAATATTTTGCGCGGTTTTGCTTTGAAAGTATTCCACACGAAAGACTCCTTCTTTTATAGTGCTTCAGTTATGGTTTATGTATTTAATTTATATAAAGGTACCCATCCCTCGATAAAATTCTAAAATTTATGAAAAATTCTAAGAATTATTGTAGACCTGTGTAATTCCACAAAGTAAAAATACAAATTTTAATCAACTGGCGCCATCTGTTGTTTAAATATCCCACATTCAATAAAATAGAAAGGTGTGTGGTGAAAATGTAACCGTGTTGAAAATATCCCAGTTTTAAACCGAAAATTTTAGCACCTTTAAACCAAAAATTGCCTTTTTCACTGCTTTTTCTACACTTTCTCTTGGAAATAAGATATTTTTGTTGAAAAAAGTATCCTATATTAGGACCGGCATACAAAGGTACCTCCTCACAAAATTTTGTTAAAATCCATCCAGTAGTTTTTACGTTATGAGAACACAAACAATGAAGGACAGACAGACAGACGGAAATAAGTTACTATTTTATTATATGTATAGATTACTTAAAAGATTTTGTTTTTCATCTTATCATTTTAAAGCCTTATTTTCTTTCATACTCTTACATAGCGTTGCTTTTGCATTCAGGCATTCAAAAGTATGTATAAGCAAGGATAGGTCTGTTTAACCGGGTCCATGCTTTCAGCACTTTCACCCATAAACCTCTTAACCTCTCTCATTTCCCTGAAGATTACCTCATAGATGTAAGTTTCCGTCGCTTGCAACTTTAGAAGGTCCATCTCGTTCGTCATCGTCACATTTTCGAAGTCGTCTTCTGACACGTATTATTTCAGTAATTTTTCTTCATATTATAAGTTACTTTTTGAATTCGTAAGTAAATACTTTTGGTTGGTTACCGCAGCAGTTGCCCGAAATAATTTACTGAAGAAGTACAATAAAATAATTATAAAAAAATTCTAATCACAATAAGTTATCGGAATTTTTTGAAAATAAAATATTTTGTAGCAATAAACTTAATGACTGACACCATAAAGTAGAGCGACACACTCACACTTGAAAGCTATAAATGTTGATAAAACTTTGATATAAAAACAAGCAAAAAAAAAACTACTGTCGGTCAAGTTAGACCACAACGTACTCTACAACTCTAGGGATTTTTCCTCAGAGCCATTTGTAAGGTGTAAAGGAGTAAGCAGAACTTTTATGACATCGATCTAAATTTGGATTAAAAAATTGACATTAAACCCACATGCGAACGGAGAACTAACGTTCTGTGGACTAAGTGGTCTGTGGTTCTGTTCAAACATCTGCACAAACATATAATATGCTTCGCATTTATAGTTCTGTTGATTTTAATCAGATGTCATAAATTAATTCAGTCGATTGCATTTAAAGATATTTAAGTAAAAAAACCGAAATATTTATCAACAGTTTAACATCGTATATCCAACAGCGATGAAGTTTTTAATATTTTTTATTGTTTGTCTGGGGACTTTTATCCTCAGCCAGGGCCTGCGTTTAAGAGGCGAAACATATCCAGGTTTAAAAAATGTAAACACTAAACTTCCTGTCGCAAAAATGTATCATAAACTGGAATCACGTATAGTGGAAGGAGAAATTGCTCCTGAAGCCTATGCGCCTTGGCAAGTATCTCTGCAAAATCAGTACGGCAATCATTTCTGTGGAGGAGTTATAATTGCTGATAAACACGTGCTGACCGCAGCCAGTTGTGTGGCTGGCTTGGATAAACGTAATATAAAGGTAATAACCGGCACCAACAATTGGATGGGTTCAGCTGTGGAATATTATGTGGAAAAAATCATTATTCATTGTAATTTCGATAAGCCTTTATATCACAATGATTTGGCCTTAATAAAACTAAAAAATTCCATTAAATATGATGAAAAGACCAAAAACATAACATTGGCTGAGCTAGATGAGTTGGAGGAAGGTGAAAACCTAACAATGACTGGATGGGGAAATTGGGAATTGGGTAAAATGTATCCGGAAAAGTTAAAGAAATTGGAAATGAAATCGATCAGTAACGATGACTGTAGGAAGAGATATGGCAAATATGCTAATAATGTTGACGAAGGACATTTGTGCGTTGTGGCGCCTAAAGGTAGCGGTGCTTGTCATGGCGATACTGGTGGGCCTTTGATCGACTCAAAGGGTCAATTGGTGGGGGTAGGCAATTGGGGTGTCCCCTGTGCTCAAGGCTTACCAGACGTATTTGCTAAGGTTTCGTTTTATAATGATTGGTTAAGAACTACTATAAAAGGTTGTTTTATGCCATCATAAGTGATATTAATATAATAAATGATCCTAATGAAAAGTTTCTGTTAATTTTTTAAGCAGGTTTATTTCTAATATAATATAATATTTCATTTTATATCCTATTGCCGATCCTGAATGTCAATAATTTTTACAATAGGTGTTCGAATGTAGTTGGTTATTTCTATATGTAACAATATTTCTACGACGCATTAGCATTTTTGCTCTACTTATCGAATGTTTTATGGAGATAGCAATATAACGGGTCCGCCAAATAACTTTTTTTTTTTGAAAATGCTATAAATAAAAACTACTGAATATTTTCTCAAAATTCTTTTTTTATTTGAAAGTACAATCCTTCCGGTTAATACTGGAAAATAATTTCATTCAAATGGCTGCCTCGGCTGGCCATGCAGTAGCCTACACGATTGGTCCAATTTTTAAGCAGTGTGCAGCTGTATTTCACCAATGGCTTCACGAATATTGCGTCAATTGTCTCTGGTTTGTCGGCGTAACACTTATCTGTGACGGCACCCCACAAATAATAATCCAACGGTGTCAAATCTCAGCTCCGAGCTGGGAAAACGACATCAGCTCTGCGGCAGATAATGCGATCTTCAAAAACAGGGCGCAAAACATCGAGTGTAGCTTCCGCTGTGTGGCACGTAGCGCCGTCCTGTTGAAACCAAATGTTGCCAATATCCTCCTCTTAAATTTTTGTAAATAAAAATTCCTTCAACATGGCTAGATAACGATCGCCATTCACTGTGACGGCCAATCCTTGCTTATTTTCGAAGAAAAATGGCCCAATTATGCCTCTGGTCCAAAATCCGCACCAAACAGTGACTCGTTTTGGGTGCATCGGGTTTTCAATGTATGCGTGCGGGTTTTCTGTGCCCCAAATGCGACAATTTTGCTTGTTTACATACCCGCCAAGATCAAAATGAGCTTCATCTGATAAGATGATTTTTTTTGGCAAAATCAGCATCTTCTGTAAGTCAATATTTCCCAGCGTTGTTCAAGCGTATACACAACCATATTCGTTCAGCGGAAGGATAAAACTAATTATCTGTCAATTCAAACATGAGCTAAGTGTTACCATTCAGGAAATAAACACTAGTTGAAAAAATAAAAACGTTAGATCGCAGACCCTTTATAATATTCAAATATTAATTGTTAGCATTTCTGCATAACTGAAATTAGTTTATTTATTCACCAATTAATTAATCTTCTTATAAGATTAATTACTTGGAGGATTTGTATATATTAAAATATTTTTAAACACTAATGCCGTTATCCAAAAAAAAATAAAGGCTACTTGAAGTGTACTTTAATTCAAAATTTTTATATAAAATTTGAAATAAAGTAGACTTAGTTTTTTTTTTTGATAAGGGTATAAATCTTTGTAATCTCAATATTTATAGTTGCATGCTAAACAATGTACAATTCTGCAATATTTGTAAAAGAAAAAACAAGCTTACTTTTAACACAGTGCAACAAATTAAAACTTTTTAAAAAATACACAGACTTGACTGTGTAGGAACGGTTCTGAAAAACGGTGGGTGCTTTACAAAATGTGTCATCAGTTTTTATCTAATATCTCATTCATTATAGCTGATACCGCTTAACTTTGTTTGGCAATAATGTAGCTGAGGATTCGCTAAATAAATTCTTTTAATAATTTATGCAAAAAAAAAAAAAATAAATAAACGATTACTGCAGTTTTTTGTAAAAAAATTAAAATTTTTTTTTAACCTTTTTCAGCATAACTTACAGGGACTCCTTAAGTTTCACTAACAATATATGGAGAAATTGTAAACATACTAATATGGTGTGATCCAATTCGAGGTTCCCTACTTCTTTAAAGAAAAACACACAGAAAATTCAAATTTAATGGAGAATGTTTATTATCATTTGAAAGAACATTCTCTGGCATTTACTTTTTGAAGATTATGTCTATCAAATATTGGCCGTTGCTACGTTGCAGATGGTCCATCCTTTGATTAAAATTTTCGATGACTCGTTCGAGCATTTCTCTGGTAACTGGCGAATGACACGCGTGATATTTTCCTGTAAGGCCTGAATCGAAGCGGGTTTGTTCGCATAAACTTTAGACTTTACATATCCCCACAGAAAAAAGTCTAACGGTGTGATATCACACGATCTTGGTGGCCAATAGACCGGCCCAGAATGTGAAATTATGTGCTCACCGAAATATTCTCTCAATAAATCCATTGATTGATGCGATGTGTGGGAAGTGGCGCCGTCTTGCTGAAACCAAATGTCGCGGAGATCACCAGCTTCAATTTCAGGCATCAACTAGTCGGTTATCATGGCACGATAACGGTCGCCATTGACGGTTACGTTCGCACCGTCATCATTTTTAAAGAAATATGGACCGATGATTCCACCTGCCCATAAATCACACCAAACCGTTGTTTTTTCTTCGTACCAAATGCGGCAATTTTGTTTGTTTACAAACCCATTGCGCCAGAAATGGGCCTCATCGCTAAACAAAATTTGCCTCGAAAATGTCGGATCTTCTTGGAACTTATCAAGAGCCCATAGAGCGAAGCGATTCAGGAGTAAGTCTTTTCATTATGAAATGCCAAACAATACTAAATAAAAATAACATGACAGCATGACACGACTCACACATGATCTGTCAAAAAAAGACTATTGAAAAAAGTGCCTCGAAATGCATCACCCTTTACAATCTAAACGTACCTAGGCACCTTAAATAGCACTTTCTACCTTAAAAAGTACAGTTTTTTACTAACATAGTTATATATATCTCGCATTTAACCTTGTTTGTTGTTGTTGTATTTCTTGGATTGCTTTTGGTTTTATTTGTTTTTTGAAAAAATTCTTAGCGCAGTTGTACAGTGGCTACATCTTTTCTATATATTGTTAGTGAAAATTTAGGAGTCCCTGTAAGTAATGCTGAAAAAAGTAAAAAAAAAAAATATTTTTAACTTAAAAAAAAAAATCTGAAGTGGCCTACACTCAACTTTACCATACCCAATGGAAACAGATATTTTTATGGATATATTGCATAAAGAATATAAGTTCAAAGTATATTCGAATCGAAAAATTAATTATTTTCGGTTTGGAGTGACCGATTATGACCAAAATACAGCACTGCATCCCCATAAACCAAATGAATTTCATTTTGATATGTCATACGGTATGACCTGTAGAGCGTTTATAAAATTTGAGAGTAAGTTAACTACTCCTTGCCTCTTCCCGATTATGCCCCACATTTACACAATGCTTCATCTCTATATACCAAAGGCACATACTAAATTTCGTATTAATATGTCATACGGTATGACCTGTAAAGCACTCACAACATTTTGCTGTAAGAAAACTAGCCCTGGCCCCGCCCCGATTATGCTCAAAAAACTATACAGCTCTTGATAACTACATATATACCAAAGGCACATACTAAATTTCATTTTGATATGTCAAAAGGAATGACCTGTACAAATTCCAAAAAAATAGTGGCACGCCCACTCACACACACATATCATCGCGAAAATAGCCAAAATGGATTCAGAAGACCTCTAAACGTATAAATCCATCGAAATCCCAACCTCCATTTTTTTCATCATTACTATACTTTACCTTATACTACGTATGGTAAAGTAAAAAGAAGAGAAGAATCCTCAGCTACAATGTTGCCGGAAAAAGTTAAGCGGCATCACCTAGCATGAATGAGATATTAGATAAGAACTGATGACACTATTATTGAAGGACCCGCTCTTTTTCAGAATCTTTCGAGGACCATTTATTAAAATTGGTCACCAATTTCGCCAAACCGGGTATAGGATTTTACTACCCCATGGCAGTGGGTGGCATCTAACCTATACTATTAAGTCGGTGTAGTTTTTTTTTACTTTTGAAAAAATCCAAATACAAAATGGTGGATTACATAATTTTTTAACCACCTCAATATGGGTATAAAGGGAAAGGGCTTGTTGACTAGCAGACATCGTGCGAAAATTCCAAATCCACCAATTAGAAATGCGGGTCATACAGTTTAGACAGTTAATACATTTAAGTAGGAATTAGGGTATTTAAACCATACAAAGGACTTTGTCAACTTAAAATTGTGCTTCACCTCATGATTATGTATAATGTCGACGACTTTGTTACGTTAGAGAGGCTAAAAAAATGGTACGTCGTTAGTTGTACACGAGCCAAATAAAGGTGTATGGATAAAAAGTGCCGAAGACTGTGTGGCATTAGGGTGTGTAACAAATAAATTAGTCAAATGCGTAGGGTTCTTTTATTCACATGATATATGGGGCACCCCTTACTTTCCAATTTTATCTTTTATACTGAGATCACAGAACTGCATACCCTGTTTAAATTTTCTAGTGTTTGCCCATAATGTTTATTCGTTAAAATAGGGATTGGGGAACACCCTTTAAATTTAATTAACCACGTCACTAATGGTAGACCTTTTAATTTAAATTTTGTTTTATACTAACTGTTATAGTTTACTTTCGCGGTTTTTACTTTCGCGGTGTAAATTTCAAGCGTGTGCCTGTATTTGTTTAAAAGATAACATATTCGTCAAAATATATTTCTCTATTGGGACACCCTTTACATTTGAGATTTATTTTTTATAATTGTTCTTATAACGGACAAAGTAATACATACTTTGTGTGCATTTGTCAAAAGCATATCATCTATGGGTCATGTACGAGTACGAGTATATATCAAAGTTGCGGTACTATGGGGACACTTTTCGGTTTTTAACTTCACCTAAACATATAATAAAATAGTAACTCATTTCCTTTCTGTCTATCTGTCTTTATATCAGTGTTCGCATCACGTAAAAATTACTCGATAGATTTTAACAAAATGTGGGGAGGTACCTTAGTATACTGATTCCAATAAAGGATACAATATAGGAGAAAAAGCAGTGAAAGTACACCGTCTGTTTTACCGATTTAAAGGTACTGCCTACTTTAAGGCATCTTTCATTTTTGGAAGCAGTATATTTTAAACAATGTTGCGCAACAGATGGCGCTGTTTTAAAATAATAACAAAATCAATTAAAAGCAAGATATTTTAAACACTGTTGCACAACAGATGGCGCTGTTTTAAAATAATGACAAAATATGAATTACTTACTGCCACATAGCCAATTATGTAAAATTTGTATTTTTACTTTCTAGAATTACATTGTTATTAAAATATTTTAAACACCTTTTACAGAGCTCAACAATAACTTTTAGAATTTTATATATATATATATGTATTTTAAAATTTTTTCCAGGGATATGGGATATAGGAAAAATATCTTATTTCCAAGAGAAATTGGCCGCTTTTTTACTGCATACTTTAAGGCATCTTTTATTTTTGAAAACTGCATATTTTAAACAATGTTGCGCAACAGATGGCGCTGTTTTAAAATAATGACAAAGTCAATTGAAAGCAGCGCTGTTTTAAAATAATCACAAAATATGAATTACTCCTTGCCAAATAGTCAATTGAACAAAACTTATATTTGATTTGTATTTTTACTTTGTGCAATACATTGTTATTAAAATATTTTAAACCTTTTTTTTTAGAGGTTGACAATAATTTTTAAAATTTTATATAAATTTTAGAATTTTTCCTGGGGATGGGTATCTTTATATAAAGTAAATACGTAAGAGTCTATAATTTGCTGTTGATTACTTTCAAAGCAAAATCGATCAAAATATTGTCAGGACGCAGACAACGTGTGTGGGCACAGTTAGTATAAAATAAGGTCATTTATATATAAAAGTTGCGTAACTATGGGGACACTTTTTCACTTTTAACTTCATTTTATTATAGATGTGTTGTTATAGCGTTGTTGTTATAGTGTTGGGTTGTTTTATAGGTTTTGTGGATGGATGTAGCAAAGCTCATCTGGGATAGCTAGTACTTTTTATAAGTCTCTTTTAACATTGGCCAAGCACGGTAAAAATAAAAAATAAATTTTTTACTTTTGAATACGTGTTTCTAGTGCCAATGCTTAACATATTGATGTAACAGTATTCTAAAGTTGTGTATGTCAGTTAAATTCGTAAATAATACCAATAATATTCAACGCCTGATGTTCCAAAGGTTTTTAATAACAATAAACAGAATTTTACAAAGTTTACCTCTTTTTCAAAAATTTTTATTGAAAAAAAAATGCTGCTCACCTATCGAGTGTAAATGAAAATTGCTTATCATTATTATTTTTAGTATTTGATATGATTAATCTAAATACCTGTAGACTTTAATATTGATAGTTTGCTTTCATTATTAGTTTATGTCATAATTTATATAAAAGCGAGTAGCTGGATAAAATCACAATTTTGGCGATGAAAGTTCAAAATACTTAATCTTTAATTGCGTAAATTTTGAAATTACTGATTAACTTAATGTGACTGATGCCCCACCCATACTTCGCTTACCACCTAAAACTTGAAGTTTAAGTAGTTTTTTTTTATTTTTATTAGATCAATTACTACCGAAAAAAATTTTCAAATGCAGTTCTTGCTCTATTTATTTGATCAATCGGTTAATAAAATACGATTGACATTTGTCGTTTTGCTCATGTAAATGATCTATACCTTTGCTGATGTCGTCAATATTAGCATAAAATTGCTGAACCTTTCCGGAAGCTGGCAAGTTAAAAGAGACAAGCGGATTAAAAGAAAACTAATTGATTACAAAGCTTCAAAAAGTAATAATAAATAAACGAATTAGGTTTTATTAAATCACAGGCGCATGTCAAGCCCTTTATAGTGAAATTAGAGATAATTAAAAAAACAAAATTATTTGAAAGTCACACTAAATGTCCATTCAAATAAGTCAAGGTGTTTATAGAGAAGAGGGAAAAAATTTAAACTTGCAAACAATCTACCTGTATAACACCTTTTAAGTAAATACCACCCTAATAAATAAATTACCTGAACACTAATACTAATAGGATGATAGAAGACAAGATTACACCATCCTGATAATAAAATTTAAATTTTCTGGGCATGTCGGCCTAATGACGTCACGAAACTGTCTTCCTATTTTATTTTAATATAAATTATGACATTTTATTTGCAGGGTTGCCAATTTTTGCTTATTACTTACATTTATTTGTACGTACTTATTTAAAGCAATTTGTTGATTACAGACTGGGCAACCTTACATTGGCCGAACAATGCTAACTAACGGGAAAAGATGCGCATGGCGTAATATTGTCTTCTATCATTCTTAACTAATACTAAAGGCAGGGGCACATAGAATCCGTCTTACGTTAAACGTCGTCTTTTTCAACTGACAAGTAAGTTGAAATACAGGTTTTCTTAAGAGCGTTGCCACAATTAGTACGTCTCCGCAACGCAAATTACGAAAGTTGGGCAACTTTTAACTTTGGACGTACGTTGAGCAGTTTGATAGCTATCAATTGGTTTTTTTCTTTGGTAAAATTTTTGTGTTGAGTTACAGCAAAAATAAAACAAAATTAATAAATTAAATAAATAAAGTAAAATGAAAATAACCTTTTTAAGTGTTTAATTTTCTGATTTAATATCCATCAACAAAGTACTTATTGTGTCAACCATTGATTTCAGTTGAATAAGTCAATGTATAACGCATGAGGGATTCTATGTGCCCTGTCCTTAACTCTTCAGTACTATCAAGGACATGCCTTGAATATAAGGTTTTCACATTGAAAGCTCCAACAAACAGGCAGTGACGATCTTTTGCAACGAAAAGTATGACAGCAGTATTTAATATGTTGGCGAACAAATACCATAAATTGCCCCGTTATCTATTTGTGAGTTCGCCACGCGGCTATATGTAATTTGTAAGTAACAAATTAAAAAAAAAAAGTTTGTATACCCTTCAGAGAGTCGCAAAGCCATGTTTTGCAAAAAAAAAAATATTTTGAAACCCATATTAAAGAAAACGACTTCTTGGCACTTACGGTTTAAGAATAAACGCGACGAAATGCGTAATAAATCGCCACTTTTTAAAACTTTTTTTAAATCAGCAAAATTCTTCAGCGTAAAATTTTACTATTTTCAATAGGTCTTAATTTACCTATAGTATTAAATTTAACACGGTGATATGGAACCCTTCGTTTGTGAGTCCGAATTGCAATCGAACCATTTAGACTCATTATTATAACTTACCAATAGCTAAAATTGGGATTTTATAGAGGAGAGATAAGTAGATAACCTGCCTTTTAGGTACGTGATAGTTAGAGTTTATTTTTAGCTTACTTATAATAACGAAAAGCCATTTATCTCTCCGATAAAATTCTAACTTTAGATATTGGCAAGTTATAATAATGGGCCTTAGTTGACTTAAGAGCGGCGCACAGTGAGTCACCCCTATAGTAACCGCGGCAAAACATGGTTTTTGGCGTGTCGTCCAATTTGGATGAAATTTTCACAGTATATTAACAGATATATGAGTAACAATTCCCTGAAATTTCAGCCTTATAACTTCATTAATTTTTGGTCTAGAACAAGTCAAAGTTGAGGTATGCCAACGCGCTTGAAATATGTTAGTTCAATATGTAATATTCAAAAGCTTATTAATAAAAAAAATACATAATAAATATAACTTTAAAGTATTTTTTTTTAAATTAATTTAGTTGTTGTAGAATGAGTAGATGAAAAAAAAAAATTTCTTAACAGAAATGTGGTGTGAAAATTGAACATTTTGCATTTTTAATGGACTAGGAAATGTAGATCAGCCCCTCGCCCTAACTGCAGACTTATATCAAATGAAAGACTGAATTCTCAACTTTCATTTGAAGTAAAGGAAATATAGCAAAAATTTGCAAAAGTACTTTAAACATACAAAAAATACGCAACGCGCATATTCGGTGGACGTAATAGTGGGCGTGTTATTGTAATTTTTGCATGAAACATTTTAAATGATATAAATTACAGTAATATCAAATTTGAAGGTTGTACCTAAAATATTTTAAAAAATATGTCACTTTTTATGTTGAGGTTGTTTGGGTGGTGGGGGTAAAACTGGGCAAAAGTTCAAAATTTTTTTCCGATAATGTTTGTAACAATATGACATTCAAGTATACCAAAGTATTACGGACAATACGGCATTTTACAAATTTCGATTATATGGGAGGTGGGCGTAAAAGTGAGCGAGTTTTAAAATTTTTATTTTAAACTGGAATTGTCTCAAAAATAACCTGTCCAACATTTCAGAGCTCTACAAAGACTAATTGTATTGCGTTGCTCACTGTGCGGCGTTTTTACTTGTTTTCTTGTTATGTCCTTCTCCATCAATAGCAGAACCTAATTTTTTAGTGACAATAAATTTTCTCGTATTTTTAGGAATTGCTTTATTAGTAATCTTTTTTTGGGTCAAAAGTAAATTAACTTAAGAAATAATAAAATGATTTTTTTTAGCATTTTATTTCATAAAAAAACTAGAAATCATTTATTTTTATCATTGAGCAATTAGTTAAACAATACATGAGAGTAATGCATTATATTGGCTAATTAATTGCCTATTTCAGTAGCAATAGTTTATAAATAATGCTAATGTATTTGTCTTCTTACCAGCATTTTCAATAATGATAATGGTTTTTAATTAAACGCTTTCATTAGTAATTATTTTTATAAACATAATAATTGCAAAGCATTATCATTACCAGCCACAAAATAAAGTACGTATTTACAGTGATCGATATCTAACCGCGTATAGCAGTCGTACATATATATGTAGGTACCATACATAGGATGTTTTGATTGGCGTTGAATTTTCATTATTGTAAATAGTTACAATAAAAATAAAACTGGAGTTTAGGGTGTTAAGTAAACTACCCCTTGTCCCTTCCCGATTATGCCCAAAATTTATATAGCTCTTTATCTCTATAAGCCAAAGGCACATACTGAATTTCATTTTGATATGTCATACGGTATGACCTGCAGAGTGTTTACAAAATTTGGGGGTTAGGAAACAACTATCCCTTGCCCTCTCCCGATTATGCCCAAAATTTATATAGCTCTTCATCTCCATAATCCAAAGGCACATACTTAATTTCGTATACGGTATGACCTGTAGGCTGTTCACAATATTTGGGGGTAAGGAAACTATCCCTTACCCTCTACCGATTATACCCAAAAACTATACAGCTCTTCATCTCCATATAATTAAGACACATACTAAATTTCATTTTGACACGTCAAACGGTATGACCTGTACAAACTATACAAAAATAATGGCACACACAGCCACCCACAGACATCATTTCGAAAATAGTCAAAACCGATTCAGGAGACCTAAAACGTATAAATAAGTCGAAATCCCGACCTCGATTTTTTTCATGATTACTATACTTAACATCATACTACGTATGGTAAAGTAAAAACGCAGCTACCATTTAATGCTTCTAATTTATTTTGAATTATAATTGTTTTTACCAATGCATTGGTAATGAAAATGTAACGAAATTGTAAATTTGCTAATTATAATTGATAGAAAAATCACTGAATCTATATAACACAAGTTTATGATCGCTGTAGCTTTTGATAGCTATGAATAAACAAAAAAAAAACAATTATCCTGTTTTCATTCGGCCACAATTTTATAAAAAAAAATATTATAAAAAATTTTAAAATTGTACATGGTAGCTATCACACATCGGACTAAATAATTAGATTGCGTAATTAATTAGTCATTACATTAGCATTGAATTATAAATAATTCATTGGACCAATAATAATTAGATTGGATAATTAATTAGCATTGAATTATAATTAAATCATCGGTAAAAACCATTGTAGCTGAAAAAAGCCTGTAGCATTAAATGGTAGTAAAATTTTTTTCGTTGTATATATTTAGATTAATGCCGATACAAATTTAATGCCAATGAAAAAATCCAATGTATGCCGAAACGAAAACATTATAATGCAACACCTCATCTATAAATATATAAAAAGAAGTGTACACTTTGATGTCACCACTAACTGTGGAAAGGGGTCGATCAGGGTATGTTTGAGATGGTCTGTAGATGGTTTGTGTGAAGTTTGCACGAAATCGGCCCAGTGGTTCCGGAGATAGGGTATTTACATTTTCCTATATATTCCCATACATACAAAATGCCCTCAATTTTCCATATTATGATTTTTTGTTGTCACTTGAAAAGTTACCAAACCATGTATCGTAATGTCTTACGTGTATAATGACATTCGGTTTGAAAATGCATTGGTTTGCTAATTATTTAGCAAAGTGACACAAAACTACCTTGTTGAAAGCTAGTATGCCACTGATTTAAAATATTTACATATTTTTTTCTCTTTGTGAGATTCTGGTTGAGATTGTGTATGTGCTCACAAACCCTTAGGGGTTTGCGTGGGGGCTCTTGGTGCTGACCATTCGAATTTTTCACTTGCTATACACCTGCATTGTATCCTAGGTATTTGTTACTTTTTTCTTTGCGTTTCCTTAATCACCTCCACCTCGATTGGTTGAACCCGATATGTGATGCTGTTGTTGAGATGTATGCAAATGCTTTGTCCCGAAAGTAATATAATTGTTTCTCCTCTGTTGAGAGTGAACCTAAAGGGTAGACAAAACCGAAAAAGGTTAATCATTTCGCAAGCACTTAGAAGGGCTCTAAGGGTGGACCCAGGTAACGCCGGGTTAAATGCACTAGTTATTTATAAAATATTACAAAAAAAATATAATTTCAAAATTTTGTGATTATTTTGTAGAGCCTTCAGCAGGATTCGAACCCATAACCTCCATACTAATATACAAGCTCACTACCAACCAATATATGGAAGCATTTCAAAATCAGATTTTTTCCAAATAGACCAATTTATAATGATGAAATGTTGAAATTTTCAACAACATTTCTGAACGTCCAGAGAGTGTTTTATAAATACAGGATATATTTTAACACCTGTCGTCTACTTCACCTTTTATTTCCTAAGCTGTTTTATGTTTCATGTTTTTCAGCAAATGTTTTGCCAGGACCCGACTTAGTTTCTCATTCTAAGTGCCCCTTTTATATGATTTTGTAAGGACTTTTTTCTCGCTATGAATGCGTTAATTGTCTCGGCGTAAATGTTCGTTAATACAACAATTAACCTTGGCTAAAGTTAGTTTATAAAATTAAAACTTATTTAATTTTCATTAATGTAAATTTATTTAAATTAAAAATATGATAAAAAATATGCTTTTATAATTTGTTATTAAATAATATCATGTATTAAAATTTGTTCTTGTTTATGGCCTCATTTATTGTTCTTTGTTTTTTACACAAATGTATTCTTTTCCTAACAGGCTTTGCCACCAGCCACTATATTCATAATCCAATTGTGATAATGGGGCACACTGGCATACACATCGGGTCTGCCAACGGCACAAGCTTCTCCCCAATTGATTATACCAAATAAAAGTTTATACTCATAGACTAAGGGACCACCGGAGTCGGTCATACAGGAACCTTTACCAGTTGACGTATCAGTGCAGATATTAGTATCTCCCAGCCAAACAGATTTTTTAACCTTTTCCAAACATTTTTTATAATTCATATAGGTGACTTGAACGATGCGTAAAATGTCAGCTGAACGGCCCCATGTCTTAGTGCTGCCCCAGCCAGAAATTGTAAGTTTATCGCCCTCCTTAAGAGTATTGCTACTGGCCAATTCAATTGGTTGGGTACGTTCATTATACACAATCGGTTTCTTGGTACGTAGCAAGGCAATATCATTGTGCATCCATGGCTTATTAAACGAACAATGAATGAATTTTTCCTCTACAAAATACTCAGCGTCTGGTTTAGTCCAATTAACGGAACCAGTTACGATTTTCATATATTGTATAGGCCAATCTACGCAATGGGCTGCTGTAAGAATCCAATTTGGCGCAATTATGGCACCACCACAAATAATTTCACCAAAAGTATTCTGTATGGAAACTTGAAAGGGCACCAAACCTTCCTTGGCCTCTTCGCCGGAAATAATTCGCGACTGTGGGAAATGCATTGCGTCTTTTTCTATTTGCTCTTGCGATAAACTGCGACCTTCACAGCACAATATAGCAGCACACAAGATAAGAGCCAATGAAATTTGTGAAATTATTTCCATTTTGTTGCTTTATTCTCTTCACTTCACTTCACTTTACTTTATTACGCTTCACTTATTTCTTTTTTATTATTTTCAATTCAATTTGAATTTTACTTCTCGCTTCGAAAGCTTTCATTTGAATGTTTATTGTTTCTCTAAGAACTTTCCTTTTTTTATACTCTGGCGACGTCTCAATCAAATGGACTACCGAAATTATAAAAAATAAAAAAAAACATTTGCCGATAAGCAGACAATAAAACAAAAACTGATTAAAATACGAGTATTACGTTGCAGAGCAAAGTAGTGAGAAACGGTAGACCAATTTTCTTTCTATTCAATTTCGAAAGTACTAAGTCTGCATAAAGTATTTATCTACAGAATCAACAAAAACTAAATAGATCACTCTTTGTGTTTGTTATATTTTTTATGGTAAAAATAAAAACTCTTAAATTTCCTTCGGTATGAGAAAGTCATAATTTTCACAATGTGCTTGCCCTGGTATTGTTTACAAATATATTTACAAAAAAATAATGGGTGTCCCAAAATAACGTAAAATTTAAGTTTGACATAGAAAAATTGTTTTCGATAGGAAGGATAGGGAGATATTCAGAATAGAACTTTGAATGTACAAAATGTTGCCCAATTGCATTTGTCAGCTTTGACTCCATATAACTCCTTTAAAAAGAAATCGATCTAAGGAACCAATTCTAGTCATCAAAATGAGAAAGTCAAAGATCAGCAAATTTCTCAGACAGTATTTGAATTGTTAAACATGCTGTATGGCATGGGGGAAATTTCGTTCAATAAAAAATAATGTTTAACAAAAAAAAAAATCCACTATTACTAGCCCTAGCTAGATTACAGGTTAATTAATTTATTTTTTTCTTTATTAAAAACGACGAAACATTTTAAATAAATTTATAATTTAAACATTTTAAACGTTAATCGTTTGAGTTATCTTTAATTTATTTAAAAAAATTTACGCTCATTAAGTTTCGTACTACACAGTTGCATGAGCAAGATCATCTAATATGTGTGCTCATAAGCTCATGAGCAAGTGGTCATACTCGAACACAAACTAACTTACCTCGAATAATTGCCTACTACTCATACCATACTATTAATGAGCATTGCTCTGTTCGTATCATAAACGCAAAGAGCTGTGTGTTTTGTTTAAGCTATAATACTGAGTATTAAGATTTTCATTGGATTTTGTAAGATAGAAATCAAATGAGAATTGTGTGATTGTCAAAACAATTTCGTTTTGACACTATCACACTTCAAATAAAATTAGAAATATAAGCAAAGGAACAAGTTGATACATGACATTGAACGGCGGCAGCAGAGCAATTTTATGGTGCCGGATCTTAACATTGTTTGGCCGTTCTAGTTTTCGTACATTCAACAATTTCTAGACATGGCAGAAACAAAGTACTTACTTAGGCAATAAGACTGATGAAAATTAAAGGCAGGTGCAGTACAATGAAAAAATATCATCCACGGCGGCAAACTATCGGCTGCGACTCACTCAGTTTGGTTTTTTGCTTAAAAAAAAAACACAACCCTGTGTACACAACATATAATAAAATAGTAACTCATTTCCGTCTGTCTGCTTTTCTTTTGCGTTCGCATCACGTAAAAACTACTAGATGGATTTTAACAAAATTTTGTGAGGAGGTACCTTAGTATTCTGATCCCAATATAGGATACTTTTTGTCCGCAAAAAATATCTTATTTCCAAGAGAAAGTGGAGAAAAAGCAGTGAAAAACGCAATTTCCGGTTTAAAGGTACTGAAATTTTCGATTTAAAACTGGGATATTTTCAACACGTTCATATTTTCAACACACCTTTTTATTTTTGAAAATGGGATATTTTAAAAACTTTTGAGCAACAGATGGCGCTAGGTGAATAAGATTTGTAATTTATTTGTATTTTTACTTTGTGGAATTAGATTGTTATTAAAATATTTTAAACACCTCTTACAGAGGTTTAAAATAATTTTTAGAATTTTGGAATTTTTTATAAATTTTAGAATTTTATCCAGGGATGGGTACCTTTATATATATAGTAAATATATACCACCATAACTGCAGCTTTCAATTGGTGTGGAATACTTTTAAAGCAAAATCGAGCAAAATATTATCAGGACGCTCAAGACGTGGAGGGCACAGCTATTTACAAAATATTATCGTTTAGAGAATTTTCTAAAAATGGCTTGGTATTATGGGTAGTCAAATTCCTTTCCGTATTTTTTTCACATTTTGACTAATTTCTGCTGCTTTCACACTTTCTCATTGGATTTAAGTTTTTGACATGTCTTAATACTCAGTATAATAGTGTGAAAATGGCTTTAGTAGTTGTTTATAACTTTTGGATAAGTACTTAAGTAATGTTACTAAACAAAAATTAGGTGTATTTATATTTGCAGGCTAGAAATGTGTTCGCCCAAGTTCATTGTTATTATGTTCAAAATTTACTCATACTTGTTCAAACTTGCTTATGGAAACTCTTTAAGCTTATCACATTTAGCTCGCTGATCTTCGCTGATTATTATTGTTCATTCATCGTTACTCGTGTGCAATGAACTACATAGTAGTGATTATTTTTCGTATGGAGTCCATTAGGTTTGGGCATTCTTTCTTCCTAATATTTGTTGTATTTTTTTTAAACCCATTTCTATTGATGTTTGGAAGTTTCCTATTAACGAAGATCAAGGAGAAATAGCTAATTTTGACGTAATTGCTCATACCGACTTAATAAACGTCAATGTTATTATTGAGAATTTTTTATATTTAACATTATGAATCGGTAACACTAAAAGAAGGACTGTGTTGCATCCAGTGAGCGTATTTAAGGTGATGTATTATGTTTTAAGGATTTTCTAGTTAATTTCGTACCAATGCCTTTGTATGATTCGATATTTTTATTGATTTAAGAACTTTTTCTTAATGTTTTCACTATTCGTTAGTTTTTACAAAACAAGAGTAATATAAAACTCGAAAAAATAGATTTTATACAGAAATTTCGAAACTGTATTTTAATTATGTCAAATTAACTTCATTGCAACATTGTTGCATTGCAACAATTAGTGATAACATTTTATGGGTTGCTTATTATAGCAGTGTTTTCACAAGGATGATAGAAGACAAGGTTACGCCGTCCCAAAAATAAAATTGAAATTTTCTGCGCATGTCGGCCTAATGACGTCACCGTCACAAAGTCGATAACAATTTTTTATCTACCTATTTCGGTCGAAGAGATACAACCTCAGACGAACCTTAATCGGATGGTTATGAATAGGGTTACCTTGTTTATGGAACCATCGGACGGATATGAATTGGGTTACCTTGTTTTACCATTTAGAAATATGGAATCCTAAAAAACAATAACAACAGAAAAAATTTTAACAAGAATAATTAGTCATCGGGTCGGATCGTATGTATATCAGTAATTCATTGGTAAATTATTTTGATTTTTAATAGCAAAATTCTTAACACTCGTATATTAGACAACCTAGACAACTTTATGCGGCCGTAACTTATATGGGTTATCGGAAAACTTATTTTATGCCTGACTTAAACTCAGGAGCAACGTTAAATGGACTACCCATAACTATTCAGACTATAAGTATAAGTTTATTGAGTTACAAATATGTATATTAATATCATTAACCTGCGGTGAATCGGCACATCAAAATAAATACACGGTAGCAATAATTAAATTTGTAATAAAAATATAAATAATACTTTAACGTAAATTTGTTTGCTTTAAATATAACTGATTTAAGGTGTTGTTGTCCTTGTAAAGGTCCAAAGGTTTGTTTTTACCCTGAAACGAAAATAAAAAATAAAAATAATTCGTCATGCGAATTAATTTTTATCATTTGCGTGTTACGTGTTCCCCTACCTATTGATATTAACAAGAAATTTGTAGTCATTCTGCCAGTCTTATATTACGTATTACCATAAATCTTAATCACGTCTAGACGTAGAGAAATAAACTGATTAATTTTTGTTAAAAAACATATTTTTGAAATGATTGACCTAATACAGATTTTAAAGTGCTCGTATTTGTAAAATAATTTTGCTTTAAATCCAAAGTAGGTTCTTTAAAAATGGCTGTTGACCCTTAGCTACCACTAGATGTTATATCTGTCTTTGAACCATTTGCCTTTTTTTGCTTCGGCAAAACATATACTAAAGTTGGAACGATTACAGAGAAGATTTTCGTGACGCTCTTCGGCTACCGGATATTTTTTGTAGCAAAATGCGGAAATTTAGTGGGAAAACTGCGCATACTTCGGCTCTTCATGAATGACCCTGGTCTTAGAATATTTCGGAAAACATTTAATCGTCTCTCTTGTTTCACAAAGATTTTGATGACATTATTACCGACAAGGTCCGTTGCAGCAAGTCAGACTTGGCTTATGATCAGACCATGTTTGGTTTACTGACGGCTCCAAACAGAAAAATGTTGACACAGGAGTCGGTATTTTTGGGCCGAACTTTGAACGGATTATACCCCTGAAAAAATAACCAACGATATTTCTGCCAGAATGAAATGTTTAAAGAGAAAGAGAAAGGGTATAAAATATGTCTGATGTCCGACAGCCAAGCTTCTCTAGACGCATTAACCTCATTTGAGCTAGGGTCTGGGCTAGCCACAGATTGTGCGACATCGCTAAACTCGGTTTCCACAACATTGCAATACTTTTTAGGTTCCCTGCCAGAAGAACGGGCTGGCCATGTAGTGGTCCTACGTAGATTTACAGGATAAGAACACTTTTTTGGCTAAGGAAAAACTGAATTCTGGGTAGAAGCAGGTTGCTCAAACCATTGGAAAGTTCTGAAATCTACTACTCACTTGTAGATTATCTAGAATTCTTTGGCCCTCAATTGACAGAAATAGGACGAATTCGATATCGCTTCTTGTGGGCATCATTACGGGGCACTATATCGGACGTATGTTGGAGCACATGGGAATCTCTGGTGGTGAGTGTTGCAGAAGTTGTATGGATGAGGAGGAAGAGGAATCGGTTCAACACCTTCTTTGCGACTGTCCGGCTCTTCAGAAACGTAGGCTCAAATATCTGGGCCAACGAATTTTCCTAGACCTGAGCTTTCTCAGGGATGCGACACTGAGTAGCTTGCTAAGTTTCGTGAGAAGCTCCAGATGGTTTATACGCACTGGATGTAATGGAATTGTATAGGGAAAAGTAGGGGTGGATAGTCGTCGGGGCAATACAATGGGCCTAAGTGCCTTCGAGTGAACTCGTCTTTGTACAGGCGACCCGTTTAACCTAACCTATCACTCAATAAGATACTTACAGGATGGCTTACCGGACATTGTGGTCTTCGTTACCATCAATTCAATTCCGAACACGTACATTGTGCGTATCCTACCATGGGGTTTCCTATTATCTCCAGACATTGTGAATGATCATTGTCTTTATCCGTAACCTAGAACTTGTTCAATGAACGCAAAGGCTGTAAAACCGATCACTTGAGTCGCAGTACTTAGGACATATTATTTAATAATAATACCATTTTCCTCCATACCTTCAAGGATTTTAAAGTTATCAGAGAACTTGCATTCTGTTGTTGTGACTTTAACAAAAATAATATCGATCCGTTCAGTAAAGTGGATAACGCCAACTACACAAGTCTGCCTTAAATAACGATAATCGTTTTGTAACCGTTTTTTTTAATAACCGCGCCATTCGCAGCCCAACAAAGTCGCTTATTTATTCATAGAATATTTAGAAAAATGTCTAAACTATTTTTATTTTGTTTATTTATTTAGTTGATTTGTCCTTCTTTTCACACAGTGTTTATTATTGTGTGTTCCCCTAAAAGGTTTCACTTCTCTATGCTCTATGAAACCGTGTCAATCCCTTGAATTTTGGCGATAAGCAGATAGTAAAAAAACACTTATGGTTTCGATTAAAGAAATAGTTGTCAGTGACAACGCTAATCTAATCGAGTCTTTTTGTGTAGGACGTCATTTTAAAATAAAACTACCAGTTTAAACACTGATAAATATTTTTTTAAATTCCCCACTGCAAGGTGATGGACTGTTTTGGAGTTATAATAATTAGTCATTCTTAAATCAAATTGGAGATCAAGATAAATAATATCAATAATATTTATAAATCGTAATTCTCTCAGTAATTCTTATAAATAATATTGCTAAGAATATAGTCAATCATAAGGCAAGAAATTGAAGAGTGTTCAAAGGTCATAAAATTTCCATTGCTTATCCAACTTATTTTAGTATTGAGCTAAAATGACTTCCACTAGCAATCTAAATTTACAGAGATTAGACATAATATTATTAATAATAATAACATAATGATGCCCTGTTCCTCTGCCTCAAGCTATCTCATCATCCAGACAAGTTCCAAGTGGCTAAGTCTGAAGATGATGTTGGATTGGGGTTGCAGTTCAAAGCTTAATTAATAGATTTTTCCCATTGCGACTACTAGGCCAGATGCACTCGTTTTTTCTTTATATGAATATAGAATCTGTCGAAAAAATGTGAATAATATTTGCTGGTAATCGTTTAACTCTTTTCTAGGTAATCATCGGTGTATTCCAAAAATGCATAACCTTCATGGTTACAAAGTTAAATATAAAAGAAGAAGACATCAAACAAGACGGAAGCTTTAGGTGGTGAAGATTTCGCTATCACCAACTATCAATAGATGATTGAATACAAATCTCTCTCGTATTCTATTATCTCAGTTTGTTTGATTAATTAGATGATATTTACAACTAAAGATTACCTAAAGTAGATAGATGCGAAGAATGCTGAAAAAGGTTGTAGCGATCCGGAAAATGAATTTAATACTGTTAGTGTGTAAATTAAATTTCTCCCATTTTTCTTTAAGATTAAAAAAAATATTCTTTCAACCCTATTAGTAGTTACAGATAGTAATCGAACTTAAACCTTTAACAATTCATGAATTTTTTTTTCTTAAATCTTTTATAGCATAAGAGGCCGTCCTTAATAGCCATCAATTTGAACAAAACATAGAATGACGCCGGCAGACCAATGGAAATAATATGTGCATGATGGTATAGGTGGCGAATTTGTGATTATGGCATTTTCTGTTTGAATATATTTTTCTGTTTTCCATCAATGTTGTTTGAATTCTTATTGCACACCATATAGTAATAGTACGGTTGAGCAGCAGATGGCGCTGTTTGAAAATGAAATTGCTAAACTATACATATAATAAAATAGTAATTCATTTCCGTCTCTCTGTCTGAGTGTACTTCATTGTTTGTGTTCACATCACGTAAAAACTACTGGATGGATTTTAACAAAATTTTGTAAGGAGGTACCATAGTATCCTGGTCTCAATATAGGATACGTTTTTTTTTCTCAAAAATGTCTTATTTCTAAGAGAAAGGGGAGAAAGAGCAGTGAAAAACGCAATTTCCGGATTTAAAGGTGCTAAAATTTTCGGTTTAAAACTGGAATATTTTCAACACGGTTTTTTTTTAACACGGTTATATATTCACCACACACCTTTTTATTTTTGATAGTGGGATATTTGAGAAACTATTACGCAACAGATGTCGCCAGTTGATTAAAATTTGTATTTTTACTTTGTGGAATTACTTTGTTGTTATTAAAATATTTTAAACACCACTTACAGAGGTTAACAATAATTTTTAGAATTTTTTTAAAAAATACTGATTTCATCGAGGGAGGTACCTTTATATCATAAACTGAAGCACTATAAAAGTAAGAGTCTTTCAATGGTGTGGAATACTTTCAAAGCAAAACCGAGCGAAATATTGTCAGGACGCCCACGACGTGGCGGGCACAGCACAACATCATTGTCCTATTATAAAAGATATTTTGTAACAAATGTTTTAACAACCATGTTAAGACACTTAACACTAACAATTTAATCAATTTACGTCTAATGTAAAAGGGGGAAAAGTTTATCGAATGTTATAGAATGGAGCATCAGGATTGTCAATATATTTCTAATTATACCCTTCACCACAGGTGGAAAGGGTATATATAAGTTTGTCATTCCGTGTGTAATTTCTACAATGTTTATTTTTGACCGCATAAAGCATATACATATGTATATTCTGTATACTTATACATAGAAAAGTCTGTCCGTCTGTCCGTGTTCGGGTTGAAATGTCAATTGCCAAAGCACCAGACGATGTACAGAAAATTTAAATACACCAATCTGCTAGGCATACTTTAAAATTCTAGTATTGAAATTCAGCAACATCAGACCATATCATTGGAGGCTGCGGGCAAAAAACCACGACCACCGATATTTTTTCAGGTTTCTTTCATTTTTTTCAGTTTTAATGATTCTCTTTTGCCTTTTTTTGCTAAATAAATATTAGACCGCAACAGACAGATCGCAAGGAGTGCTTACAGATCTCGGGGTATCAATAACCCCCAGCGAGGTCGATTTTGTATTTATTTTTACAAAAAATTAAAAAAAAAATACATTGTTACGAAAGAAGAATTTATTCATTATAGGCTCTGAACAACAATACTCTCGAACAACAACAACAACAACATTAATTGTTTTTTTTCTTGCAATGATGAAAGAAAGAAACAAACAACAAAGAGCAT
Organism: Phasia obesa; assembly: GCA_949628195.1. Lineage (NCBI taxonomy): Eukaryota > Metazoa > Arthropoda > Insecta > Diptera > Tachinidae > Phasia > Phasia obesa. The sequence goes on along the minus strand of OX451215.1, from coordinate 20,380,363 downwards.
CGCTAATCATCTAGTTGTTGTTGTCGATTAGTCTAGAAATGCCTCATGTGCAAACATTCATCAAACAAAAAGCACGGGATGAGTGGCGCATATACACACGCACATTAAATAAACACTCTTAAATTAAATCCCTGAAGATAACGTGTCTAGTCCATACACGCATGTAAATTATATTCCATAAGGGACTAGGACTAGTCCAAAGGTAACCCAGGTGTATAGAGAAAACATGATCCATTTAACATTACGATGTCCTAGGGCTAGACCATATAACCCAGCTTTGTATTACATGGGAGTAGTTTCACTACACGATGAAACACACTGCACGAACTGTACAGCTCTTGGCAACACTTTATGCAATCGTTAAAACGCGAACACTTGTCGTTTAACAACAAACTCTTGTTGGAAAATAACATGGTCCATGATTGCATTACATAGGACCATGATTGCATTAAATGGACCACGTAGCCCAATATTATCTGCAGGGATACACAGGCACATACATAAATAAAGCATAAAGAAATAAACAACCACACAAACAGAAAACAAGAGCAATAACAATCGAACCTGCCAGATCTGTCTGGAATAGAACATTCTTGTGCTTTTAAATCGCCTATATAAGCAAATCGTGCTGGCGAGTAGTATGGCTGTATTATTTCAAACGTCAAAGAGTTCAGTTGTCATATTGTAAGAGAGTGTTTAACAGTTTGTCATGATACAAAGAAAACAAGATAACGCATACAAATTGTCAAAATATTTTGTTTCTGCGCATCTACGTCATAGTAGTGAAGAAAAATAAACACATTCACACAAACACGTGTAAATGTTATGGGGCAGTTTTGTTTGTTTTATTTCTAATGTAAAATTAGTTGTTTTTTATAGTGACTGCTACAAAATTACTTTCTATTCATTGCTTGTATTTTTCTTGTATAAATTGTAATAACTTTTTTGTTAATTATTATCTACGCAATCATTTGTATTACAAAAATTTTAGCAGTGTTCACAAATATTATTTATGGTACCCACTCGCCTCGTTTTATAAATCCCAATTTTGATTGTTGAAGTTTTTTTTTTATTATTTTTTGTTAAATAAAATAAATAAGAAAAATTATACACATTGGAAGATTTAATTTACTGTTTTATTCCATTTTCTTTTTCGGCTTTTTGTATCCTTCCTAATTTCTTGATTTAATTGTCTTATTTTCAAGTACATTCTAGCGCGGAAGAATAATTTTTTAATTTTTTCACTGCAATTTGTGTGCTCAGATTGTTGCTGGTGAATTTTTAAAAAGTCTTTTGTAATGAGCAAGCTTTCTCCATTAATTGTTGCGAAAATTGCTTCTAGCTCTTTTATAAACGTCATCATGGCCTGCAAAAAATGTTTTTGTTTATTTAAAGCAGAAACCAAGTATAAAAATACTTACACTTTCACACTAAGATTATTAAAATCGTTCACATCTAGCGTTGGAATATTTTCGCTTTGTTTTTGAAAGACACCACTCCCAACTTCATCTATATTTTCCGTTGTAACCATATTTTCAATTGGCTGCAAAATATTGTTTTCTTGAGGACCGCTGAAACCAGAATCGTGATTTTTTAAAAGAAAATCAACAATTTTTTTATTTTCTCTTTGTTTAATCCTCTGATCACGCTGAGCAGTCTATTCATTGTTCTTGGCTAATGCAATGTTTATTGTTGGAACCACACCTTCCTTAAGAAATCTTCTTTTGGCGAAACCTGCTATGTATTTTTCAACTCTAAAATGAATATAATTCGAGTTTTTACCCATTTCATACTGTGTCGTATTCTTGAAATCTTCTTCTTTAAAATGTTGCATACAGACATAAGAAGTATCTGGGTTAAACTTCTTATGGCCACAGAAATTAATCCATTCTGTTGGAAATCGAAAAAACTACAAACAGACGCTTTTCCTTGGTTATTTTTGCTGCAATTCACTACAGCGCACATCATTTTAATAAAAATATATTTTTTTAGAAAATTAACCTTTATTTTTTTAATTATTTTAACACAAGCCGAAATGAAAAACTTTTTAACAAAATTTAATTCACTACTATTACGTCACACAAAAACAGCTGATGCTTCTTTACAAATAACGGACCTACGCAATGCATTATCTCTTTTTCTTTGTATCATGACAGTTTGTAATAACAGTGTGTATTTATTTTGCAATTGATGGAACCCAACGTAAAGTAAGCTCGGAACAATATGAAAAAAAAATTCCAAAAAAATTTAAAAAATATTTTTTAGTTTTTTATTCACCCCTATCGCGAATAATTATTCCCATGAAAAACTCCCAAATTTTCTATCGTGAATGATTTCTACCGTACAAACCAAGTAAATTTGTTATTGGAATCATTTACGATAGAAGTTTTTTCGTGGGAATAATTATTGGTGATAGGGGTGAATAATTGCGTATACATACCTCTTCAAGAACGCAATTACTAATACTTATGGTATACCATTGAATAAAAATATTATTTTAATATTAATTTTTAATTTAAAATACTAAATTAAAATTATAGAATGGAGAAATATAGACATTTATATTACATCTTCTTAAATAATCTATTTCAGTAATTCTTAATAAAATAATATTTTTTTGATGCGTAATTTTATTTTTTCCATTTTAAAAGTTTGACGTTTTTTTTAAGTTTAAGAAGACAAACTACACAAATGTTCTCACAACTAAGGCGTTGTTGTTGTATTAGTAGTATTACATACCACATCACAATCAACAATAGTTTGTGAATCGAGTAATCGAGTGAATCGAATAGTAATTTAATTTATTGTCCTAAATAGATTATTAATAGAGAACTGTTTAAGAGAAAACTTATCGTAAATTAAAAAAAAAAAATGAAAACCAAGTGTGATAGTCTAAAGTTCATTAAACTTGAAAAAACTTTTGTAAGCACTCGGAGATCGAAAAAAATTGGTAATAAAAATACAGTCAATAATTTTTTACGTTTCAGATGTCGCAATTTTATTACACATACAAGTACCAAGAAATTAATACTGTAATCTTTGTAGAACATAATTTATTGATTGTATGTTATTGAAACGAGTGTTCCATTGTTGCAAACACCATATACTCGAACTCACAGTAGGGAGCAAAAATGAGTACATGTCTGTATTTCTTCTATTGCTTGCTAGGTTCATAAATTTAGTAATAATGAAGCGATTTTCAAATTTCTTTTTTTGTGTTCATTCCTAATTAGATCATAACAAAACCGTTTTTAAAACAAATATAAGCAATGAGAGAAAATTTAATAACAACAAAATAAATCGTATGTACTCAGTTTTGCTCTCACCTAAAATAGTAGAAAAAAATTAAAATTTTCCGTTATTTTAAATTCAGTTTTCGTTTTGGTGGCTTTAATCTTGAGTTTTGTTAATAAGCACGTTAAATTTAAATTGTAATTGAATACCAAAAAGCGTTGTTTTTTTAATTTAAATAAAAAATTTAATATTTTTAAAACCATGAAGAAACTATGGCGAACCGTGAAAAATTCGATTGTAAATATGACAACAAAGGCTCTTCATCACGTATAATAGCTAATTTAAGTCAATCATTGTTTATTAGTGTTAAAACGGCGAAATATAGCTCCGCAAGTTTTCGGACTATTGACTATTTTAAACTGATGGGGACGCATGCCTTATGATAAGAAAGAAGAGAGAAAGAAGAGCTGAGTCTTGACGCCAAAGGAAGCTTTCATAACAAGAAATAAAAATGTTAGACAACGGACAGCAAGAAGAGCGCTACACAACGTTAGATAGCTCACAGCTGTGATGAAAACTAAACCTGCAGTGATTTATAAAAATGTTGTTTATAAAAATGTTTTACGACAGTGTTGGGATCTGGCAATGTTTAAAATGTACCGCCCCAATGATAAAATTGTACCAAATCAGCATCAATTGTACCAAAATTATGTATAGAAAACAAGACAGTAGATCGACATCAAAAAAGGGCAAATCAAAATTTTTATATTAGGATATTTTAGAGTAATTGACCTTGATTGCTTGAATTTATTTTTTTGTGTTGCTATGTAATTTGCTAACAATTATTTTGCCAAAATAGTTACCTCACTTCATAAGCACAAGGTTTACAATGTTAGGAGCAGGTTACTCTACAATTGCCAACACGTGCTGGAAACTCCACCAAAGAGAGGGATGTTAATCCAATAGAGTGTGCCAGAAGAATAAATAAAGAGTCAACTAATTACAAAAAGAGAAAGGATGGACAAATACATCGGTACAGCGTTCAAACGCTGTTATTCAGCAAAAATGCCTTGAAACTAAATTACCTCATACTTTCACATAAAAGAATTACCAAAGCAAATAATATAAATCCTGTACAAAAATCTAAACATAGTTAAAACTAACTAAGTTCAGGTTTAGAGAATAATAAAATTAGAAATTATTATTGTAAGAAAAGTAAAAAAAAAACTTATTAAATAAAAAATTTATTGAATAAATTTTATATTAAATTGTACCAAAAAAGCATTTGTGGAACAAGATTAACGTGAGTACCTGCCATACTCGGCGTAACCTCACGGTGGTCTTACCACCGAGTGAAACTTAGGCGTAGACTAGCGCCCCCATTGTGTAGTATAACAACACTTTACGATTGCCACCAATCGCTTTTTGTGTGTGATACAGTCACAATGAGTAGCAATTTATATAATATGGCAAGCCTTTCCAAGGCAAGCCTAGATCCACATTATAACCTCTTGCTTAGGGGTTTGGAGACTATCCAAACTCCGTCTGTTGAGAGTGCAACAGCACACTTGATCGACCTTGCACCTTACCTACTTAATCGATCTTAAACCACAGCCACCACGTGTACCCCTGAAGGGGACCTCACCAATAACCGGTCACAGAGAGGATAGGCTCTCTGTGGGGCTACCGATTCCCGTGGTACCAGTCCTTTGGGCACTGGGCAGGCCTCGAAGAGGACCCGTGTTAAAACAACAGACCTTTTCTTCCAGATTTAGGCTCGAGGAACCCTAGCGTCTGGTCTGGACTGAAAGAGCATAATATGATCAGATGAGTACAAATTGAACCGATATCAGTCTGATAGTAAACAGTATAACTGGCGCCGATAGCAGGAGCCAATTCAACGAAACAAATGGTAAAGCAAGTCGAAGGTAGTTTCATAACTGGTTGCTTTACATGGTGGTAGCATGTTGTTCCATTGCAAAAACTTGATGGCATCATTAGAAAGGAAGACTATTTAAACATATTGCAACAGGTTGGAGACCCGAAACACACCTTAAAAATCATTGAGGAATATCTGACTAGATGCTGTGATCAATTCATGCTGTGGCCTCCGCAATGACCTCAATCCAGTTGAGAATTTGTAGTCAATTGTAAATAGACGATCGGGAAAATATCGAAGAGCTCTACCTAACTTAATCGGGTTGTGACAATGTGTGCAGCTGTAGTGAGATTTATTTTTATATTATTTCGATTTTTCTTTAAATATGTAGTTTTTTGATTTGTTTTAAAAACATTATTATTAACAACTAAATAATAAATAAAATAAAAGATTAAATCGCTTCATTATAACTATTTGTATGCACCTACAATACGAACATGTACTCATTTCTGCTCCCTACTGTAAATGATTTATTTCATAAACATCCTTTATTAAAAACGAAAATTAATTAAAAATAAGTTTGATTGACGTTATTTCATAAATATTTCAGCTAGCAAAATCAATTTATTTAATTGAATTTAATTCAATATCGTGCTACGAGTAATTTCCGAAATTATTATAAATTTAGTAAAATTTATTAGAACGGGGTAAGGTCGTTTCTATCAGAATTGGGTGATATCCATTACAGTTCGGAATTAATTACACATCCAATTACTCAATTACTTGTAATTGTAATTGAAAATTTTCAATTAAGTAATCGAAAATTTTCAATTAAGTAATAGAAAATTTTCAATTAATTAACTGAAAATTTTCAATTACAATTACATTCAAATTTTATTAGAATGGGAATGATTCTTAACACCGTTTAGGTAGCGCTTAGGTAGCCGAAATGAATTTAAAAATTTTCGGGAAGTTTTTCACTTTTGCGGCTACCTAAACGGTGTTAAGAATCATTTCTAGGAAGTTCATATGTTCTAGAAAGTTGTTTATTGAGATCTTAAGTTCATTTTTGTAGTTGATTGTTTCCTTGAATTTTGAAAGGTTTCTTACCTATGGACCTGAACAGGGGAAAAAAGGTAAAACAAATTTAATTTTTTAAAGTTTTTTGCGATTTTGACCTTGAAGATGAAGTTTTTTTGATTTTATATGTACACAATTTTTGTTCTTTATGACAATAAAACGGTTTGCAAAATATGAGCTTGAGTAAATGATCATTTTTTTGCAAAAATGACATCGATGCCCCACATCTTTGAGGGCCCATAAAAAAAACCTGGAAGACTTTGGGCAAAACTGGGAGACAGGGGTCTTTTTTTTTGGTCTTTTATGACGTAGTGGTGTCCGTATATGGTTATTTTGCCATAACTTCAAAAATTACACTGTGTGTAATTGTAATTGAAATGTAATTGAATCCCCCATGTCTGGTTTCTATTACCATTTCCCTCATAGCACAAGTCAGGTCATCTTAGCTAAAAATTACTTTGACTAAATTAGAATTAGGTCAAAAAAATGAAAAAATATTACTTTTAGTAACAAAGTTTGGGGTGGGAATAAATTTATTCCACACTGGGCAGCGAGTTTTCCTGCATGTAAGTCTAGTACAGAATCATGAAATCATTAAAATTTTCAAAATTTCTTGAAGTCATGAAGTGAACCCTTTTTAAAGAGTTAATCTATTTTTTCCTTATTAGGGTAATATTTAGTTAGAAAACGATTAGAAGTGGTTCTAGACTCCCCGAGTGCCAATACTAGCCTTTACTATAGACTGTAGTGATTTTAAACTGTCGACTGATAGCTGTCGACAAACTTCCTCATCGGGGTACATCTTGTAATTGCTAGCATTTATCTAAGATTTAGACGCCTATGGCATTCACATTTAACATATGTCTTACTGTGCTTTTAAGCTTTATGCTGGCCAGTGTTGGACATTTACACAATATGTACTCTACCGTCTTAGCATCTTCCAGGCATAGTTTACACGTATAATTGTCTTTGATTTTCACATTTACCAGATAATACAGTTATCCATATTAAGGTATTTTGATTTTTTGATTATTTCCTTCAGAGACTGACCTCATCACTTCTTGCGAGTCTTTGATGTGCACATCTGTCGGATACTCAAGGTCCTGTTGTTATCAAGAAAAATAGAATTATAAAATTCCCAGTAATGGAGACAATTTGTCGTGTAGCCATTAAGAGCTCTATATGTGAAGGTAAGTCGACACAAAAAAGTAAAAAACTGGAGGTCCACAGGTAGCCAGAGCTCGTTTGCTAGATACTTATCCAGCCTCCTAGCAGAGACAAGATCTGACTAGGAGCCTGATACCGACTGCCACAACAAGGATGTCAAACTACTCACAGCACGCTTGGTTATGGCAAGCAAGTACATCGGTATTGTGCCTACTAGCCGATGTAACTTTTATATTAAGCAAAGCTGGGGTCTAATCACCCCATCGCTCGTAATTTTTCAGTTTGGTATTACGGCACTCGATATCGTATAAAAAGTATCGTAATTTCGTTCGAAAGGAAATGTTTTGAAACCGTGTTTTATTGTTTTCTTGTTCACTTGTTGACTTATTATTTATAAGTCAATTTATTACAATTTGATATCAATAACTATTTGATACATGTTGAATGACATAATTAGCTTACTCGACTCGTGTCGAATTTGTAATTCGATACGATAGTTTACTCGACATCGAATGCGGTAATTAGGCCCCTGTTATGTATTCATGGAAAATCTTATTTTAGAAAAAGCTTATTGCCAGGTGACAAGCGTTGGTGCTTTAATGATCGCTGCATTTGTCCGTTATACTTGTGTTGTCAAAAATATTAATTATAAAAGTAAAGAAAACAGAGAATCGCATCTAAACACTAAAACACAAAATTTTTATTTTAAAGTCGAATAAAAATTCATTATTACAAGAAGAATAGCAATTCAGTACTTAATGTGCTTCAGATTCAATTTAATTTATATTTTAACTTTAATTTTTCTTCTCTATCACCTCTTCTCTTTCACCTTTCTTTGTCCCTTCCTTCTCTTCCTTTTCTTTGCCACAATAGTTGAGATGAGTACGTATAAAATCATAATAATAGGAAATTTTAGCATGAGCATCGGGCAAGCCTTTGGCACAAGGACGACCCCAATTCACCAAAGCCACCAGTTTGGCGTTGTGTACAAGAGGCCCACCACTATCACCATGGCAGGCACCTTTACCTTTGTCATTAAAGGTACACAAGTGACCGACATCCACAAAGGTGGTGTTATCATGAGCAGCACGACATTCATCGAAGGGTACAAATTTCACTTTCAACATTTGCAATTTAGTGGGCACTTCTCCACCCAAAGAGAGAGTACCCCAGCCAGTAAGCACCAATTCATCGTTTTCCTTTAGAGGTTGTGCATCATATTCCACAGCCTGGGTGTGATTATCAAATTCAATGGTATCATTTATGTGCAACAGAGCTATATCGTTAGCATAGGGAGGGCTATTATAGCTGCAGTGCATTTCAATACGATCCACATAATAATATTTGTCAGTATGATTTTTCAAATTTTGTGTACCCGTTAGGATTTTTATTTTCTCTGCTTTATTGCCGGCCACACAATGAGAGGCGGTTATAACCCAACGTTTGTCAATAATGGCGCCGCCACAAAAATGTATGCCTTTTAAGGACTGCAAAGAAACTTGATAAGGTGCAAGATTTTTAGGTGCCTCCTCTCCTCCCACAATACGATTGGCAGTAAATTGCGGAGGATAGAGAATGTCGTCAGCTTTCTCACTAGGCAGCTTATCAGCAGCAGCAGCAGCAGAAGTTTCAATAGTTTGCCAATATAAAGTTGACACCAATAAAATTGTGCAAACTGCTGGCACTGATGATGACTTTCTACCGCTGCTAAACATTGTGTATCCGCAGTTAAACGTGAACTAAGTTCTCATTTCCCTTTGACCATGGCTTTATATATGAAGACTTTTTTCAAGTTTTATTTTTGTTTGTTTTAAAGAACTTTTACTTTAAATATCAATATTTGACGCGCAACTTTTTTTTAATTCTTTTTTAAGATTTCGTTTTCAGCTGTTTATTTTTATTATTTTTATTTTGAATGCAAGTCACGTCTCTTTTTCAACTTCATTATAAAAAGTTTTTACTTAATGTGTCCCCACTAATGCTCATGTTGATTATGCTTCGCCTGTATATCTATGGTGTCTGCTAAAAATGGACTGTTGTGACAAGTGAGTGCGTGATCCTGCTGCGTTTACGCTGTTTATCCATTTGTGTGAATAATTTATTTAAGTGCTTACGAATTCATGGTGATAATTTGCTGAATTTAATGTGATTGTCATTATTATCAGGTCATTAACGTGTCACCTATATTTTATTTCATTGCTTTTTTTCTTACTGAGAATATTTTATTTATTTTATTTATTTAACTACGACTAACACTTTTTTACCTTCTACATTTCATGGCACATGTCAGATGGTGCCTTTGTAGTTCAAGTTTACATTTGCAGCAACATTTTAAATGTTAAACATAAAATATAAAAATGGCCAGACGAAAAATACACGGACGTGACAGTAGACGTTCGATTCTACTGCCAAAGGGTTAATAAACCTTATGCTCGGTTTGGCCCTTTTGTTGACCAATTTTTATTTATGGGCCTCGAAAGAATCTGAATATCAGTCGGACCTTTCTGCTTTGATATGTAGTAGCTAATAGACCTACAGGGTGACCACTCGTATCCAGGAGCAGTCAAAAGGCACATGGGGAATTGTCAATATGAGGAAATTTTTTAGAGATTTTTTGCTTAGTCTGACCATTCTAACTTATATAAATTGCAGGAATGTCCTAAATTTAAAAAAAAAAAAAATTCAATAAACTTTTTACAAAAAAATTTCTAAAAAAATTAACATTTTTTTTTTCATTTTGTTTATTTTTTATTTTATATAATTTTCCTTGAGGAAATTTTTGCACTAATTAAAGTTCTTAACTTTTCAATCATTGTTTCATACATGTAAGTATGTATTTTTCATAATTTTCATATTTATATTTATAATATAACGCAATAGTGTTTAAGAGTGTAAAACAATTTCATAAAAGCTCTATCTCCTATGAAATATAATAACGCGTGATCCATTTCGAGGTTCCCTACTTTTTTAAAGAAAAAAAAAAAAAAAAACACAGAAAATTCAAATTTAATGGAGAATGTTTATTATCATTTGAAAGAACATTCTTTGGCATTTATTTTTTGAAAATTATGTCTATGAAATGTTGGCCGTCGAATCGACTCTCCACGGTCTTCGTATACACTCTCAGCTACGGCCGCTATATTTTCTTCACAGTGGCTGGACCTGGTCCATTCTAATAAAGTTGAACGATTTGTAAACGTTGTTCAGGCGTAAGTCTTTCTATTATGAAATGCCAAACAATACTATTGAAAAAAGTATCTCTACTTGAATCACCCATTATAAAAAATTAAAATTTTTTATATCCTTTTTCTTTGATAAGTTTGTTTAAATGAAAAATTAATAACAATTGAAACTACCTAATAGATAGATTCGAAGAGTGTTGATGACGGACGTAGCTGTCTAGAAAATGCATTCCACTCTGCTGGTGTCTAATTTGTCCTTATCTCTTTATAATTATATATTTAACTTATATAAATTTTTTTTTACTTTTATATGCAGATCTTCATACTTGGTTTGAAGTTAATAAAAAGCTGTGCTTGTTTTACTTGTTACTGGAAATGCTTCTGCTTGATGTCTACTAAGTCCTTTCTGACGCCACTCTAGTTTTCATATACTTAACACAAGCCTTAAAAACATAAATTTCTAGCATATCTAGCATTTCTAGCAATGTCTTGAAAATATATAAGATTTAAACTCACATATTTATCTCTTTTTATTTTTTTGATTTTGTTCAGGGCAATCGTTAAATCTGTATTAATTTATAATAAAATAATTAATTCACTCGCCAAAATTGCAAACCTTTTAATAAATTCGGTGGTTATATCAATTATTTCAGTAAGGTTATTCACGTCAAATTAAAAAAAAGACATTAAAGTATTTTTCAAAATGTTCCTCGTAAGAATTGTTCGAAAAGTTTTTTGTTAAATTTTGTAGCCCTTAGGGGATAATTCGTTAAACAAGACTATTTTAGTAAGAAAAGAGGGAGTAGTGTTTATATGAATATTGTGCATGTATTTATTTTTTAACAGACTTCAAAAAAAAGTATGAGGTTGACAATTTGTTTGTATTTTTTTATATATTCTTGTGTTTAGTTTTAATATTCAAGGGTGTCCACATACAATACACGTAAGTTTAACGTATTTTTGGAATCGTAACGGGCACGCTTTTTAAATTTTTACAAAGTGAGCACAAAATATTAAAGAGCAATAAAAAACTAAACTTATAAGTTAAAGGGTATCTCTACAGGTGACGTAATTTGACATCTATGGCCTTTTTTACCATTATAGACAGACACTTGATAATTAAATAGAGCGCGTATTACTATTTCCGCTATAACAAGTATAAATAATTAAAAGAAATTAAAAGGTGTCACCATAGCTGATGTAATTTCATGTATATGATATTTTCTTTTCAACCATTATAGACAGACACCTTAAATTAACACAAATTATGATGTGTATAACATGTGTATGGTTAATCCGAAATATTCGACGTGAATGCCCTTATTATGTCTTCGTTGTAATTATTGTGTGCTTGTCTTTTGGAATAACTAAATTAAACTTTAAATTTAATTTTCAATTTGCATTTATGTCAGAAAGTGGGGGGTTGCTAAAACAAACATTCATTGAGAAAATAAAATTTTGTATATTTTAAAATTAATTAAGCAGAAAAAATGAATTCCAGTTTTGAAAATAGAATAATATTAAATATATGAAAAATAATTTGTCGCTCCATACTCATCATTATTTTAAAATCTATACATATAATAAAATTCTATACATATAATAAAATTGTAACAAGACCATTTCTGTACATAAAATATTTTTTGAATATTTTGTCTGTATTCGCATGACTTAAAAATGAATTTTAACAAAATTGTGTAAGGAGGAGGTACTTTAGTAACTCACCTGGTATTTTTGTTTTTTTTTTTTTGAAGTTATTATTACTTTGTATGATTCATGAAAATGCTTTGAAAAGCCTTTTTAAATGAATTGCAAATTTGGCTTATCAATATTTCACTCTTTGTGCAATTGTTTAAATAAGCGATAGCCGAAATTTTCTTTTCTTTAATATTTGATTTTTATTTTGCAAGTCAGTGAGTTCAGTGACACTCAGCTTTGTATGAACAAATCTTCAAAATATAAAATATGGATTTAAGAGTTAATTTAAAATATATCACTTATTTTTATTTATTACTTCTTACTTGGGATATTTCATTGGCATTAAATTTTCATTGGCATTATTGGAAGTAATTACAATGACAAAAATTTTAGTTGCAATTTAATGCTGTAGATTTTGTAAGAAAATGAAATTGTATAATTACTACTTACAACATTACTACTTACATCATAATTACAATTGTTTATATAAAACACAAATTTATGATCGTTGTTGTTTTAATAGCTATAAATAGAAAAAAGATAAAAATTTTATCTAATTGTGTGAGATAATTTTCAACCTGACGGTATTATGAGACTATAAATACAAATATTTAAAAGAAAAAATCGCTTAAGTGCTATTGAATTTGGCCTTCTAGAAGGCCTATTTACTCCCTATTTAGTAGGCACAAGCCCTTTTAGTCGCATTCCTTACTTTATATCTTTTTTACGCTGGTTGTCATTGCGGAGCAGGCCTTCCACTCTACTTCTGGTAAATGGCTGGCAAATGTTCTAGAAGTTTTTTTTCGAAATTTGTCTGCTATTTGACAAAAACTAAAGTAAGTGTTTTGACAAGATGATTATGATTATGATTATTGTTTTTCTTATTTTTTCTAAACTTTTTTTGGAAAATCAAACCCGCAACCTCCAGACTGGTAGCAAGAGGCTATCAATTAAATAAAGGACAATTAAATGAAATTTTGTTTTTTATAAATGAGAAGTCTAAAAATACACCCAAAGAAAAAACATGGTTGAGGTAACCATAATCTAAGCGCAACATATTATGATTGCTTTATATGGTTGTAGTCAGACCATATTCTTTTAAACATAATAATAATATTGTTCTGTTAGAACCATATTATTGTCTAACTTATAAAGAACATTGTAAAATATAAAGTTTTATTATGAAATAAATAAATGTAGTGAGGTCTATAAATATGTACCTTATTTGTTTATAGTAAAACACACAATTGCTTACAATACATTATTTTTTAGGTATTCGATATGAGAATTTAATCAATTCATAAATTATTATTTTTTGAAGGAAACTTTTAAAATTAGATTCTAAAAAAAAACTAAACACTAACTAAAACTAAACAAAAAACAAAACTTTATAGGTGTAAATTTAGTCCAAGGGCTCCCACGCAAACCCCTAAGGGTCTGTGAGTACATACACAATCTCAACCAGAATCTCACAAAGAGAACAAAACATGTAACAATTTTAAATCAGTAGCATACCAGGTTTCAACAAGGTAGTTTGTGTCACTTTCCTAAATATTTAGCAAACCAATGTATTTTCATTTTAACCACTATTTTTGTTTGGGGGCCGGCCTTTGATTTGGCTGCACGCAAAATGACCCTATGAAAAATCGCCCAAAAGTATAAATGAAAAATAGCCCAAGAAATCTTCATACAAAATTGGGTAATATTTCATATGAAAAGTAAGCCAAAAATTTTGAGTGTTTTTTCGTCGTTTTTGGAGAATAATTCATTTTTCTATTTTTGGTCGATTTTTCATAATGAAAAATTACCCAAATGTTTTAATGAATGATCACCCATTTTTGAGCGATTTTATATGATGAAGAAATTTTTCAATACTAATGTTTTTTTAAACGATACATTTTTAATAAAAAATTATTGCTAATAATAAGTAGTTATAAAGATTACCTTAAACACTAGAAGTGTTAACAATAAAATTTTGTCACAATATAAACTGGAAAAATAAGCAATTTATTTCTGTCTTGGGTATTCCAAAAATAAATGCTGAATTTACAGAAAATATATTAACATCACATTTAAACTTGTACTAATGGCTGTCTTTAAAAAAATGACAGTCTTTAAAAATCTTCTGATTATTAACGTAAATTGTTTTTGCGAGGAAGTAGAATATGTTTTGTTTCTTTTATTTATTTTTATTTATGTTATAAATAAGTTACTAATATGAGTTCAAATATATGTTGTATAATTATTGTTATAAATGTATTTGTTGTGAAATGTCAGAATTTCTGAAATTTCACAATAAACAATGATTAATTTCAACTCATATTATTTATCTTTATTTTTTTTTTATTCACATATATTTCCTTTCATATTTATTTTAATTAACGCATACAATAATTTATTTCCGTGCATTGGCAACAATATATTAAACTTGGTAGCAAAAAGCTTCCTAACAGACTGTAATCAAAGCTTGCACGGTGAATTAAAACAAAGCTTTATTTTAACAACGGTTGTAGCGACCGTTACTACGGTTACGCAGCGATCCGTTAGCACCATCACCACGAGCAGCAGGAGTCGCTCCTTTCTTTTATTTTGATCAAAGATTACACACAGAAGTTGCAAGCTCAAAGCTTGCTCGATGAATTAAACCAATATCAATGCCCTTACTAAAACTATTAACATTTTTTTTTATTTAATAGGAAAACTATAAATAAATTTGGGCGAAAATTCATTTATATTTGGGTATTTTGAATGTGTAGTAGATCTTTTATGAGAAGAGCCAAGACCTTCTAAAGACCCATCTTTGTAAGAAACGGAAAAATGTGGATCGTAGCGAGAGAAGGTCTAATCCTGCCTTATAGAATGCTTGAAATGAGAACACCTTTCTAGTTTTGCCGCCGGAAAAACATGCTATTCTCATATGATTGCAATAGTTTTAAAGCATGATCATCCCCTATTATGATATAGTAATATTAATGGTCCAGTTTGTAATGCCTTTCTAAATCAAATTTATTACTTATAGAGTATTGTTGGCTTCTCTAAAATTAGGAAAAAGAATTTCTTATGATCTGGCTTGAGCAACCAGTGAAATACGCAAAGGAACTACCTCTTTTCCCCCAACAAATAAATTCCATTTTTATTATAAAACGTTATGGTAATTAGCATAATATTAAATAGTTAATATTTAAATTCCCAAAAAATTTTATAAATAGATAAAGTTTTGTTACTCATTTACGCATCGCCATCGATGTTCTCTATAAAAAATAAATCATCGCATTCTTCGTTAAATATTTTGCTCAGTGTAATTTAATTAATTTTCAAAGCAAGATCGTGCTTTTACAAGTTCTGAACAGCAACTAATTTTTAGTTTCTTTGTTGATATGAAAACCAAGGCGAATTCATACCAAGTGGAGTCGTTAGCCCAGCTGATTGTTTTTGCTCTCCTTTTTTTGCTAATGCCTTGTCAGAAATACATTGTCAAGGTATATTTACCTTACTAGGTAGTGTCCAAGGTGAATTCATACCAGGTATGAGCAACAAACAACAACTTTGACATTAGATTAGCAGATATGAAACAATGTATTTTTGACAAGACATTAGCAAAAAAACGAGAGCAAAAAACAATCAGCTGGGCTATCAACTCCACCTGGTATGAATTCGCCTTGGTAGTGTCGTCCGCCCAGCTGATTTAGTAGTTCGACATGTCAAAAGTTGTATGTGTTCAGAAATTTTATAGTGTAGAAGTGAGAAAGCAATAAAACACATACACGCCTTCTCAATTTTCTTATATGTTTTTTGACATTTCGAACTACAAAGCAACAAACAAAATGCCATAAAAAACGAGCATGTTGCTCTTGTATTGTTGTATTTGTTGTAGGGATGCCACTACCTAGTAAAATAAATATACCTTGTACATTGTTTTATATGTATCTGCTAGTAGAATATCAAAGTTGTTGTTGCCGTAGTGCTCTCAACTGGCAACAATTCGCCTGGTATAAAAACCAACCAAAAACCGAAGAAGAAATTAAAACATTTACATCTAAGAAAATTTTGCACTCAAAATCGATAAACTTACCCGGTGAGGTGGAAGTTGTGAAAATTACCTTTGGACTACTTTGATTTAGCATTTAACAGAATTAAGTTGAATTTATATTACGTAGAAAATTAAAAAAAAGATATGAATCCCTGAAGATAACGTGACTAGTCCATACACGCATGTAAATTATATTCCATAAGGGACTAGGACTAGTCCAAAAGTAACCCAGGTGTATAGAGAAAACATTATCCATTTAACATTACGATGTCCTGGACCATATAACCCAGCCTCGCATTACATGGGAGTAGTTTCAAAACTACTCTATGTCACTTCACGATGGAACACACTGCTCGAACTGTACAGCTCTTGGCAACACATTATGCAATCGTTAAAACGCGAACACTTGTCGTTTAAAGCCTAGTACTCTGTTCGAATTTGTGAAAAATGTTGAGCAACATTTATTATTTCACAGGGAAAATTTGACATTTAAAATGTGGTGTCTATCTCGCGATTTGAAAAAATTTTACGATTTTATTGTTTTTAAGTATACCACATTGTTTTAGAAATGTTAACAAAAGCCAAGCGATCAGCTGTTGTTTGAAAAATTCCACATGAAATAATGCCCCTTTGCTTTATTTCACAGCTTTGATAAAATGTTGCCAGAAACATTTCAACATTTTTTCATGACTTTTTCATAGAAACTTTTTATGTATGTAATTTGACAGCATTCCGCATGAAAACTGAACAGAGTACCAGGCTTAACAACAAACTCTTGTTGGAAAATAACATGGTCCATGGCTGCATTACATAGGACCATGTTGTAGCTACTCCATTTCAGTTACAATGGTCCCAATATTATCTGCAGGGAATGCAAGCGATTTTTGCTGTAATAGGTTCAAGGTTTATATGTAAACAAACAAATGAAAATGACAGTTCAAAATGTATCGATAATAGCAGTTTATTAACTTTGTTTTTTGTCTAAGAACCGGAATCCGCATCAGCAGGTTGTACTTCTGCTCTGAGTTTAAAATGAGATAAAAGTATTTAAGCTTATTAATAATTTCCTAAAGCATTTAAGCTTATTAATAATTTCGCGTTGATATCCCTACATTTGTGCAAGATGACCAAAGTAGATTGATCTACCTAAATAATGTAGAGTTGGTAACACTGATCCAGCGATTAAATTAATTGAATGGCAATACCATTTGTAAAATAGTTTGAATACACTACTTTACTTCACTTGCTAAATTGTTTATAGGTCGTTTTATTTCTTCGGAAAATGTATAATCAACTTTAGTGCTTTAAGAGAATTTATAATATTTACGCCTGCAAGTATGCAAACAATTTAAATGATCAAACAGTTTTCAGTATTTCTGGCAGTTAGGAAAACAAAAAAAAATAATCAACTTAATAATGAACAACGGCAACACAACTGCGATCAATAATTTTTAACTTAAAAAAATAAAATATAAACTCAGTGCTGCAGTATTAGTTAATTTAACAACAGTGTCTATATTCGATAGTGCCGAATCCTATATACCTTTTACCGAAGTGTTTTTAGATATTTGATTAACTGCTGCAGTGTCCGGCACTGGCTAACATAAGACTTAGGAACACTGGTAGAAGCTTGTTAAATGTGAATGTCATGGGGGACCTGAGCCTTGAACAAATGCTAGCAATTACTATTCGACTGTTACCATTGGACTAGTGCTGGCAAAGTATTGAGTAGTGGGTACCGAGTATTTGATAATTTTTTTGAGTACTCAATACTCAAAAGTAGTTACTTGATACTTTTAACGTTATAGTTTTAGAAACAAATTTAATAGAAAATTTAACGACTTCATTAAAACTGATTAACCACGCGTTTCTATTCTATTATGTATTGAGTACCCATTTGTTATGTATTGAGTATTATCGAGTTTTCGGTATAATTGGGATCCCGCGTTCCCGTACTGCAAGATTGGGTAAAAGAGAGTAATTTTGAGAGAGAGTATTCTACTTCTTCGTGCATGAAACAGCCCAAACTTTTTCTTCGGGTTGATTGTGTAAAAGCAAAGCAATCAGCTGTTTGAAAGTAAACAATAGAAAATTCAAAAAATATATGTGTTCATATGCTCACAAAAGTGCACTAAATCTGTTATTTAAGAGTTTTATCATAAAAGATTGATAAATTAAACTTCTAAAATATGTTGGGAATTGCGAGTACATTTAAAATATTTGTGTATCGACTCAATGTTACTGCAGACTTGGCAGCATCTTTGATTTTTTTAAACACTTTTCACAGAACTCTACAATAATTTGAGAATTTTAAATAAATTCAGAATTTTATATAAAGCTTATGTTTCTGAATAATTACCCAGGGATAGATAGGTACTTTTATATAAAGTAAATATATAAACCATCTCTGAAGCACTATAGAAGTAAGAGTCTTAAAATTTCGGGTGTAGTACTTTTTCACTTTTTTACATTGTGCATGTTTTTTCGCTGCAATTCTTACATAGATGGAGAAAAGGTAGAGAACAATTTAAAAGGGGGGGGGGGTGGCACTCCTATTATGAAGTTTAAAAAGTAAACAAATGCGTCCATCCTCACAAAATGCTGCAATAAAAATAACACCATATAAATACAAATAAAATTTTAAAGAAAAGAGATAAATTTCAGCGACATAAGTTGCATAATGTAACTGGGATCCTTCGAAGCAAATTCGAACAAAATATTGTAAGAGCGCTGTCAAAGTAGCGGACACAGCTAGTTACGCATAAATTATTTTCATAAAAATTAAATACTATAAAGTAATATATTAGGAAAATATATTTTTTGTAAGTTACCAAAAAACAAATTAAAAAAACAAATTCACTTTTTCACGTTTGGGATTGGAGTAATACCCCGCCCTGCCAATAAAAACTTAAACATTTTATTTTTATAGTATTAAGGCGTATGAAATTCATTGCTTTTAATAATTACATTATTTAAAAAAAAAATTTATGTCACCGTCCACAAAAGGAGGCGGGGCGAAAATTTTATTTTAGAATCTCCTGGGTCTAAGTTAAGGCTTTTGAACATTCGCTGACCTTAAAAGCTGCACTTGCTAAACGAAAGTGTGAGAAATTTTAAAACAAAATTGAATTTTTCAGAGGTATGATTAGTTCTTCTAAGGGGAACTTTTTTGTCCTTAGTCCGATTTTTTTTATTTTTAAGCCTTAATAGCCTAAGGCTATAAGATATTTTTCTGCGAAGTTTGATCTAGGCTTACTCATTATTTTTGAGAGCCAATATAACTTTAAAAAAAGTAATGTACTGCTTGATTGCCAAAATACCCCTATGTGCGCTGTTCTTTAGCACTATGAGGAAGTGATTTCTGTCCATTCTCACATTCTGTCAATGCTGTTAATTTTCATGAAAATTGATAACAAGAAAGAAAAACAGTACATCCCCCAACAACTGGAGAACTATTTATTTATCACCATATAGTTGCTGACGGTAACACTATGCAGTAAATAATAAATCAGTCAAGTGTGAGTCTCACATACGTAGGGTTCCGTGCTATGTTTAGTACGACTTTAAAAATGCTAGTTGTTAATTTTTTCATGTCTTATGAGTCACCCTTTAATTTTAAAATTAAAGTCATAATAGCAAAATTGCGTCACTGTTGGAATACCCTTTAAATTTTATAAATTGTTGTTATAGCGGGCATGGTAATACACTTTCTTTGAAAATATCAGGCGTGTACCTATTGCGGTTAAAAAAATAAGGTAATCTACATGAAAAACATGTCAACATGTCAAAAAATATGGCTATTTACACACATCTCTATCAGAACACCGTTTAATTTTGTTATTTGTTATAACGGCCATGGAAATTCTTTTTCTATGATTAATTCATAGAAAAAGTCTACCTACTACGATTAAAAAAATAAGTCACTATACGTGAAAAACGTGTTATTGTCGGAACACCCTTTAATTTTTAGTAATTATCGTGGCAACACATCTTCTGTACAAAATTTTCAGAGCCTACCTATTACGGTTCAAAAATTAAGGCGTTATACATGAGAATCACGTCACTGTCGGCACACCCTTTAATTTTTATTATTTTTTATAGTAGCCATAGTAATAGACCTCCTGTAAAAACTTCAAGAATCTACTTATTATCGTTCAAAACTTAGGCCATATACACGCAAAGCACATCACATCATTGTTTATAAAGCGAACATAGTTAATTACTGTCTGCAAATTTTAAGTGGTTGCCTTCTATAGCTCAAGAAATAAAGACATAAAAGCAAATAACACGTCACTTTCGAAACACCCTATAAGTTTTAGTATTTGTTGCTATAGTGGCCACAGTTATACACCTTCTATGAAAATTTCAAGAGTCTACCTATTACGGTTCAAAACTTAGGCCTTATACAAGGAAATCAAAGCACTATAGACACACCCTTTAATTTTTAGGTTTATTTTTTAGACTTGTTGCTAAAGAGAACTAAGTTTTAATTACTGTTTGTAAATTTCAAGTGTATCCCTCCTAGAGTTCAAGAAATAAACACATATCCGTGAATAACACCTCTCTATCGGAACACCCTATAAGTTTTAGTATTTGTTGCTATAGCGGCAACAGCTATACATCATCTGTGAAAAATTCAAGATTCTACCTATTACGGTTCCAGAGATAAAAGGCGCTGACAGATGGACATACGGACAGACAGCCAGACGGACAGACATTGTAGCGAAAACAATAGGGTTTCATTTTTACCCTTTGGGTACGGAACCCTAAAAATTAAAACATTGGTCAAAAACATGTTGGATGCCCCGATAGGCTAGTAGGTATTCGGCTATTCTATCAGTGGGGAGTTGTGTGTTCGAATCCCACAAAAAACTTTGGGGAGTGAAACCCCCAACGTCTGCGTTACTATGCTCGGTAAATTAAGTTAGAATATGATTTGTAATTGTATTGTAACACAAAATCTACATATAAATAAAATAAATATTTTAAAAGGTTACTTAGTTAATTTTATTAACTTTTAAATAACGTACACATTCACACATATTTTCTTAGATTTAATGTTGTTCGACTAGTTAAAAACTTTTTAAAAATTTCCAGAAACATAAATTTTGTTACATTTTAAACTATAAAACTTAAGACAAAAATAAATATTAATTTTAATCGATGATCATGAAGAAAATCACAAAATTATGACAATAATAAAATGAAAGAATTTTATAAAAAATATAATATTTTTTTATATCAGAGTAATCAAAGCCAGCTTTGAACTACATTATAAATTTAAAAAGATTTTAAGGATTTTTATTAATAAATAATAATATAAACATTGTGTTACAAATAATTAATTTGTGACCTTAAATAGAACTAGACTGTTTTAAGCTTTAAGCTTTTTTGATTAGCTTTTAAATTTACGCAAAATAACTGTGATTATCCTTAATCTGCCTAAAAGGAACAACAGCAATATACACTATACATTTCAATTCATACATAATTATTATTCATAATATGTATATATTTCTTAAATTTTTAAATGTATCTTTGGTAACTAGATATAAAGAGAGCTTTGAGAACTTTTATGCTTAATTTCATGATTATTTAGTACAAATATTTTGTCAATATTCCCATCAAAATTAAACCCAACAAGTAGTTTTGGAACGTGGATGTTGTAGAACCTGATCTATTATCGTTTGAGGCAACAATTATGGCACGATGATTAGTTTGTTGTATAGCACGATAGTTGTTGACTAAGTTTTTACCTTGATCGTATTGTAAATCTTTAAAGGCTTCAACCTAAAAGCAAAAGAAATTTTTGAAATTAAATTTAAATTTTGTACTTTTAAATAAACATTTAGATGTTTAAAAACTTAAAAAAAAACTAATTAATCCAATTGTAAAACAAGTAAGAATTCTATATCCGGCCAAATACGCTTCACCATAGTTATTCCCTAACTCTATTAAGTTTCGTAATTTCTCAATAATATACACACATTCGGTTTTTTCTTTTATGATTTTCAACTTCATTATTACAAATCGATGCATATAACAGAACAGTAACTCATTTCCTGTTTGTCTGTCTTTCTGTCTGTGGTCGCATCACGTAAAAACTGCTCGATGGATTTTAATAAAATTTTGTGAGAAGGTAACTTAGTATCTCAATTCCTATATAGGATACTTCTTTTCCGCAAAAATATTTTTTTCCGAGAGAAAGTGGAGAAAAAGCAGCGAAAGAACGCAATTTTACCAATATGCACACTAAGGCGGAATATTTTAAAGACCTTTTGCTTTTTCAATAATTTTTAGAATTTTAGATATGCATACTTTAAGGTACCTTTTTTGAAAGCGGGATGTTTTAAACACCTTTTACAGGGATTTACAATAATTTTTAGAATTTTGTATAAATTTTAGAATTTTATCCAGGGATGGGTACCTTTATATAAAGTAAATACGTATACATGAAGCACGCTAAAAGTAAGAGTCTTAAAATTTGGTTTGGATTACTTTCACCGCAAAATCGAACAAAATATTGTCAGAAGGCACACAACTTAGCTAGTATAATCAAGGGTCCGTGATCTAACGTTTTTTTTTTCAACTAGTGTTTATTTCGTGAACACTTAGCTCATGTCTGATTTGACAGATAATTAGTTTTATCCTTCCGCTGAACGAATATGGTTGTGTATACGCTTGAAAAACGCTGGGAAATATTGACTTTCAGAAGATGCTGAATTTGCCAAAAAAAATCATCTTATCAGATGAAGCTCATTTTGATCTTGGCGGGTATGTAAACAAGCAAAATTGTCGCATTTGGGGCACAGAAAACCCGCACGCATACATTGAAAAGCCGATGCACCCAAAACGAGTCACTGTTTGGTCACCCCCGGGGGTTCCAATTGTCACTGCAGGAATGTGGCAAATGCTTTGACGCGGTTCACTCGGGGAAAATAGGGGCACCAGACGCTAGGGTTCCTAGAGCCTAAATCTGGGAGAAAAGGTCTGTGTGTTAAAACATACGGGTCCTCTTCGAGGCCCGACCAGTGCCCAAAGGACTGGTACCACGGGAATCGGTGGCCCCACAGAGAGCCTATCCTCTCTGTGACCGGTTATTGGTGAGGTCCCCTTCGGGGGGACGCGTGGTGGTTGTGGTTTAAGATCGATTTATGTAGGTAAGGTGCACGGTCGATCAAGTGTGCTGTTGCACTCTCAACAGACGGAGTTTGGATAGTCTCCAAACCCCTAAGCAAGAGGTTATAATGTGGATCTAGGCTTGCCTTGGAAAGGCTTGCCATATTATATAAATTGCTACTCATTGTGACTGTATCACACACAAAAAGCGATTGGTGGCAATCGTAAAGTGTTGTCATACTACACAATGGCGGCGCTAGTCTACGCCTAAGTTTCACTCGGTGGTACGACCACCGTGAGGTTAGGCAGAGTAGGCAGGTACTCACGTTAATCTTGTTCCACAATTGTCACTGTTTGGTGTGGATTTTGGTCCAGAGGCATAATTTGGCCATTTTTCTTCGAAAATGAGCAAGGAGTTGCCGTTACAGTTAATGGCGATCGTTATTGGGCCATGTTGAACGAATTTTTGTTAACAAAAATTGAAGAGGGGGATATTGGCAACATTTGGTTTCAACAGGACGGCGCTACGTGCCACACAGCCGAAGCTACACTCGATGTTTTGCGCCCTGTTTTTGAAGATCGCATTATCAGCCGCAGAGCTGATGTCGTTTGGCCAGCTCGGAGCTGAGATTTGACACCGTTGGATTATCATTTGTGGGGTGCCGTCAAAGATAAGTGTTTCGCCGACAAGCCAGAGACATTGGTGAAATACAGCTGCACACAATAGATAATGTGCTTAAAAATTATTAAATTTTATCGAAAATGTTATGTAAAATATTTATCGAAAATTTTTTGTAGAAATTTTATCGAAAATTTTTTGTAAAAATTCTGTCGTATTTATGTAAAAATGTAACAATTTATCGAAATTTGTTTGTAAAAATTTTATATAAATTTTTTTGTAAAAATTGTATCCAAAATTTTATCGAAAATGTTTGTAAAAATATTATCACATCATCATTATCATTTGTAAAAATTTTATTGAAAATATTATCGAAAGTTTTTGTGTAAAATTTTATAAAAAATAATTTACAAAAATGTTAAGAAAATTTTTGTGTAAAAATGTTATCGAAAATTTTTTGTAAAAATTATATCAAAAATTTTTTCTAATAATTTATCATCAACTTTTTGTAAAAATTTTATCAAACATTTTTTGTATAATTTTAAAGCACATATTTTGTAAAAATTTTATCAAAATTGAAAATTTTTTGAAAAATTATAAAAAAATTCTTTATAAAAATTTTATCGGATTTTTAGCAAACGTTTAGTACCTTCCTGCAATCCATATTGCGTTAGAATGGTCGGACTAAAGCACATATTGACCCCGCAAAGATTATTACATTAGAAAAATGTTACCTTCCCATTAAATATGATAAAAAACATTATTCTAATGACTGCCACAGCTGAGCCTACAAAGTGTAAAATAGAAATATAGGAATTATTAATTTAATATGATATCGGAAATCATTCTGAGCATCAGATGTTGATTGTTGTTTCCGGTTATCCAGGCCTTCAAATGGCCCTAGAAGAAAATAGTCCAGCGGCGTTAAAACACAAGAACGGGCGGCTAATTGACATCTCTAAATCGGAAAATGGCCCAAAACAAATCGGCGTTAAATGACAAGAACGAGAAGATCAATTGACATCACTAAAACAAGAAACTACTGTCTTATGCAACAACTATATTTTTTGGGCGCCTGTATGATTTGTGACGCGGACTTGTTAAAAACAAATGTCAACATTAGAAATTTGACGACACAAAAAATTGGAGTATTCCATATTTTTGTCTATAGTCAGCCTCAAATTTACATAATAAATTAAACACTGAGGTCTCTGAGATACAAAATTATGGTTTGTCGGTTACGAGTGTATCATTATGCAGTTAAAATTTACCCAGTGTATTCCAAATAAATGTCAAATAATGGCAGCTGCGTTGTTGACATTATTTGTAAGCCAGATACATTATTTGTATACCAGAGCCCAGCATTTATAATTTAATTTTGCAAAAAATAATTGCTTTATGTTATAAAAATAAAAATAAAGAACACATTCACTTAATTCTTTGTTTTTTGTACCGTAATAAATTTTCGTAGGGCCCTGAAGGATTTACATCATCACTCAAATATTTTTTCGTAGGAACTATTTCTTTTATTTTTTATTTGTCACCTACAATGGTATACTAGGTTTTCTAAACAACTTACCTGATCAATAGTTACTGGATAGGTTTCAGCCATAACAATCCAAATTACAGCTTCAGCGCAGGTGGGGGTCGTCAATGAGCCTTCATATATAATATAGTTTTTAATGGTAGGCAAAAGATCCTCAATCTCAAAATCAGTCTTAATATTAATGGGCTTATTAATGTCATCATACTCTTTAATATCATCAAAATCATCTAAAATATCATCAATGGCTTCGTTTCTTTCCATCGAAGCATGATACAGCACACCCAACACTGCAATACCATCGTTATGTTGAGCGGCCACAGACATATTCGGATACTTAACACTACGATGCACCATATGCATTTCGAAAGGGTAACGTATATTGTCGATTGTGTGCTCTGACCACCAATGAAAATGTATTTGCTCCAGAACATAATCGGTTTTTAAAGGGCCACCTTTTAACATTAACTTCACATCAAAATTGAAAAGTTGCACTGAAATAATCAATTAATTATTTTTTTAATGTAATTTTATTATTTATGGTTTTCTTGCCTGAATGTCCATTATTTACCATGGCCGCTTGTGTTATGGTCTTATCATGATTTTCACCTTCTAACTTGTCATAAATACCCTTAACGGCTCCACGTAAACTCAAATTAATGGGTGATTGTTTTTTACCTTTATCGCACATTCCACCCCAATGTGGAAATTCTACAAAAAGAATTACAAAAAAAAGCAATTGATTGTCATGTTAGATATTTTAGCAAATTTGTCTTGCAAATGTTTTTTTTTTAATCAAAAGTGATTATGGCCATTAAATAAATTAAGTTAATATTTGTTTAAATTATTTTTGATAAAAAATGTGCAATTTTTAATAAGCCAGCAGGTTAATATGAAAAAGAATTATTACATCATCAGATGTGTGCCACTTGGTGCCTTTTTTGTGAAACCAACCCTCTAAATATCTCTCCAGAATTAGTCCGTCTATCCTTCTGTATGACTTTTCGTCTTGAGCCGTGATAGGTAGTAGATACTTGACATTTTCACGGAAGTTATATTAATATGGTCGATATAATAATACAAATTAAGTAGTGTTTCAATTCATTTTATGGAAGTTTCACTGCCAACAAATGAATTGCATACTTTTAGGATGAAATATTTATATGAGAATGAGTGAGAATGATTCATGTGCATATTGTTGGTTTGGGTTTTTATTTATACAACACATGTTTGTGTTGTTTTTTAGCTTTATAATTTTAAGTGGTTACGAAAAGAAGTGTTGTTAACTTATCAAAAGTCAATATGGCTTTAATGTAAAATTGGCCGACTTAATTATTTTTAATATGGTATCTTTCTGAAATAAAAATTAACTTAATTAAAGAAAATTTGTTTTTTTTTTACTTTCATCAATTTGATCTCTGGCTGAGTTGCAGAATTGAAACTTCGAGTTTGCCTTTATCAATATATGATTGACACTTTACAGTGCTACTTTATAGAATAAATATTAATAGCATTACAAGGCGTCGCAGACAAAGACGAGGAGTCTTTACGAAAGCAATGCTTTTTTGTAATATTTAACATAGACTTCTGTAACTTAATACATTTCGTCTAGCGATTCCTCAACTACAAAAGCTTTCGCCAAGTAAGTTTTTGCAATGTTTCTCAAATACATTTTTGTTGCAGGAAAAAAACTTTCCCACTCGACTCAACAGGAATACTCAGTTTATGCGACAACAATTTGAATCTCCCCATTTAGCTAATCATTATTTTTATTTTACTAAATATGAACGCTTTAAATTTATGTCAGGTCTAGTAGAAGTGCACAATAGATAAAACAATTAAAATTTGTTTACAGTCAACTTCACTACCTAACGCTATCCAACTGAAAATCGTTGCGGCCTCGCTATTTGGATTTGCTTCATACATTTTGTATGTACCTGAAAATTTTTGACAGATAGATAGAGTTTAACTGCCAAAAATAAATTAGCGCGCTAACCAACTGCCAAAAATTGTCATATACAAACAAAATGTATGAAGCAAACCTAAATAGCGCGGCGTCAAGTGCCATTGTTTTGTTTTTTGTGGAAAAGCCCTTTTCCACACTTGCAATTTTTGTTTCTGCAACACATGTATTTGTTGTTGGGAGAGGAAATAAAAATGGCTGCGGTAAAATGTTTCATGTACTTGAAACTCTGCTGTGACTCTCTATTTTTGTTGTTGTTTGCTCTTTTTGTCATGAGAATGACTGTATAAAAGTATACAGTCTTCACAAACACAATTTTTAAAGTATGGACACGAAGGCAACTTCAAAAGAGAATATAAAAAATGCTTCCGAAACAAAAATTGCAAGTGTGCTCTATCTATGGATTTTATTTTGTATTTTTTTTAAATAGTTAAGAATACAGAGCGGTGCGCTCATACTTGGGTTTGTCATTGTAGCATTAAAGCTACGTGCTAGACAACGTTGCGCTTAACGCGTTAATTAAGGTTTGTCTAAAAGTTCTAGTTAAATGAGGCTGAAAATTTCAAATATAGATTTTCTGGTGGTTATAGAATGTCAAATTTTCCATCTGTGAAGCTATTCATATGTGCAATAACATGTATAGTGTTTTTATTTAAAATGGTTTTACACGGCGTGTGTTTGTCATATGACTTGTCAGTTTCATAACCCATATGTAATTTCATGTGTTTGTCAAAATAGACATTTTACATACGGTTTATAATTTTTGCTTTCAAACGTACATGTGTAATTACATCTGACATAACCTATAATATATAATAAAATATAATATAATATAAAACCACAGCTGATGCAAATGTGCAAACGTAGTGCTTTTGCCACGCTTTTAGTGTTTCTGGTACCACAAAAAACTTAAAATAGCAAAATATCAAGTTGGCATTACAGGATGTCAGATGCTTTGTCACATCAAAATAGAACACGTTCTAAATGAAAAATGTCATATGTATTGTACACATGAAAAATACACATGTTATGTTTGAAAGGGTTTAAGCGACGTGTATAGAATTTACACATGGTAAAGTGACAAGTCATATGACAAATACACGCCGTGTAAAAGCACTTTTAGAGCATTCTCTATTTTGGTATGTTTTCAGTGATGCTGACTTTACACAGCTTAAAGTGGTTTTACACGACGTGTGTTTGTCATTCTACGCTTTATGCTAAAAAAATTCGATTACGTTGTATTAGAAGAACAGAAAATAAAGTATATAAATTCTAATTTATAAAATCAGTCAGGCTCGGTTTTTATAAAATTTAACTTCTGTCACATTAAATAAAAATGTCATGGAATATGGCAGCTATAATAAAAAATATTACTTAACTAAGCCTTTTTGAGAACTAAATATCAAGGCAGCATTTTTAAACGTAACAACTGCTATTTTTTTTTTTAAATACAAATCTATGTAAGTATAAAGAACATAAACTTAAAATTTTTATTTATAAAAGTTTCATTAAAAAACTAGCAGCTTTTTATCTCATAAAACAAATTACTTTAATTTTTACATTCCACATTTATTTCAATTTACCTAAAAAACACTGTGCGACTGGTTGTTGACGTTAAGAGAGGCATATTCGTGTTTGCAAGCGTTTGAAGTAAAATGACTTTATTTGCACACTTTTTCATAAATATGTATTCATGTACGTCATAATAATAGAAATTAATACTTGTATTATAATACTTGTATTATAATAAAAATTACCTTCATTTCTGCTATAATCTGGATAACCCCAGTGCTCTTCAGAGGCACTGGCTGTTGTGATAGTTAGACAAAGGCACGCTAAAAAGAAAAGAAAAAACAGAAAATATTACTGTCATTAGAAGAACTACTTATTCGTAAGTCAATTGAAAGAATTAGTTTATTTTTTTATTATTATATTTGTAGTCTTTACGTATTCAAATCAATGGCGTAGAAAGGGCATTCTTGGGGGTGCAAAGCCCACTCCAGGCTTGCTGTTGCACCCACGAAATTTTTGAAAATTGTTCTATATATATTCATTTTCATAATATTATTTTACAATAAAAATGGTTTTATTACTATGGAAAATTTTTCCTCTACACCAGTGATAAAAATTGAAGTGCAGTTTAAATAAATTCGTTCCTTTATTTAAAAAAAAAAGTGGAATAAATACAAAATTTTGCTACCACATAATTTTCAAAGTAAAGTAACTTAATATAACATGACTATTCGTTGAGAAAAGTTTATGAATTTTCACTCAAGCATAAATCAAGAACGGTTCATTTAAAATTGGCATGAACTGTATTTTGTATTGCAGTATTTTTTTAAACGGCGTGTCAAATTTAATTTATGAGGAGGTGGGGGTAAATATGATTGCAATATAGATTGCAGCAAAGTCCTAAATTTTACGAACAAATTTTAGAAACAATTTTCGATAAAATTAAAAAAAAATACTCGATAAAATTTTACAAAACATTTTCAACAAAATTTTTACAAAAAATTTTCGATAACATTTTAACAAAATTTTTTTGATAAAATTAAAAAAAAAATTAAAAAAATACAATTTACAATTTTAACAAAATAGTTTCCATAAAATTAAAAAAAAAATTAAAAAAATACAATTTAAAAAAAATCGATAAAATATTTACAAAAAATTTTCGATACAATTTTAACAAAAAATATTCGGTAAAAATTAAAAAAAAAGTTTAGATAAAATTTCTACTAAAAATTTTGAATAAAAATTTTACAAAAAATTTTGAATAAAAATTTTACAAAAAATTTTTGTTAAAATTTCTACAAAAAAGTTTCGATAAAATTGAACAAAAAATTTTCGATAAAATTTAAAAAAAAAATTGTCGATACAATTTTAACAAAAAAAGGCCAGTACGCAGCTCCCCTAAATTTCAGTTTCCCACAAGAAGTAAAACAACAGCCTGAAATTCAGGTTTGAAAATTTTCAGGCCACTTTCCGTTTGGCAGTACGGATCTAAAAAGAAAACTAAACGGAATTTTTGACTTTTACAGGGTTTTTCTTCAACTGAAACAAAAATTAATGTTCAGGCAATTGTTTGGTAACGGAATTTACGACATTTCTGTTTTTTTATACTTTTAAAATATTATCTGTTTATTTCTATATTGATATAATGTTATTGTGTACAATATACAATAAAATTTTAAAAACACGACTACATGATTTTTACGACCACATGATGAATTTTACTTTTGTAGAAATAAAGTCAAAAAAATCAAACCTGAAATTCCGTAGAGCTGCGTACTGGCCTTAATTGGCTATACAATTTTACAAAAAAAATAATTCCGAGAGATTTTTACAAAAAATTTTCTATATAATTTAAAAAAAAATTCGAGAAAATTTTTGATAAAATATATGCAAAAAATTTGCGATAAAATTTTTACAAAAAATTTAATTTAATAATATCGTTGAAAATCATAAAAGTAAATACCGAATATATATTATTGTGAAATTGGAAAACATAACAGAGTAAAGGAATATTTAACATAACTATGCTGAAGGGTATATAAAGTTCGGCATGTCCGAATATAGCCCTCTTACTTGTTGTTTTTGCAGTTCTAGATATATAGAAAATAATTAATAAATACTTTATTGTTCGAGTACCCTTTTCACAGCATTTATTATACAATAAAAATGACTCTGTTGAGAGAGTAACCTGAACCTATTCCGTTAATGTTTAGTGTAATTTCATACCTTATTCTCAAATTAACCCAACCATATTTTAAAAATATCTCTATTATACATATACTTTGTATATACTGTATATGCTTAGTAGAAAGGTACCCCTCTCTAGATTCTTACTAAATTCCTGTTTATCTCACCTACACACTAATGACTTTATTTCTTTTGTATAAGGGCATAAGCTTTTAGGTAACTCGTACCATATTTGAAGTTACTTATCATAGTTCTCCAAATATAAGGTAATTAATAAATATATTGCGGGGGAACATCCCTTTAAGATTCGAATACATTCTGTTTTTAACAGAATGCCAATTTTCTTGCGCAACTTTGTATTTTTGTGATAAAGAACAGAATATAAATTATCGTATACTCATCTTTATCTTACACAAATATCAAGACTTGCGCAAATAAGCTTCATAAAAGCGTTTTAAAAAAACGTTCAAAAATATGCTGTTAAGATTTAAAAAATCTACTTGAAGTTTCTTATATGTATGTATGTATGTATGTATGTATGTATGTATGTATGTATGTATGTATTTGAAAACGTAAAATTTCCATTATTTCTTATATTAAACTAATAATTCTTCTTTCATTCTTCCTTTTAATCAAAAGTTATAAAAAACATATTGAGCTGAATTGTTAATGAACCGTTCTTGGTGACAATCGAAATGTTATGCGAACACTCAAATTTAATGCTTTAGATCCCAACGTGTCATTTACTATTACGTGCGACAAAAAAAATAATTTTTTTTGTGACTTTTATTTGTTTCGTATTCTTTTAAATTTTAGTTATAAACATGTTTGCCAAAAATTGCATTTCTTCTGCAAAAGCAAAATTAGAGAAACTACAAAAAAAACTGAGACAATTTAAAGCGAGAAAATTTGTTTATTGCCATTAAAATTATTACTTAAATAATAATTTTTTAATAATTAATTATGTAGCTGGTTAACTTAGATTCATATACGATCCTTAGCTCAACTGGAAGCGCCCCTACAAGACAGCGACAATCATTTAAAAGGTCATTTGATTGACCGATCATTGCGTGTGACAAACTTTCCATCATGTTTTTAAGGGCAAATTACAAAAATTGTGTAAACATTGTATACGTGTGAATTTTGTATCTCCCTGGTCCAAATTGCCCGTAAGACTGTGCAATCCTCCCTAACTTCCCGAGAATGATTAGTTCTCCTTTCTACCCAATCGAATGGAAGCCTATAAAAGTGACTAATCGGTGGCTTCATCAATTCTACTCTATTTAAGTTCGTTTCCTCCGAGCCCAATCTTAACATTATAATGACCCGGTAACCAACACAATCTAAGCCTGCATTTGTCCGCCAACAAATTGATATCGTTTCTGCACTCGTCTACGAGCCTTGTCCCTTTGTCCCTGTGCCCTTTAAGGCTGTCAACGTACAGAGTGATTTCCTCCCCTTCTAATACATGTCCAGACACCAATTCGGTGGCCTTCAAAACCGCCATAACCTCTCCCTCGAACACACTGCACTCATCTAATAGTCTGCACGATATGCGTATACTAATTCCTAGAATATGGACTCCAGCACCGCTGCCCGCATTCAGCTTAATTTTATTTTAAAATTATACTTTGACCTTTCTAAAATGTTTTTAACTCATATATAAAATATGGTTGCTACCGATACCGATATCGCAGATTTATCGGTATCGATAGCAAAGATATCGTTTCCATTACATACCTGAATATTTTGGAAAAAGTCATAACATTTTTTTCTAAATGCGATCAGTGTTGTAAAATCGTATTTTTGTATTATAGTGTTGCACCTACAACGCCATTTCGAAAAGCTTTTTTTTTTTTTGTTGTAGAACATAATGCTGAATTTTTTTTTTTTTTTTTTTTTTTGTATTTTTGTTTGTATCGTGCGATAGAAACAAAAAACACACAAATTAACATGATTTGCACCAGAAATATGATGGGCACAAGTGAAACAATTTCAATGCGGACACACACACATAAAGACAAAACCTTGCACTTGATCTTAAATTTTCAAAAACAAATAAAAAATGTAAAACAAATTAAAAAAAGTGCAAACTATAAATGAAAACAAACCTACATATAAAATCAACAATAATTATAAGTACCAAAGAAAAAATCACAAAGGACAAATATTTGAAGAAATTAGCGTAATTACTATTTTGGTGAATGTATTTTACCTTAAACCATAAACAGGTTCTCCAATTTTGCATATTTAATGCTTGATCTAGCATTTTATAAAATCCCACTGTGACTTCGTGAAATATTTGCTTTGTCTGACTTTTGCCCTAACCTAACGAACAAACTTTAATTCTTATTAACCCATAAAAACTGTAAATTTTTAATAATTAAATACAATTTTTCTTCAAGAGTTCATAAATATATTTTTATTATGTACACTTTTCAACAAAAGCAAAAATGTTCTTTATTCTTATAAATTTTTATAGAATACTCAGCAAGCACAACAATATTCTAATTAAATGTTGCAAAAATTATGCCAAGTAAAACAATAGAGTGGGTCGATCCGGGGTCTGCAGGGGTATTAGTGTAAACTTTTATAGCTGGCTGCGAAAAGAGTGAGTGAGTGAGTGAGTGAGTGGTGGTTGTTATATGATTTAATTTAAATTTCCGCAAATCCAAACCACGCGCAATAAAAAAAATTTGTTTTCCTATAATTTTGCAAAACACATGTTGAATTAAAAAATTAAAAAAAAATTTGAGTGAAATATTTATGATTTTGGGGTTATTTATGACATTTTTGAAAGATGATGAAAATGTTTAAAATAAGGAAAAATTCATAAATTAAATCATAAATTAATTGGATTCTGGAAACAAATCCAATTAAATGGGATTGGGAAGGAGAGCAAACAAATATATATGTATGTATGTATGTATGTATGTATGTATGTATGTATGTATGTATGTATGTATGTATGTATGTATGTATATGCAATAATTGCATCCCTGAAGGAAATTTGGGGCAATTGCCCCCATGTCACCACTTTTGTCAACTATTATGGTGACTCTTTCGCGACATTATCAACAAATCGTCTACATTTTTATATTTGAAAAAATTTGTTTATTTTAAATATTCAAAAAATCAATATAAATTGTATTTCAAATCATCAAAACGGCATAACACCTTACTGGACATTCTGGCGGAGTATAAAGTTTTGCTAGACAGAATTGTTAAGTAAAATATGGTTGCTACAAACCTTATTTTTCCCAAGTAGGAGTGAGTAAAAATTAAAAGAACTGGACGCTATTTTAGCCATTAGAAAAAAGAGAGATTGCGTGATTATCCATATGTGTTTAAAGTTTTAATAGGTAAACAGTTTGTTGTTTGTTTTAAGTTTTGTAATATTTTGACAATTATTTTTTTTCATAATATTTAGATGTTATTTCAACTTTTAGTGAATTTTTGGATAAAACGCTTCGAGCAGCATTTCAACGCAAAAAAGGAAACTTTTTAAACAAATAGGTCGAAACAAAGCAAAATCAGACGGAAAACAAATGGATGAAGACACTTCATTTTCACATTAATTTTCACATTTTTTAACTGAAATTATTTATAATCATACTCTTAACAATCTTATTGAATTGTTCATAATAATTAATTTTAACTTAAATTTTTTATAATCATAGTCTTGAATTGTTCATATTAACATACGAAAAATTTAAATTTTAGATTTTATGTTAGAAAACTGTTATGAATTAGTACTTTTTAGTCATTTATTTATTTTTGAATAAACCCACAAAAGTTAAGAAAATATGCATTTTCATTGTCCAATCTATTTCAGAAAAGTACCAAAAGTGTAGACTAGAATTACTAAAATGTAATAGTGAATCACTAGTTCCAATGTCTACATATGGTCCCAAAAGAACTACCTAGTCAATAGTACCAATGTCAGTAGTGGATTTTCAATGACATGCACATGTTAAATGTCTATAGTAAATAGCATTGTCTGGGATATAATGACACTAGTACTGGTGACTGTGTCAATAGTAAGTCAGTACAGATTCACTATTGACATTTCCTGCAGGGATTGAACACACATATAAAACATTATTTTGTTACCTTTTCAAAATGTCAAAATGTTTGATTTTTTTGCAAACACAGAAAAACAAAAAATAAATAAATTTGTAAATAAAATAAAATTAAAATTTTGTTTAAATTCTTTTTCCCATTAGAATACTATTTTACACTATGTATAAATACCAGCTTCAACGTGCTGCGTTAGAAATGCATTTCATTTATCTACTGATTGTAGCTTCAATTTTATAATTTTGTGTAAAAAGTAATTAATTGATTTTTTTTTTTAAATATTTTATCATCCCTTGTTAAAAATTTTAAATAGCTGTTATGCTTTTACTATTTTAATTTCAATATTGATGAATAAGCAACACAAATCTTAGTTACGAAGCTGATTTTCAAACTTAAGGTGTTTTGAAATTTCAGAATTTTCGATTAACTTTTAATCGGTTAATCGAGTAAATTTTGCTCGATTAAATGTTCGAATAATTGAAATTTATCTATTTTTGTTTCATCTAAATGGAATAATTTCTGTCGATTTTTTTATTAAAATGAGTTGTATGACATAATGGAAGTTTGTGGTGTATCTGCACACAGAAAACTAAACATAATTAGAATTGAATAATGCCGATATATTTTATAAACTTACTAGCTATCCCCGGTGCGCATCGCTACACCCATCCACAAAAAATACAATAAACACTTGGAAGAAAATTATGACCAACCTTTAACGCGAAAACGAACGTTTTTTAAATTCAAAAAAGTTCCCACCCAACCTGTTTTTTACGTATTATATACGCATTAACACGAAAAACAATTTTTTACTTTTAATGGGATGTGCCACTCCCAGTATTCTTATCCAGTCTGTTTTTTTCTAGACTATGCACATTAGTATGAGGGTTACTTGTGCAAAGTTTCAAGACTATACCTAATGTAGTTCTCTAGGTACACGATAATAATTTTTCACTTTGTATAGGAGGTACCACACCCTAAAGTCAAATTCAGTTTGTGTTTCTATACACAATGTATCTTAATATGGGGGTCACTGATGCAAAATTCCAAGCCGCTACCTATTGCAGTTCTCTAGATACAGAAAAATATTTTTTTACTTCGTATGGGGGCTACCACGCCAGCTATAACTCATGAACCAATAAACATACAGAGACCGTTTATACATAAAAACCTTAGTAATTTTTCAGAAACCTTATCGGTTCACGCATTTCAGAGAACCACAATTACTAACACAATGCAACTTATTTTTATATATATAGATAAAATTACATTACAGGGGTATTTTGGTAATAAAGACGGACATTACTTTTTTTAGCGTATATTGGCTCTGAAAATTAATTAAGTGCCCCTAGATTAATGAAACTTGTCAGAAAAATATCTTTTGATCATAGGCTGTTAAAGCTATAAAAATGAAAAAGCAGACCAAGAAAAAAACTTCCCTTAGAACAAGAGCCCCCACGTAAACCCCTAAGGGTCTGTGAGCACATATACAATCTCAACGAGAATCTCACAGAGAACAAAACATGTAAAAGCATACCAGCTAACATACCAGCTTTCAACAAGGTAGGTTTGTGTCACTTTGCTTAATATTTAGCAAACCAATGCCTTTTTATTTTAAGCACTTTTTTTGTTTGGGGGCCTTTGCCTTAGAAGAACTAGTATAAGTTCCCCTCAAAACGTCCAAGTGATTTTTTTAAAAAAAAATTTTTTGTTTTGATAATTTCCAAAAATATTCGTTTTTTAGCTTTTATCCCGAAGGGAATAATATTAATAAAATTAATTTTTGTAGTTTATTACTTTATAGTATTTAATTTATCTGAAAATAATTAATTTTTTCATAATCAGCTGTGCCCACCACTTTCACGTCAGCGTCTTTATTTTGCTTTGATAGTAATCCACTTTAAGACTCTTACTTTTATAGTGTTGCAGATATAGTTTATGTTATTACTTTATATAAAAGTACCCATCTCTGGATAATTACTCAGAACCATATGCTTTATATAAAATTATAGAGTATCGAGTATCGAGAGTAATATAATTATAGAGTATAGAGTATCGTAAATTACCCGCTGACAAAAATAAAACTTGCTGCCAAGTTTGCAATAGCATTAAATCGGTAAAATTGCGTATCACTACTTGTTCTCTCTCTCTCTTTCTTGCTAATGAGATATTTTTACGGAAAGAAAATATCCTACATTTGAACCACGATACTAAGGTACCTTATAATTTTATTAAAATTCATCCAGCAGTTTTTACGTGAAAATGTTAAATTTGTCAAAAATCGCCAAAAAAAAATGGAGGAAAAACGCGCAACGTTTTTTTCTACAGTCTAAAAGTATAGATCGCAAATTTTATAGTGATATATAACATTTTTAGGATCACTCTCAAAACCTTTTTAACTTTTTTTTTTGACAACAAAAAAATATTTATTTATAATTTCGAACAAAATTTTTTTATCACAAAAATTTTAAATTAAATGTTTCTAAAAATTAATATAAGTAGCTGTTAATTGAGTCTTTCACAGAAAAAAATTCAATACAAAATCTTTATTCGTTTAGCCACGAAAAATATATTGCAAACCTCTCAAAATCGTAAAAATTATTGCCTTTTAAACGTATGCAATTTACTCAAATTTCGTATTTTTAACAGTGTCCCAAAACGAAAATTTACTATACGATGCGATACGATACGAATTTTGTTTTCTGTCGAGCTGCGTAGATTTTTACATTTCCTTAATTTAATTTTTGGCTTAATGTCCGGCTAGATTGGCAAAATACCTTGGGCCCTATTACTTTGTGTGCTAAAAAAAAATACTTTTAAATATAACGAGTTCTTATCTGATATGCCCACAGCTTAATAATAAACTTTCTAATCAAATATTATGGATTTTTCACCCCCTTCTGGTGAAATAGTCTACTGTGCAACGTGTGCGTTCGTTCCACATAAACAAACTTTTTATTAAATTTTCTAGTTTAAGATTTTTTTTTTCTTTCTAGACATTTTATTTGAAACTAAGCAGATCAACATAAAATCGAAAAGAATTTAAATAAAATTTAAGTGAAACAATTAAACTGATCAAAGTGCCACTTTTGAAGAATCAAAAATAGATGTTTTAATGTCAACATTTTTAACATTTTATTTGCTTTAAATATAGTTTTAATTAACATGATTTTTTGTTCTATAAAAAATTTGAACAAGCAATAAAAATGCGAATTTCTAAAATAATAAATTTCAAAATAAATATTTTAATATTTTTCCTTAAAAAAAAAACTTGCAAATAAAGTAATTTTTTTTATTCTATTCTTAAATAACAATTTTATATTACAACAATTTAATTTAATTTGGCTGTAGTTTTAATATATGTACATACATACATACATAGGTCTGTGTGTATGTTTCTAATTTATTAAAGTTATAACTTTCTAATTTATTATTTTAATTCCTTAGTATGTGTAGTTTTGCTTAAGAAAAAAAAATAATATGAATTTTAAGTAATTTTAACCAGGTGTGAGAAATAAATACAGCCTTTATCATCGAAGATGAACATGTTTCCGTCAAACTATTTTAGTTGCCAACGACATAATTTCTTAATAAATAAATAAATTTATTTCTAGAAACTGCTATTTCAAACAGTATTTAAAATTCATTCAATTGAAAGAAAAAAGAATGCAAAAATTGTTATCACTCTTCCGAACTAAGGGCATTTTTCACAAATTGCCTCTTAAGCAAAGGCCCCCAACCAAAAAAAGTGGTTAAAATGAAAATGCATTGGTTTGCTAAATATTTAGCAAAGTGACACAAAACTACCTTGTTGAAAGCTGGTATGCTCCAGATTTAAAATTTTTACATGTTTTGTTCTCTTTGTGAGATTCTCGTTGAGATTGTGTATGTGCTCACAGACTCCTAAGGGTTAGCATGGGGGCTCTTGCTCTTAAGTTATTGATATTTGCTTCCGCTTTGATAGCCTATCTGTAAAATAAATTTTATCAATTTTAAACTAAACCCTAGTATTCTGTTCAGTTATGAAAAAGTTATAAAAAATGTTTCAGCAGTAGTACTCTGTTGAAATGTTTCTGGCAACATTTTATCAAAGCTGTGAAAAACTGCAAATGGGCATTAAGGTCTGGGAGGATACTGCGTATTTCGATTCGAAAGAAATCTTTTTCGAAACACAATGTTAAAGTCATACAAATTCGAATGATTTCATTTTCGAACCGAAATACGCAGTAACCCCCCTGGGGATATAAAATCCGTCATACGTTATACTTTGATGTATTCAACTGAAATCAAAGTAACAAAGAACGGGGTTGACAGAATGAGTACTTTGTGGTCGGTTATTAAATCAGGAAAATAAACACTTAAAAAGCATTTTTGTCCATTTTATTTTATTTAATTTTGTTATTTTGTCGTATTTTGTTTTATTTTTGCTGCAACTCAACAACAAAATTTTATTAAAACAAAGAAAATACCAACTGATAGCTATCAAACTGCTTAACGAACGTCTAAAGTTAAAAGTTGCCCAACTTTCGTACTTTGCGTTGACGGCGACGTACTGATTGTGACAATGCTCATAAGAAAGCCTGTATTTCAACTTTCTTGTGCGTTGAAAAAGACGACGTATAACGTATGAGGGATTCTATGTGCCCCGCCTTTAGTCGTCATTCGTCGGTATATGAAATAGAAATAAACCTATCGCAGAGTTTGTTACGCACGACGAATTTCGTCGACGCCCTGATTGTGTTCATTATCATAAACACAAATTTATTTAATTTTTTTCAACGATTTTATTCTGAACGAAAAATTCGTCGTTCGTCCCAGTTGTGTTTATAGAATAACTCTTACGGTTCAACGATAGAAGGCGCTGCGAGACGGACAGACATTGTATCAAAAACAATAAGTTTACGTGTTTAACATTTAAATACGGAAATCTAATGAAAAGGACCAACAACTTTTGGAAATTTAAATAAATATTCAGGGTCAAAATTAAAATGTCGATGCCATAAAAAAAATTTTCTACATGCAAGTAATTTTTCAAAAATTAGATCATCCAGTAAAAATATGGCAACTTCAAAAGACTAAATCATACGTTGAAAATAGTACACAGTCGTAAAGTAGCTCTGGGTTGAGGAACAACTTGCGCGTGTTATTGTCGTTATCGCTTAAAGTCAATCAGGCGCCGCACGGAGGGGTATTTTGCCAATCTAGCCGGACATTAGGCCAAAAATTGATTTTGTGAAATGTAAAAATTTAAGGTGTTTGATTTAGATTTGTTGTTTTGGGACACTGTTAAAATCAGGAAAGTTGAGTGAATCGCATACGTTTTTATTGACTTTAAACGATTTTGAGAGGTTTGCAATATATTTTTTGGTGGCTGAACGAATAAAGATTTTGTATTGATTTTTTTTTCTGTGAACGGGTTTATTAGTAGCTACTTATGTTAATTTTTAGAAAATTTTTTTTTTAATTTTTAATGATAAAAAATTTCGTTCAAAATTAAAAAAAGGTTTTTTTTTACAAGCTTTTTAAAAGTGATCTCCATCGCGATCCTAAAAATGTTATTTTTTTGCGATTTTTTGAAAATTTTACCTTTTTATGTTTTTCTTATCTTGGATAGGTAAATACGAGTAAGAAACCCTTGTATATTCATAAAATGTTTTGGTTTTTAATAACTGAAGGTAGATGTTTTTTTATTTAAATCATTACATCTAACAATGTTATTACCTGTACAAAAAACAATTTAAATATCAAAAGCGATATAGACGTAGATGCCTTTTCTTTCGGACTATCGACTTTACATGCCAGAATTCGCCTATTTGAAAGCATATTACACCTGTCATATAAACTGTCAGTGAAAAAATGGCAAATAAAATCTGATGCGGACAAAGCCATTGTTAACGCGAGGAATAAAAATATCCAAGAAAAATTTAGAAGTGAATTAGGGCTAGTAGTGGGTGTACCGAAAGCTGGATTTGGAAACACCAACGATGGTAACACTAGCAGAAGATTTTTTTCCAATCCTGAATTAGCTGCAGAAATAACTCTACTTAACGCTAAAGAGGATTCAGATTCGGAAGAGGTCTTTGAAGAATCCGACGAAGAAGAACCATGGCACTCATCATCACCTTAGTGCAAAGGAGAAGTTGTTTTAAATAAATTAATTGTTATAATTTTAAATAAAATTTATCGTTACAATCATAAATAAGTTATTACTATGAATTATTTTCCGATAAATAAAATACTATTAAGTCACATTTTACAAAAATATTTTTTTAATAATATTCTTGGGAGACGGGGATTGGTTACGCATTGGAAAGCTTGAAAATTAATATTTTTAGGAAATTGGAAAAAAAATAAAAAAAATTTTTTTTCACAGGGACGTTTTGGGGGTGGGATTGGAGGAATACCTCCCCCTGCCCATAAAAATAAATTTGTATGGTTTTAAGAAGTATAAAATCTATTTCTTTGAATAATTGCATTATTTTTTCAAATAATTTATTATTTCACCGCCCACAAAAGGGGCGTTGATAAAAATGGCATTTAAGAATCTGTTGAGTCCAACTTTAAGTTTTTGAAAATTTTTTGACCTTAAAAGTTGTAATTGCTAAACAAAATGACGGGAAATCAAAAAAAAACTTGCATTTTTCAGAGGTAGGATTAGTTCTTCCAAGGGAAACTTTTTTCTCCTTGATCCGATTTTTCCTATTTTATAGCATTGATAGCCTATGACCACAACAGATTTTTCTGCAAAGTTTCATTAACCTAGGGGGACTCAGTACATTTTTAGAGCCAATATAAGCTAAAAAAAAAAAGTAATGTCCGGCTAGATTGGCAAAATACACCTATGTGCGCCGTCCTTGTTGCTTTGCCTTTGAGTGGTTTTGCGTCTCACTCTCGATGGCTTCCTTAAATAGCTGTACTGTTATTGGTGGTTACTTTAATCAGCCACGTTTTGGTTATGGTGTATAACCTAGTAATTTTAATTTAATAAGTCGGATATTGGTGGAACACCATTTTTAAACTCAAATTTTCACTGAAGAAGACCTATTAAACTCAAGTTTTCACAGGAGCAGTACCATTAAACTCATTTTCATTTTAACTAGCTGAATTTGGAGTATCACTTCCTATACAAAAGAATAGGTCGCGCTGCTTATTTTGCAGAAAGCTAAGGATATCGTACCCTGGCGCTTTTGTTTTGTACCTCTGCCATTAACAAATTTTTGTTAAGATTATAAAAAATGAAAATAATACAGTCAAACCTAAATAAGAGCGCAACGCTCTGTCATGAATAGACACGTTAGCTTATTTTGTTTAATAAAATCCAATAAATTGAAACACAAAATAGATACAAAATCGCTAGATAAAGCTGAAAGTAATTTAAATATCATCACCTTCCACCAAAAAACAGTGACAAGGCTTTGGTTCACGGACAAACGCGTATTAAAAATGTAAATTTGCTTTGGCAAATAATAGCAATTACAATAGACTCTGTGATAAGGAATAATGTCACTACAGTAGGGAGTAAAAGGCTAGTGAGAGCACGTTGGTAAATTATAAAAACCTCCTTTAGTACTTTTATTCCAAAAAATAGAATCTCATTTGGTTAGCAGTTCAGATCTAGATTAGAGTAATTAACGTCTGCCAATCTTTGAGCCTGTAGTTTTTCAAATTCTTCAGTTAAACAATCTATCTTCGTTTCTTCTACGAAGAGTAAACGCATTACAATAGACCACGTAGTGTATTTACAGTATTGATCTTATTACAGTGTAACAAGACTTGCAGATCACTCTTGTTTTGAGTCCCCTTTCTTACCAAAGCGTATTTGGCAGACAGGAACCGCCTTGGGGCTGTATGGATGTATGTATAATTAAATCAACCAGTTTTTTAGCGAATGTAAATTTTGTACACTTTAAAAATCATTTGTCAAACTTGTCATCGCATCCATTAAGCCTGTCATGTAGGTGTGTGTATGGGTGTGTGTGTTTATTTGCATGCACTTACTGTATGTCATCGAGTAGACATGAACTACAACAAAACCAAATAAATGGTGTTTAGATTTCTAAATAATAATTCACTATTATTATATTCAGATTTACATATTTATTATTTTTCATAATTGCACAGATTGTTTTTTTTTTAATGTGGTAATTGTTATGTGTGTTATCTGTTTTGGGGCAGCAACAACAATTGTTGCTATTTCAGCTGTCAACAGCAATTATCGCTTTAAATGTATTCCGCACTCATTGAA
This sequence comes from Phasia obesa, assembly GCA_949628195.1. Classification (NCBI taxonomy): domain Eukaryota; kingdom Metazoa; phylum Arthropoda; class Insecta; order Diptera; family Tachinidae; genus Phasia; species Phasia obesa. The sequence goes on along the minus strand of OX451215.1, from coordinate 20,336,825 downwards.
AATAGTTCAATGACTTTTGGTTTTAATCTTTATAATTATTATGTAGAATTTCTAAATGATTTCTATAATAGTTTATTTTTTATTTGTAAACACATTGGCTTGCAAAGTTTGAGATAAAGATTCATCTTCATCTTTGTTTAATGTGTAAAATGAAATTAAAATAAAATGAATAAATTAATTATTTAACTAGAGTAAAGTACAAAGTATAGTGTAAAACACTAGATTAGTAATTAATCAATATGCTTAGAAGAAAAAGAAGAAGCCAGCATGAAATGAAACTGTTTCATATTTAATGCGATAAGATTAATTTAATTTAATTTTGTTTTATTTTATTTTATTTATTTTTAATTGTAGCGTTTGTTATTAAGTTGTAATTGTATAAAAAACAATATTTAAAATATTTAATAATAGTATACACACACACCCCGCGACATGAATAGGACCCCCTAACACAAGTTTTTTAAAAGGTTATAGCTTCAAATTTTAATTAACAATTGTTATTTCTATTTTAAAGTAATTTAGTTGTTATTGAACACTACAAAAATTGGTTCAATATATATTTTAGTTTTGTTTTTGTAAAAAAATGTAAACGAAGTTAAAAAATCAGTCAAGTGCGAGTTAGACTCACACACGTAGGGTTCCGTACTATGTTTAGTACAACTTTAAAAATTCATGTTGTTAATTTTTTCATGTCTTATGAGTCACCCTTTAATTCTTAAATTAAAGTCATAATTGCGAAAATTGCATCACTGTTGGAATACCCTTTAAATTTTGGTAATTGTTGTTATAGCGGCCATGGTAATACACATTCTATAAAAATATCAGGCCCCTACCTATTCCGGTTCAAAAAATAAGGTAATATACTATAGTAATTGTTACAGCGGCCGAAGTACAACATCTACTGTAAACATTTCAACAGTCTACCAATTACGGTTCAAAAAGTAAAGCAATTTACGTACAAATCATGTCTCTGTCGGAACACCCTTTAATTTTGTTATTTGTTATAGCGGCCATGGCAATTCTCTTTCGATGAATATATGAAGAGTCTACCTATTACTATTAAAAAGATATGTTACTATACGTGAAAAACATGTCACTGTCAGAACACCCTTTATTGTTTAGTAATTGTCATAACGGCCATGGCAACACATCTTCTATACAATTTGGAAGAGTCTACCTATTACGGTTCAAAAAATATGTCGTTATACATGCAAAACACGTCACTGTCGGAAAACCCTTTAAATTTTTATTGTTTTTATAGGGGTCATAGTCATACACCATTTGTGAAAATTTCAAGAGTCTATCTATTATGGTTAAAAAATTAGTCAATGTTCAGGCAAATCACTTCACTGTCGATACACCCTTTAATTTTTACTATTTGTTATAGTGGCCATAGTAATACACCTCCTGTAAAAACTTCTAGAGTCTGTGTTCAGGCAAATCACGTCACTGTCGGTACACCCTTTAATTTTTACTATTTGTTATAGTGGCCATAGTAATACACCTCCTGTAAAAACTTCTAGAGTCTATGTTCAGGCAAATCACGTCACTGTCGGTACACCCTTTAATTTTTACTATTTGTTATAGGGGCCATAGTAATACACCTCCTGTAAAAACTTCTAGAGTCTACCTATTATCGTTAAAAACTTATGCCATATACATGCAAATCACGTCACTATCGCAACACCCTTAACTTTTTAGTATACTTGCTTATAACTCGAACATAGTTTAAAATACAGTTCAAGAAATAAACACATATTCGTGAACAACACCTCTCTATCGGAACACCCTATAAGTTTTAGTATTTGCTGCTATAGTGGCAACAGCTATACATCATCTGTGAAAATTTCAAGAGTGTACCTATTACGGTTCCGCTGACAGACGGCCAAACGGACAGACATTGTAGCGAAAACAATAGGGTTACGTTTTTACCCTTTGGGTACGGAACCCTAAAAATGACTTCAAAATATGCAATAAAAATTTTTAATTTTATTAACATTTTATGAAAATTTGTGCATTTCAAAGCCTTTTCCACAAAGCGTAAAAATGGATTCATTTTTACAGATTTGTTTGGGAATAGAATCATACCACAATTATTTGTAATCGAGCGAAATGGTGGACTAAAAAAAACTTTAGGCCTTCAATAAGGGAAAAAATCGAGTACATTAAGATTTTCATCGCGCAACCATGACTTTACCGCCCGGGCAGTATTGTAATTGGTGCATTGTCATGCTGGAATGTCCACTGTACGTTTTAAAGAATGTTCTGAAAGTGAGGAAAGGCACTCCAATATAGCAATTAGCGTTCATAGTGCTGGAAAAGGCCTTAAAATGTACAAATTTTTTAGATATTAAAATTCAATATTTCTTTTGATTTAAAATAAAAATTTTTATTTCTGATAATATATTTATGTGTGATTATGTACGTTAGATTAAGTAAAAATTTTAAATATTTATTATTTTGTATTGAAAATTTTGATCCCCTAAAAGATAAAAAAAAAATACAAAAAAAAAAGTCTGGAGTGGCCTACACTCAACTTTACCATACCCAATAGAAACAGATATTTTTATGGATATATTACCAAAATTTATACAGCTCTTCATCTCGATAAACCAAAGGCACATACTTAATTTCAATTTGTTATGTCATACTGTATGGCCTGTAGAGCGTTTCGAAAATTTGCCCTTGCCCTTGCCCCTTCCCGGTTACACAACTCTTGACCTACACATACCAAAGGCACATACTAAATTTTGTTTTAATATGTCAAAATCCACAAAAATATATAACCACTTTTTTGACATTCGGAAAATTGGCCCCTTTATGAACTCGATGGCTATAACCTTTTGCAAAAATTTTGTTAAGGTGTCCTATTCATGTTGCAGGTAGTGTATATTCAATGAGTAGTGATAACAACGAATCACCTTTGATGAACATATGTACATAGAAACTCAAATCAAACGAGAAAAGTTAAAAATAAAGTGGAAAGATAAAAAATACAACACGCAGACATAATCAGATTATTGTAGCATGATCACGACAACTATAAAATATTCAAACAAATTACAAATGTTTTTAAACATTTTTTTTAATTTGAGCGCCCAACAATAATAATTACAACTTAAATTTTTCACTTTGGTAAATTCTTCCTAATAAAAAAACATATTTACGAGATCCATTAAAATATCACGTAAACAAAAAAAAACTATACGAAACAGACTTATTTCCATTATTATAACTTGCCAGTATCTCAAGTTATGATTTTATAAGTAGTTCTTCTTTATAACAAGTAAACTAACAAAAAGCCTAAGTATCACGTAGTCTAAAGGCAAGCTATAGCAACGAACCTTAACTCCGTTATTATAACGAAAAATTACTTATCTCCCCCAACTTTATCTATTGGCAAGTTATAATAATGGGGTTTTAAGAAAAAAAAAAGAAAATCTCTGAATTAAACATAAAATTCTTAAAAACTTAAATATAAGTGAACAAATATTATTATTTTTTTTTTTGTAAATGTACGCTTAAAAGCCAGTATGCAGCAGAGACTGACGAGGAGTACTTATAAAATAAATGTAGTCAAGTATTTACACATATTTTTGGGTATTAGTTATACCTATACTTATAACACAGAAAATACCTACACATACATATTTGGAGTGAAATAAGTATGGGTGTACTCAATACTTCCCTGCAGGAAATGTCAATAGTGAATCTGTAGTGACTTACTATTGACAGAGTCACCAGTACTAGTAACTTACAATACCCGGACAATGCTATTTACTATAGACATTTAACATGTGCATGTCATTGAAAATCCACTACTGACATTGGTACTATTGACTAGGTATTTCTTTTGGGACCATATGAAGACATTGGAACTAGTGATTCACTACTACATTTTAGAAATTCTAGTCTACACTTTTGTTACTTTTCTGAAATAGAATATCCAATGACAATTTTGTCACTAATCCCACAAAATCTTCTACAGGGACTACAAAATTTTCACAATTACCACATTCAATTATAATTGTTTCGTTTTCACTTCTATTTTACATAAAATCGATTGCTTTTTTATCTGTCGTTTATAATTCCTTTTGCCCATGACGTTTTATGCTTTTTATGATTTGAATTTATATTGATTTTTAAATATTTAAAATAAACGTATATTTTCTTTGCACCTGACATATATATGTATGTATATTTTTAACAATAATAAAAAATTAAGAAGAAGCAAATATAAAAATGTAGACGATTTGTTGACAATGTCGCCAAAGAGTCACCATAATAGTTGACAAAAGTGGTGACTTGGGGACAAATGTACCCAGGTTTCCTTCAGGGTTATAACAAATATTATTTATACACAACGAACTTAAAAATTTATACGTAATGCATGTATGAGTACAACTGGTTGTAGGTAGATAATGTGATGGGTATCTGTCATACCCATACTTATAACTACCTAATACTTACAAGTATAAAAAAGTACTTATAATACTATAAGTATACTTATAAGCAAAACAACTACTTTTAGGAATTGTGTGTAGGATGTTTGGCAATATTTTGTTTATAACCGAACATTGGTTAAGTATGGAGAACCAAAATAATTTTTATATTAGTATGAAGGAATGAATGAACGTATTTTTATACTGTGAAATAATTAATACATATAGTTACATATATTTATAAAATACTCTAAGTATACTTAGAATATTTACATACTTGTACTTATTCCTACTCTGTATTTACAAGTATGGGTATAGCCAATACTTTATCCAACTTTTGCTTATACTTAGTTGTATTGCAATAAATAATGAACAAGTATGCGAACACTTATTCTCTGCCTAAACTTGTAGTTATTTAAGTTGAAATTGATATGAGTATGTGTGTATGATATGTTGTTTGAGCAGTAGCTATACACATTTATACATGTTTCGCCTCAAATACTTAACAAGCACTAAAAACGATACTTTTGTCATTCTCTGGTATGCCGTTCTCCTAAATTTCTGCTTTGGAATTTTTGCATTTATTTCGACAAAAAGAAAATTCATTATATAGTCTCGTTTATAAAATTTTATTGTATACCAGCAGTGGTCGCAGATCGTCAGTGTCCTAGCAATATTTTGTTCGATTTTACCTTTTGCTTTGAAAGTAATCCTGTATAAGTGGTGGGTTTTTATATAATTCAACGAAATATACTCGTATAATAACTTTGAGATCAACTAAAGAAATGAATTTTAAGCTAAATTAATTTAAGTTGATCTAAATTTAATAATTGTCTATTTATAAAATACATTATGCTCACGTTACCGGGTATAACGGGTATATCACCCAAAAAATACATTCTATGACAGATGGTAATTAGTTGGGAAATTAGCGAAGTTTTATTAATTTACTAGCTGTGCCCTTTACGTCGTGGGCGTTCTGATTTTGCTTTGAAAGTAAATATTCCACATCAATTGTCAGACTCTTACTTTTATAGTGCTTTAGTTATGGTTTATGTATTTACTTTATATAAGAGTACCCATCCCTGGATAAAATTCTAAAATTTATAAAAAATTCTAAAAATTATTGTATAGCTTGCTTTGTAAAATGTGTTTAAAATATTTTAATGACATTGTAATTCGTCAAAGTAAAAATACAAATTTTATTCAATTCGAGCATCTTTTATTTTTGAAAGCAATATATTTTAAGCAACAATGTTGCGCAACAGATGGCCTGTTTTAAAATAATGAGTCAACTCATTTCCTGTCTGTCTTTTACAGAGCTTTACAGTCATTTTTGGAATATTATATAAATTTCAGAATTTTATCCAGGGATGTGTACCTTTATATAAAGTAAATAAATACTTAATAGTGTGGAAATTTTGTTTGCATTACTTTTAAAGCAAAATAGAACAAAATATTATCAGGACGCACACAACGTGTATATATATATATATATATATATATATATATATATATATATATATATATATATATATATATATATATATATATATATATATATATATAAATTCCTATTAGATTGCCCTTCTTCTCAGGCCCATAACATTCATTCATTAAAAGTCTTGAACTCAATCATCGACATCAGTTAAAAACCCATAAAAAAAATTGCATTGTAATGCAGCGATAAGAGTGATGAATTATCATTCAGATATAATCGCACAAACAGACAATTTGTCATTAAACATTTTTTTGGACAATTTTTTATAAACGATTAGATATAAACCAAATAATAGCAATAAGATAAATTGTTATACATACATAGATACGAGGTGTCTTACTATAATTGCAGAAATTTTTGAATTTCTCGTGGCGTGACAATGCAAAATTAAATACAAATATAACGTCGTGACGCGTTAGCTAAAAATCGCTTTAGGCAAATAAGAAAGATGCCAACGACAAAAAATAGAATTTTAATTACAGTACATAATTTGTAACTTTTGTTTCTTCTTTTTTAGGGTTCCGTACCCAAAGGGTAAAAACGTAACCCTATTGTTTCCCCTACAATGTCTGTATATGTCTGTCTGTCAGGCCTTTTATCTCTGGTACCATAATATGTAGACTCTTGAAATTTTCACAAATTGTGTATGACTATGACGCCTATAAAAACAATACAAATTTAAAGGGTTTTCGGACAGTGACATGATTTGCATGTATAACGGCATATTTTTTGAACCGTAATAGGTAGACTCTTCCAATTTCTTTAGAAGATGTGTTGCCATGGCCGCTATGACAATTACTAAACATTAAAGGGTGTTCTGACAGTGGCATGTTTTTCACGTATAGTAACATATTTTTTTAATCGTAATAGGTAGACTCTTGATATATTCATAGAAAGAGAATTGCCATGGTCGCTATAACAAATAACAAAATTAAAGGGTGTTCCGACAGAGACATGATTTGTACGTAAATAGCCTTATTTTCTGAACCGTAATAGTTAGACTCTTGAAATGTTTACAGTAGATTTTGTACTTCGGTCGCTGTAACAATTACTAATAACTAAAGGGTGTACCACCAGTGACATGTTTTTCAGGTATTTTTATAGAAAGTGTATTACTAAAATTTAAAGTAGGGACGTACATATTTTTAATGAAATTACGAAATTAATGGTTTTATATTGCTGCCGTCTTAGACGTTAATTTAATGCTATTCTACTTATGTATATTCGTTTGCTTAAATCAAAGTACATTCATATCAGGTAAATTCAGGGCGAAAAAAAGTACAACTCTGCAATAAAAATACGCACATTTTGTTTTTGTACTAATCAATTTCGGCTGTCAAAAATGTTATAAAAACCAATTAATTTAAGTATATTTGAAACTGGAAGAGGAAAAAACAAACGAAAGCAAAAAATAATCACCTGTGCTGCCCTGATTACCTCTTAATGTATTTGCCCTGGGTCACCGTTATGTTAATCACTTATTCAACAAATTCCACAAGCGTTGCCCCCATAATATTTTTTATCCTCTTCTGAAGTGATAAACTTATGCACAAATGTAGTTGCCCAGCAAAAATAAAATGGGGTAGTAAGCAGTAAAATCTTTTCCTGCCATAGAAAATCTCTTAATAGTAAGCACATATATTTTGCCTAAATGAATGCAATTTTGTATGACAACAAATGTTAAGTTTTCAAAAAAACAACGAATTTTTTATATGCATACTAAAAAGCACAACTGTAAGGCAGAGATAAGAGAGAGAGTTACGAACTTAATACCGTATGATTTTAGAAAATCTATATTGCGCTGCATTCAGCGTAAGCAGGTTCGTAAGCGATAACAACTGGTTTTTTCTTTACAAACCGTCATACGACAAAGCAATATTTTTTGCTGGGTGCTTTGTATAGTTTTTTAATAGTGCCGCTATAAAACTGTTTAAGTATCGGTGGTTTTTTTAGCTGCATGAAACTAATTTTTCAAATAAATCTGAGAGTGTTTCGGCAATGACCCAACTCTTCTTATTATCACTAATCGTTTTTAGGGTTCTTTACCCAAAGGGTAAAAAAGTAACCCAATTGTTTTCGCTACAAAGTTAGTCCGTCTTTCCGCGCCTTATAAACGTAAAAGCTAGACTCTTATAACTTTCAAACAGTTGTATTACTGTGGCCGCTATAACAAAAACCTTAAAACTTATAGGGTTTTCCGAAAGTGACGTGTTATTCGCGTATATGTCTTTATTTCTTGAAGTTGCAGACAATTGAAATTTACACACAGTAATTATAACTATGTTCGCTATATAACCAAATATAAACAAATGATAAAAGTTAAAAGGTGTTCCGACAGTGACGTGATTTGCATGTATGTGGCTTTTTTCTTGAAATTTTCACAGAAGGTGTATTAATATAAAAAAAATATAAAAATTAAAAATAAATAAATAAAAAAATATAAAAATTAAAGCGTGTTCCTTTAAACGTATATGGCTTTATTTTTGAACCGTAATAGGTAGTTTCCTAAAATTTTTGCCAGTGAAATTTTTTTTCACGTATGTACTCGTATATGGCTAAAAATTAAAAGGTCTCCGTCCAACAGTGACATTTTTTACACGTATATAGCCTTATTTTTTAACCATAATTGGAAGACTCTTGATATTTTCGTAAAAAGTGTATTACCATGGCCACTATCACAACAATTAGTAAAATTAAAAGGGTGTTCCGATAGTGACCCGATTTTCTCGAATATTACTTTATTTTTATAGCCGCAAATTGATATAGAGTGAAAATTAAATCCACTATAGAAAAAAAGCTTCAAGGGTGTTACAAAAGTGACGCAAATTTACTTATGGAGCCTTTTTTTTGAACCGAAATAGATAGACGCTTTAAATCTACCCAGAGTATGTATAAATTTACCCCTATATAAAGTACAAAATATAAAGCCAAAAATTAAAAAGTGTTTCGATAGTGACACGACTTTTTTTATAAAGAGAAATAACACTCAGGCAATTAATGCCTATATTAAATGTGTTACTTCCTTCAGAAAGGGATAGATGTAGATAAGACAGATGGTTAGTGTGATAGTAAGTAGTTCGCTTCTGGCAACACTGCAACAATTGCACGTTATGATTATTTTTTAGAATTAGGTGTTAATTAGGCGAATTGGTTTAAAGCTAAGCTAGCATAGCCAATTTATAATTATTTTACTACGCTGGCAATTTTAGTGCTATGTGGTAATACCGGTGATGGAGGGCGCTGTGATATGCATTATTATAAAGAAAAATTAATATATATCAGAAAAATTGCTGTTGCCACGGCTGAGCTGAGTATTGAACTCGTGATCATTGCTTAAGCCCCTTTCACACTATAATACTGAGTATTAAGATTTGCATTGGATTTTGTAAGATAGAAATCCAATGAGAATTATGTGATTGTCAAATAATCTAACGTAACATAACATTTCGTTTTGACACTATCACACTTCAAATAAAATAAAAATATCAGCAAAGGAAGAAGCCGAGACGAGACATTGAACGGCGTCGGCTGAGCAATTTTATGTGAACGGCAGAGGTGCCAGGTCTTAAGTTTGTTTGGCCATTCAAGTTTTCGGTTAATAAAAAAATGAAAAACAAAACAAAAAAAATAATACGTACAATACGTATTCAACCATTTCTAGGCATGGCAGAAACAAAGTACATACGTAGGCGTTAAGACTGATGGCAATTTAAGGCAGGTACTGGACAAAGAAAAAATATCATCGGCGGTGGCGAACTATCGGCTGTGACTCACTCAGCTTGGTTCTTTAAAAAATCACAACCCTGATAAAATGAAAAATGTTATCGTTTAGAAACTTTTCTTGGTCGTAAAGTAGCTTTGGAATGAGGAACACTTTCGCGAGTCATTGTCATTATCGTTTAAGGTCAATCAGGCCGTCCTTGCTGCTCGGTCTTCAAGTGGTTTGCGTCTCCCTCTCGCACTGGCTGATTGGCTTCCACGGTTAACTGTACCGTGGTACAGTTAATTCGTGCTTGCATTAATCAGCTACGTGTAATCGCTTGGGTTAGCGTGTATAACCTAAATGGTTTGAATAAATTGAAAATCGACATCGAAATAAAGAAACTACACATAAAAATTAACGAATAAATTTTACATACATTTGACGAAAATAAATAAAGAAGGATTTACAACAAATGAATAAAAACTACATACAGAAAAACTCAACAAAATTAGAACATAAAACATTGTTTTCAACCTAACCGTCGTTTCTGGACATGACCGAAAGCTGCAAATAAGAACCTAGTGTTTACGGCAGCTTTTTACCATTCGGCACCAACATTGTTGCTCTGTATGAGCAACAATCCAGAAGAAGAAGAAGAAAATTTTCTAAAAATGGTTTGGTATTGGGATGTCAAATTTCTTTCCGTATTATTTCACATTTTCATAAAATAATGTTTTCACACTATCACACTTTCTCATTGGATTTAAGTATTTGATAAATCTTAATACTCAGTATAATAGTATGAAAAGGGCTTTAGTAGTCAACGTGCTAACCACTTAAGCTACAGCACCCCCATATATTACCTTATATTTGAACAGTAATAGTTATAGTTGAACAGTAACTTCAAATTTACACCGATCATATTTCACAATATCTACTGTAACAAGTAATGAAAATAAAATTAATAAAACTAAAAGGGCGCGCATTGATGGATTCTGGCCCTCTTTCTAAACGTAGACACTTGCTATTTACACAGTGTATTATTTAGTACTATGCTTTAATATAAAAAAATAATTTAAATTTCAAGGGTGCCCCACAAGACGTAAAATAATTAAAACTTGAACTCTTAAAGTTATATATTGAAGACAGTACGGAACCCTATGTGTCAGAGTCTTACTAGCAATTGACTGATTTATTAATTTTGACACATATCACAAAAGAACTGTCAACAGTTGTACTCCAAGAATTCAAAAAGATAAAACCACTCTGTCTTTAAAAGTTTTCTTAAGCACAATTGCTGATAACGACAGTTTCATTACAATATTTTGTTGAAAAACATTAAAAGCATAAATACAAAATGAAATTTTATATCTCAATTATTGTAATGACACTTTCAAGTTTGCCACTGTCAAACTATGATATGCAAGTTAAAAAAAAGAAATATTAAAGTATTTTGTTAATCTTTGAATTGTGGCTTTTCTGCTTCAGTTTTATTTATTTATTTATTTTTTTTTGTCTTGAATGGAATATTTTAAGTCTCATGATGGAAAGAATATCTCAATAATTTTATTGTTGATTGTTCGTTTTTATTAATAATTATACATATGTATGTATATAGTACTATATAAAATTAATTCATATCAATTAGTTGCTATATCAGCTATTATTATATTTTTGGTGGGTGTACTCTACGTCAGGAAGTGAAACTTTACGCAAAAGTCTAAAAAGGTGGGTTTTTGTTTACACTGAGGATCGCTATACAACTCAATAGCAAACATTAAACTTGTTTATTGAGCAAATTACTAAGGTGGCCAATATTTGATCAGAGCACCATTAAAAATGGTATAGCAAAATTTATAGCTTTTCGATTTTTAATGAGGCAGATAGAATGTCATTATTCATAAAAATTCATCTCAACTGCTGGTCTAATTTGTGTTACCTTTTAAGCTAGCTATCCCCGGTGCGCTTTGCTACATCCATCCACAAAATACACAATAACAACTTGTAAGAAAAGTATGGCCAACATTTAACTGGAAAACGCGGCAGGCCATTATCTCGACAATATTGTTTCAGTTTACGTTACGATGCCCACTGTTCCTATCCAATTTGCTTTTGTATCTATCCTAATCCAGTCTCTATTTTGCTAGGATATGCACATTAGTATGAGGGTTACTTGTGCAAAGTTTCAATACTCTGCCCATTAAGGTACCACGCCCACCGTCCCAATCCAGTCTATATTTTGCTTGACTGTGCAAATTAGTCTGAGGGTTACTTGTGCAAAGTTTCAAGATTCTCTAGGTACCCTATAATGATTTTTGACTTTGTATGGGAGGTACCACGTCCACCGACGCAAATCAGTCTGTATTTTGCTAGACTATGCACGTTAGTATTGTAGATTACTATGTGGACCATAATAATTTTTTACATTATATGGGAGGTACCATGCCTACTCGCTCCCCATCGAGTCTGTGTTTAGTTACACTGTGCACATTAGTATGAGAGTTACTTGTGAAAAGTTTCAAGACTCTACCTATTGCTGGTCTCCAGGTAGACGATAATAATTGTTCACTTTGTGAGGGGATTACTGGTGCTAAATTTCAAGGGCCTAACTATTGTAACTCTTAAGCTACATAATAGGTGGGCGTGGTCAAATTTTCTTTCCGTAAAAACCTAAGTAGGGCTATGATGAAGATATAAAAAATCGGTGAAGTGATGCTATTACCAAGGAACGACATATGATTTATATATTTATACAGATTTATTCATAAACTTGGTTATTTTCATGTTATATCTACAGAAATGTACATTTTTTGCACAGATACAGTACAGTAACACAGATACAATGCACAGATACACAGATACGGTACAGTAAAACAAAGTTTCATACTCAATGCTTTGCAGTCGATATTGTGTAGGTGTCAACAAAATTTATGACTTATACGGTATCGAGTTGAAGTATCCACATCTCGGCTTATTTCATCTACAATTATAAATTTGTGGTGAAACTTAAGAAATTCGAAATAATGTTTCGACAAGTCTGGAACAATGGATTAATAAAAATAACACGTATGCAAAATGTTTTCAAAAAAGAGCGTTTTAGACGGTATGACTTTACGTACGCAAATTACAAGAGAAAATCATATCAAAATGCATCTGTGTTTGAGAATTAAGTGTAAAAATCTTAGGACTGAATTTTTTGCGTTAACACCATTAGTGTAAAGTAAAATGGAAACAGTTTTTTCCATTATTTAAAAATTTTAATGATGGCAGCTCAACTATAGCTAGCTGTTATTTTGACGCGATTTGCCACTTCGAAAAATGCATCCCAGATCTGATGTGGAGCAATGGTTTTTTGAAATATTTCAAAAAATAAAGAGAGCCACACGACTCTCAGTGTCTCACAGAATCATTACAATTACATTCGGTGTCTATTTTGTATTTTATAGCGCCGTAACTTTCTAACTGACTGACCTAAAAGGGGCGTAAGGCGTAAGGAAGAAACCTAAATAAGAGCGCAACGTTTTGTAATAACAATAATGTTAACATATTTTGTTTAGTAAAATCTAATAATTAAGGCGCAAAATAGAGATAAAATCGCTATATAAAGCAGAAAATAGCTAAAATGGCACCACTTTTCCCCAAAAAAAAAAACAATAACATTTTGTTTGCACCCAACTTCACTATTTAACGCTCTGTCAAAATTAGATTTTCCAATTCCAAATTGCGAGAATTTCAGACAGTTATTTTACACTTTACGCTCTTGTTTAGGTTTACCAGTGAGCAACATTTCTTTCGTAAATTGTTTACTGTTACTGCGTAACCTAATAAACTGGCGTTTATCACCGAATTCAAAAACAGCTTGATGAATACTATGGGGACTCGGCACCATGAATTTAATGATTAAAAAGTTGATTACTGAGTATCGAATTGTTCGTACCAGCACAGATGGCGCCAAACGTCCGCCCAAGGGGGATATCCACTAATTGAAATCCATTAATCCATTGAAAATGAAATAAATGAAATAACTGGATCTGAAAAATATATCCACGTGATGGGTGCCACGATTACTCACACTCGACCGTAAGCGTAATTGTGTGACCACATCAAAGGAGTGCGATGTTCAGGCGCAATCCAAACCAGTTTTTGCATCTGTTGTAGCTGTGACAAAACATACATAGATCCATCATCACAGACCCGAGAACAAAAAACAATCAAAACAGTAGACTTTTATGGGTGAACGTGCAACAAAAAAGGCTAAGACCACAGACTGTCCGCCAGCAAGACATGCACGCGGCGTCATTCAAATAAATTTCCTCGAAGAATGTAAAACTATTTCTAGCAACCAAAATTCGATTCGATTTTGGACACATTCAATATTGATTTCAAGCAAAAAGGATCTCATATAGAGAAGATAAAAGTGCTGTTCCATCAAGACAATGCAATCGGTTTACGAACTGCTACCCAATCCAACATACACTCCAGATTCATCAAGGGTATTTTTATTTCCTGTTCCAAATTTAAGCAAACAACTGGGTGATAATAGTTTTAGGTCTAATGACCTTTGTACAACAAACCTAAATAAAACAGGGTTTTTATGATTTGACTGCAAATAAAAAAATTAACTTAATGGCTATTTGTGACTGTGAACTTCCCTATTATTCATTTTTGAATACTTCATGTAACATGACATGATGATCAAATGCTCTACTCGTATGAGTGTGAATTAAAAGTGCTTGCTAATCAAGTTATAATGGTGAAAATTTAATTTGTGAAAAATACTTTGTATGCAAAAAATAATACATTAATAAATATTATTCTAGAATTAAGCCAGGGAAACAATGAAACTATTAATCTTTGTTTAAACGTTAATTTTGTAAAAAATATAATATATGAAAGATAATGAATGAATGAATGAATAAACACCTTAACACTTAATCAATGTTAGTGAATCGAAACAACCTCTAAATCTTTTTAAAATACAAACAATTTCGCTCATCAGAAGATAACCATTTACAAATTTAGATGTGCGGATTTTGAGAACAGATATCGCCTTTACAACTTTCTATGCAGATGTAACTCAAATTTAGGTTATAGTCGGATTATGTGATTAGAATTTATTTTAATGTTCTCAATAAACAGTTGCATGAGCAAGTTCATATAATGAGAAATGGCAAAGAATGCGCCAGAAGATCCTTGCATTAATTCGCTGTAAATGGTAGAAATTATATCTCTTCTGCAGATTTAAGTATCTCAGATAATAATGTTGTAACCTTTGGTAACCTAAAAGAAATTGCTGAACCTGCAGAAAATTCAGCCCTTGCACATTTGTTATAGAAGCAGAACTTTGTTGCTCATAAGCTCATGAGCAAGTGGCCATACTCGAACAAAAACTAGCTTACTAAACACATGCCTACTACTCATACCCTACTATTAGCGAGCATTGCTCTGTTCGTATCATAAACGCAATAAGCTGACCAAGTAAAACGAACTTTAAGTACTAGTGAGCGCCGTCCACTCAGTAGTACTCGTGTAAAATGAAAACACATTAATTTAATGAAATATTAGAATGAGCGTCTTATGAGCCTCGTTTTTTGTGTTCTGTTCATGCAGTGCTTTAGTTCTTAAGCAATATGGGAAGTAAATCTACAATAGTTTTCTAAAGAATATTTACAAAAAAAAATAATTAAGCCTTTAAGCATAGTACTCTGTTCGAATTTGTGAAAAATGTTGAGCTACATTTATTATTTCACAAGAAAAATTTGACATTTACCATGTAGTGTCTATCTCGCGATTTGGAAGAATTTTACGATTTTATTGCTTTTAAGTATACCACATTGTTTTACAAAAGCCAGGTGATCAGCTGTTGTTTGAAAAATTCCACATGAAATAGCGTCTATTTGCTTTATTTCACAGCTTTAATAAAATGTTGCTAGAAACATTTCAATGTTTTTCACAGCAAAAACAGAGTACTACTTCAGCAACATTTTTTCATGACTTTTTCATACAAATTAATTATGTACATATGTAGTTTGACAGCATTCGGCATGAAAAACTGAACAGGCTTTACACATAACAGAATTTTAAAAAGTAACTACGCTTTTGGCCACCTAGAGACAGTAAATGGACATGTAAGAGTATAATAAATAAATTGACTTTGCTTTACTTAAGAAGTAACTTAATTCTAAATTGCAATTAGCCTTACAAATAGTTAATAGAACATAGCCGTCTTCAAATCTTACCTGTAGGTTACAGTTATAAACAAGTATAAATTTCAACTGCAAAATAATTAATTTTTTTATCGTGGGATACATTTTTTTTTTTTTGTTTCTAATCAGATAAAATTTTCTGCTCATACGTCAGGCATTGTTCTCATATCAAAAGTCAATGTTACGGAACTTCAAAAAGGGAATTTCAAATGAAAATATTTACACACAATATTATTTAAATATTAAATTGGGAATTTCCTTTCAACGTTAGAGAATATTTTGTAAGTTATCAAAGATTAATTATCTTTGACTACGAATATTTATATTTTTTTTCTTTTGTCTCTAAATTTATGTTCAGTAATTTTTTTTTTTAATATTTTGTTATCATCAGAAAATAAATAGTTTATCGTTATAATCTTGTTATACTAAATGTTTTATGAGTATTTAAATAAATTCAATTTTGTTAGAATCTCATGTTTTGAATCTCATGCAGCATTACATTCGTGGTACATATTTTTTATTTTTTTTTTTTACTTAAAATGGGTTGATATTTAATTAAGTAACAGGTTTATAAGTGCATAAAAGCAGGATTTTTACCACTAACTCGGTGTTTTCTTTTTTTTTTATTTTATTTATTATTGTTATTTATTTTTATTTTTTATCCCATATCGGTCCATAATGTCTTAACAATTTATATACTAAATGGACTGTGTAAGAAAATAATAAAACTGTTGGTTTGTTATCTTTTGCTAAAAAAAAACCTTTGAAATGACAACAATCTTAAACATTTTCATGAACATTTTACTGCGATCCATTACAACAGCTAATTTACACAATGAAATTTGTCTTGAAATTAGTTGCCTGAACCTTTTTTTGTAGTCAAGAGGTGTTGAGAGGCAAGGAAAAATAAGAAAGTTTACAAAATTAAAAAGAGAAATAAAAAATTGCATGAAATAATTGCCTCGTGTAAATTATTATATCCGATCAAAACAAGTTAGCTATCATTGGATGCATAATTTTATAACCTTTCAAAGTAGATATATAGGCTTTGATCAAGAACGCGGCTCTGGTCACTCCACAGTTGGACCGAAGCTAGGGATCATGAAATACTTACAGCAATAATTTTTTTGTTAATATTTATAGCCTTTTTACAGCAGTCTTCTTTTTACGATTCCAGCTTTGGGATATTGGACCATATAGGCTAAATTCAAAATTTCGATGTAAAATATATCATTTTGAAAGATATGCGTTTCCTGCAAGGATCATCACTCTTACACGAAATTTGGTTTAAACGTACCCAAATATAGTTCGCTTAAACAAAAATATAAGATTTTTATATGTATATGTATTCCTTAAGAAAATTGTTTTCTTAAAAGAAAAAAATATTGATGGTAATTTCTTAGGCTGAAATACACAAAAATGCAGTAATTTTTCGATTTTTTTTTTAATTAAAAATCGTCTAGTTATAGTCAATATTTTGAAAAAAAAAAACTGGACCAGGGTATATAAGATAACAAAAATTAATTTTTAACCTGCTTACAACTCGCTCGCTTAAAACATAATTTACATAAAAAGTCATCATTTTGTAGTTATGAACAGGGCCGCCTCGAGGTTAGTAGACGCTCGGGGCGAGATTGTGATCTGGCCCCCTACACATTTAATTGGTCTAAATAAACTTATATTTCTCATATAATTTATTTTTTTTTTTTGATTTTATACTTATATTTACAAAAGGGTTATATATTATGTAGTAAAAATAAAAAAATATAAGAGAGAATTTTTTTTAATTATAATTCGAATCAGGAAGTCAAGGAATGTAAATAAAAAAAGTTTCAATGAAATCTGGAATGGTAAACATTAACGTTATATTTTTTCCCCATTTTCTGCACAACGAAGCTGATGTTGATTACAAAAATATCTTTGTTGGGTAAGTTTTGGATAATAGTTATCAGCCTTTAATGGCAAGGGCCCTTTAAAAATCAACTCATTCTTTTCGTTTTTATTTTTTAATTCTGGCCAAGAGGATGGATCCGAATTTATCAATCCAACAGTTTTAGGAGAAGAAATTCATATCGTTTTGTCAGCTTCATTTTCATTAATATCTTCGTCATTAGAATCTGAATCTGGTATTACTAGTATTTCAACTTCATTAAGTGTACTCACGTTCACTGATGACAGCCGAAGAACTAGAAGGAGCAAAATAGGAAGTGAGCTTTAGGACCTTCTTACTAATTGAATCTTTGTGCTCCAGACAGTTTTTTAAACATGAAGGTAAAAAATTATTTAGTTCGTAATAATCCTACTGAATGTTTATGGTATGGTAATTGGTAATTTCATATATAATATTATTGTTTTCGTATTTTACTTCTTTATTACTTTTTTGTGGGCAATGAAAGAACCAATACTAACTTTTCAATAGCTAGCCGTTTTTAATTCGCACACTCGCCGGCGTCATTGGACGGTTTATCGTACTTTTGAAAAACGGTCTTTACACCTGGCAACCATTGAGCCACGAGTGGAGCATACATAGGTGCTCTTCTACAACTTATTGTTGCTTGTTTTAATAGTCATAGATTACATTCGAATTCTTCGTCAAATATTAAATATTCGTGTTCCTATCCATAAAGCCGACGGCGATATTTCTTTCGCCCTTAGACAAGTTTGCGTCCCCTTCACTGTGGCGCCAGGGGCGATCGCCCCGGTCGCCCTGCCCTTGGGGCGGCTCTGGTTATTAACTAGATCTTTAAGATTATGTATATGATATAATTTTTAAAAATAGATTAAAAATGGAAGAAATGTCAAGCTTAAACAAAATTTTAAGATATGAGGCAATATATCGCCACCCCTAGTAAGTGAATGATATCCAGCATCATAACTTGAGCTCAGATGCTCCTCAACTATGCCGATGTCAATTTTTGGATCAATCCGACTAGCGATTTGCAATTGGCTGAATTATTTTCAAAATATTTTGATTCTGTCCCACTGTATACTGCATTCTATCTAAATGTATTGTATAGGATAAAATAAGCAACATTTTTCTATTTTAAGAGGCTTTAAAAGACAAGATGGGTCATAAAAGCATAATAAATCAGTCAAGTTCGAGTCAGACTCACACAATTAGGGTCTTATACGTCTTATGCGGCATCGTTTATTTTTAATTATTTTTTATACTAAAGCATATCACTAAATAACCGGCCTTGGTAATACACTTTCTACGAAAATACGATTAAAAAAATAAGCCCATATACGGAACAACCGTATCATTTTTAAAAATCGAACCATTATTGAAGAAATGTCAAGCTCCAAAATAATTTGAAGGTGCGAGGCTCCCAAATTTGAGGCCACATAAAACATAGTGGAACATAGTGAATGATGCAGAGCTTACAAATTTAGGCTCAGGTACTCCTCTGCTATGCCCGTATCAAATTTTGGATAAATCGGACTAGCCCTTTACAGCATGTCAATTCTAAAATACGCACCTTCTTATGAAGACTACACGACTACCGTTGTAGCCGAGTTAGGCTAGTCTCTATTCAATGGAAGGAAATATCACAAAATTAAAAAATTATAAATTCATATAGAATAAAGTAGGTTTTGAGCAAATAGATTTATTTGTTATGAAAACATTTTTTTGAAAACGTTATTTCATTTTTATAAAGGTAAAATAATTCAACAACAAAGTGTTTTGATGTAGCTGTCATTCAATATAATTAATTAGCTGGCCACACGTCGATGATTGTAGTCAACCGCGTTTGTATTCATGTAGCTGTGTAGTCGCTATTTTCTAAGTGTTTAAAGCATAAGACATTAAATTTTAAATTTCGATACTAAATTTAAACTTTAAGTTTACACATTTTCTTAAGCATTGGAAATAGAAAATAGCAATAATTTTGTTAAAGGTGTAATGCTTCACTTGGGTGGCTCATCAAAATATTTATTAGGATCAGCCACAACAAAACAGAAAAAATAACGGCAAATCAGCTGGTAAGTAAGCATATTTAAAAAACCATTTTACCTTTGCCAAAATAATTAGAATTTATACGTTATGCGTATGCGCATCTGAGGGAAAGTATTTTGACAAGTACCTAAAAAATCGTCATATTCGTATGTACCTGGCTCCTTATCATTGTGCATGTTTCCCACCATTACTGAGATACATTTTTCTTTTGGTTATCAAAAGATAGTGTGCCTTACTTCCAACCTAGGCCACAGTTTCCTAGCAATTATATAGCCATACCTAGCGCCTTATTTTGAGCCTGAAGACCAGTAGAAACCGTAAAGTTTTACTAGGCCTAGCGAGCTCAACTGTCCTTATTTTTCTCTAAATGTTTCTGTACTTCGATACCGAAAATAGACTAATGCTTAGCTGTTCAGCCATCTTAATTAAGGACTTCCGGCTATATAATATATGTTTTCACTCTTAGACGATCGAAAAAGGTTACAGCGAGTAGAAAATTTCTTCGTTATGGAGAGATTGGTCATCTAAAGTAATATCCGAAACCCACATCACTGTGAGATTTGGAACCATCTTTGTGAAAGTAAACATATTTTCTTCATTCCGGTAAATCAATACTCGAAAATAAAGCGTTATTATATCAACGTAGAGAAACTGATGCCTACACTTCAGTCAGAAGTTTCCATATAAAATCAAACGTGTTTCCACTTTTTTGGTTGGCAGAAAAGACAAAAATGAATACAAAATAAAAACGTTTTGAGAAAAAACAAAAACGTGTCAAAAACAATTGCTAAGTGATTTGCTCATTATGGTAGAAAATGTATTAAAGATGTAAACTATTTTTTCTTTTGAGAAATATTGAAAGAGAGCTTTTAAGATTTTTTGTTTTCTGAAATCCAAGAAAACAAATCATAAACATAATCGCCATTCCAAATTCGAATAAATTTAACCAATCACATAAAAAAATACGTTTCTGTTTTATTCGCAATTTTACGATTGTAATGGCATATCAAGGCAAACAGATGGGTGGAAAACCATTTGTTTTGTTTCCACTTTTTCCCATTCAATTATTTGTTTTAGCTTTCCTCATGTACAAAACGATTTAAAAAAATTTAAAAGTTTTTATCTTTGCATGAAACGTTTACGAAACGTTTTGTTTGTTTTCATACACTCCAAGTAACCCTCTTATAATTGTGCATAGTTTAGCAACAAATAAGCAGATTGGAACACAGTGAACAATTATTATAGAGAATAAATAGTCTAGCAAAAAACAGGCTGCATTGCAACAATAGGCTTGTTAACTCCCATATAAAGTGAACAACTAATATCGTGTTCCTTGCTAGGGCACTGTAACACGTAATATTGATATGTTTATACGTACATAATCAAGCACAGTAGGTGTCTTACCCCACATACATAGGGAAAACTTACTGTCATGAAACTAGGAAACTATAAAAGGAAATTTGATGCTCTGATAACAACGTGTGCTTTCGAGTTGCTTCTGGGGTCAGGGTACTCCCATACAAAGTAGTTAGTCTATATCTGGAAAACTGCAATAGTGACAATCTCTAAGTTGGATATACGCTACTGTGAAATTTATGTACATTTTACAGTTAAAGCTTGCTCATACTCTTACTTCGATGGGGTAAGCGAAGCGTACCAGGGATCATTATAATCAGAGGCCCCCAACCAAAAAAAGTGGTTAAAATGAAAATGCATTGGTTTGCTAAATATTTAGCAAAGTGAGACAAACTTACCTTGTTGAAAGCTGGTATGCTACTGATTTAAAATTTTTACATGTTTTGTTCTCTGTGAGATTCTTGTGGAGATTGTGTGTGTGCTCACATACCCTTAGGGGTTTGCGTGGGGCTCTTGGTTATAATATATAATAAATTTGAATGAATTGGAATTATTTGCTTTAATTTTGTTGCGTATTTAAATTAAAAAAAAATGTATACATTATGATTTTTTTTTTGTATTTTACACACCAAAACTTTTAAGACGGGATTTAGACGATGATTTAAAAACATGACTTTTTTGTTTAGTTAAAAAAACTTTGTTGTCCAAAATAAATACACATTTCCACCTTTTTCTCTACCATGAACAAAAAAGATATATTTTTAAATCATTGCATAAATACCATTTAGGTTTTTTAAATATTAAAACTTGTTAATCATAATCATAGTATTTAAAATTCCTTTTTAAGAAGAAGTTGGAAATAATTAAAAAATTACCCTAATGTAGGTTGTAGGCCTGATTATATAAATCAATTATTATTTTTTATAAATTAAACCCACCGAAAACTTAACGTTATCGATAAAAACGTTTTTTTAGGATTTTTAGTGGCTGCAAAATATTAAAAATAATTTGCATAGACGGGATTTTTTTTATCAATTTATCTATAAAATACATATAGGATGAAAGCTGAGACTCCCACGATTCCAGAGGTGGTTTGGTTTTTCATGTGCGTTACACCTATAAAAAGTCGAATTATTTTGATAATTTTTTCATAATTTTTAAGTAACAAAAAATGGGTTTGGAAAAATAATTATCAAAAATTCATTTTTCAATAAAAATGCATGCAATTAAATTTTTTCTATTCAGAAATGTACCAGAAACAATGAAAAAATCCTAAAATTCAAATATTCATAACAACACTGTAAAAAAAAATTCCGAAGTTTTTAGCCAAAATATGTACTTTTTAAAACATAATAGTCAGCTTCGATGGACCCGAAAAAATAGGCACTTCAAAAAACTACTTTTATGCATCAATAATCTGATTTTCTTTTATATATACTAAAATATGTATAAAAAGGTTTAGGTGTTTTCTATGCCAACTTTTGAAAAATAATGATTTTAAAAATCACCCATATTTGATATTTTTATTAAAATTATCAGTTGATTTTTTTAAATACATATTTGAAAATGTATGCCAATGGTAGGCTATGCTTTAAACCAATAACCATTATTATGAACTAAAAAGTTTAAAATAATGTTATATTAAAAAAAGGTATACATCAACCCTAAATAATTAGAGATTGGTTATATTTTATACAATAAAAAATATCACGCTTTATCATTTTGTATGTGAAATGATAGATTAAAATTCAAAAAAATAATTACTGAAATGGAGGAATTTTGGGTATTTAATTGTCCCCGCACAGGAAAAATATAAGGATTTTTAAAATTGTTAATTCATTTTTGAAAATAGTAGGCTAACAGAGATATGTGCCAAAAATTTCATTAAGCTACCATAACTCCTTCGATTTTTTTCCAGTTTTACTATGGGGACCGTTCACTGTGCGATGATTTGTCTGTTCAGGGCACAGAAAAAGCTAAGATTTGTATTCCCAAATCAAAATACAAATCGCAACTTTTTCTCTACCCTTAATCAAAAACATATGTTTTTAAATTCCGTTATTTTTTTGTACAAAAAATGAATAGAAAACAAAAAATATTTGGAAATTATAAAATATAATTCTTTCAAAAAACCGACTTCAAAACAGTTAGAACGGCACCAATTCTAAACTAAAAAAGTAAGAAGTAATCTGTATGAATTAGATTTAAACCAAATAAAAGATGCGCTAAAAGTAGAGGGAAAAAAAGTAAAGACTATGTGAATGTTAGGTCTCTCCCTATTACTGTTCAAAAGTTAAGCAATTTTCACCGGCGTCCGTCTTTTATGGGGACACCATTTAAGCCTCTGTCTATAACGGTTTCAAAGATATTGTCACATAGATCAAATAACATCACCTATTCGGATACTCTTTAATTTACAATTTTAAATTAAAGAGCTGTTGTTATAGAGGACTTGGCCACAAAGATTAGTTGTAAATTTTTAATTATCTGTCTATAACGGTTCAAAAGTTTAACCATATATATCAAATTATATGAACTATTGGGAAACCCTTTACATTATAATTCCAAATATTTATACTTGTTGTAATACCAGAGAAAGTAATGGACATTCTGCCTAATTTTCAAGTTTTTGTGTTTAACGGTTCAAAAGATAGGGCCATATAGATCAAATTACATAATTCATAGGGACACCCTGTAATTTCAAAATTTAAATTGTATATTTGCTATAGTGGACGTTGGAATACAGGTTCCTTGAAAATTTCAGCTGACTGTCTATAACAGTTAAAAAGTTTAGCCACATACATAGAATTACATTAACTATTGGGACACCCTTTTATTTACAAATTCAAATTTTATACTTTTTGTTATAGGTAACTTAGCAATACAGGTTCTTTTTAAATTTCAGCGGTCTGTGTACAACTGTTCAAAAGTATGGCCATATAAATCAAATTAAATGAACTATTGGAGCACCCTTTAATTTAAAATTTTGAATATTTATACATTTTATTATAACGGTTATAGTAATCGACATTCTGTAAAATTTTCAAGGTTTTGTATATAACGGTTCAAAAGATAGGCAAATATAGGTCAAATCACCTATGGGGATACCCTTTAAATTTTAAATTAATTTTTTTATTAACTTCTGCTGTTGGGACACACGCAAGTTTTTTAATTTTTTGCCCTTTACGGTCATTAATACACGTAAAAAACATGTATGTTGTTAATTTTTAATATAATGAACTGTTTTTAAAACGGGACCAACCTGAAAGCATAACCTTTCAAATAAAGAAAAAAAAATTTAAAATCGGTTCAGAAATGGCTGAGTTCTGCGGTTACATACATAAAAAAGCAACATTCAGACGAATAGATAACCTCCTTCTTTTTTGAAGTCGCTTAAAAATAAATCGCCCGATTTAGTCAATTCTATCGTATATAAACGCCTTATATGAATTGTATACGATAATTACTGGGAAATTAAAACAAAATCTTTATATATTTTTTTTAACGTTGAACGTTTCGTTTGAGGCCCTCAAATTAAAACTAAAATTTATTTAAATACATATTTACCAGCAATAAATGTAACAAATGACAGCATGTTGAATAGAGTGAGTAGCCTTTTTTTAATAACAACCTTATTTATTGACCTTTTTTTAATTATTCTTTTTTAAAGTAAATATTGAAACACCCAGTTTAAATATTAAATGATAGTTATTGTTATATTTTAAAAGCACGCACTAAATTGCACCAAAAACCAATGCAAACAAATAATTAAAATTTTTCTAAATAAACCACAACACGCGATTTAATTCAACAATTATTAAGCGAAATTGGTCCATTTATTGCAAATTTGTTATCTTAGTATTGACAAAAAAAAAATATAAAACAAAACCGTTAATAAAAATATATCTTAACTTCCGGTTGGCACTACTCAATGTTTGTCCTCCTGAAGGTTTAACAATTTAGTGTGGATGATATTGATCTTTTTATGCAAAATTTATGTATTTTTTTTATTTTTCCTTTTTAATTTTAATTCTAAACTGTTACGTTCAAAATCTGAACGATTACTGAAATTTTCAAAATCGTCGAGCAGTCGAGAGGCGTTGAATAAAATTAAAAACTAAAAAAAAAAATAATAATAAAGTGCAAAAATAAAAAAAAAACAAAACAGAGAGAATATAATATTAAACAACGCTTTGCTGAAACGACAGCCAACAAATAAAATAAAATGTTTTACACACATACCTATAAAACATAAATAATTCACATACCCATACACACAAATTCTGCTATAAAGTTGATACAACAACAGAAAGTAGCAACAATAGCAACCGCATTATAAAATACTACATGCTACACATTGTAAATCAGAGATGATCAATTAAGTACAAAGTGGACTTTTGTACTTTGCGCAAAGTAAAATGATACATGAGCACAAAAAACGAAGCTCATAAAACGCTCATTATAATATTTCATTGAATTTATATCTGTTCATTGCACACAAGAAACGATTAGTGGACAAGCATGAACGCTGAATACCAACGAGCTAAATGAGATGAGTTGCAGAGCTTTCATAAGCAAGTTTGTATAAGTATGAGAAAATGTTTAAAATAACAGCAATGAACTTTGGCGAGTTGAAGCAACCGTTCGAGTGTACCAAAAAAAATAACATTACTTACGTTTATTTTAAGGTCTTCCTTTCTTAAGAAATACATAAAGCACTAATGCAAGCAAAACGCACTTAGCCTTATCCAAAATGTCTACACAACTACTAAACCAAACACACTGAGTGTTTGGAACAAGAGATAAGTAAACAAGGTGCGCAGTAATAAAAATTTAATTTTACTCGCTCAGCTCATTGCGAACAGAGGTTTGCTCACTAATAGTATGGTATGAGTAGGCATTATTTCAGTAAGCTAGTTTGTGGTCGAGTATGACCACTTGCCCATGCAACTTTTTATGAGCAATTCAATGGTCAATTAATAATCTATCCTAGTGCTGGCAATTTTTACTACTTTTAATTACTCGATACTACTCAATACTTTTGTTTACATTATCTTGACGTACTGTTAGAGTTTTAATGTAGCCGTTAAATTTTCCCTTCAATTTCTTTCTGAAAGTATAACCCTTAATGCATCGAATAATTAAGGTTCAAAGGCTTGCTAATTAATGTTGTGATTGCTACCGTTGGACATATTCATTTGGTCGGCGGCCACAATTTCGGCTTTGCATATGAAGAACGATGTATTTTGGTATAGCTTTTAGCCGAACATCGGGCATAAGAGTATTCTGGACCTAGATAGTAGCGAGGTTAGGGAAGCTTAATTTTTTTTTTACTGATGGTTCTGTTATGGACGGTAAAGCAAGAATATGTATACCTGAACCTAACCTGTAGTTGTAGTGTAAATCACCATGGCAGATCATCATCAACAGGCAGAATTGGTTGGATTGCTGCATGCGTTGGATTAGTTATTGGAAAGTCGGGTTTATAGAAGAAAGGTTCTCATTTCACATGACGACCAGTCGGTTATAAAACGCATTACAACTAGAATGTGTTCTGAAACAAATTCCTCGGTTAATGAGGTAAAACTGATGTGGGTTAAAGGATATACAGCACAGCTGGTAAAGAATCACAAGACCAACTAGCAAAAAGGGAATCTGGTGTAAATTTTTGTAGACAAGAACCCTGAATGTTACTAGAAAATGGTCTAATGAGAGCGAAGGATCTGTAATGGGTGAGCTCATTAAACCTGGAAGGGTAAGGGAGGCTACTACATATAGACAGGCTCGAATGGTGCTCAAAGAGCGCCTTGGCAGAAAGGCCAGTAAGGTGCACAGATAAAATAGAAGCACCTTAAGCTGGATAACTGCGTTAGTTACAGGTCATGGAAACTTCAATTATCATCTAGCCAAGATGAAAAAAGAAGATGTCACTTTCATACTCTACCAGGAAGTGGTTGAGACGGTAGCGCACATTGTGTGTGAATGTCCAGCACTGGCTATCAAAAGAGTTAGGACCATGTTCAAAAGCTTCTTAAATGTGGATGCCATTTGGAATCTAAGCTTTAGACAAATGCTAGCAATTTCTAGAGACTCCGAGATGGGGAAGAAGACGGACAGTTACCAGTCGACAGTTTAAAATTACTAACATCAAGAGTAAGGTCTGGAGGTAGCCCACGGTAAATTACCGTAAATTACAAGTCGGTTGCCTATTATTATTGAGGACAGAAGGGGGTCGAAAAGGGACACATTAAGGCAGCGTTTTGCTTCGCTATCCCCCCTACATTAATAAAAAAAAAACACGCGAAGAACATCAGGAGCTATTCAGAAGCTCCTGATGTTCTTCGCGTGTTTTTTTTTATAATCCAGGTAAAGAGATGAAATTTGTTAACCAAAGAAAGTCTAAAAACGAAAAATATTTATATAGAGTAGCGCACTAGTTTTATTACTGGCACTACCAGCCGTCGACTTTAACTTTAAAAATGTGGGGTAAGGTGTATTATCTGAATTTGGATGGTTAAATAGCCGATATTTACAACTGAACACTACCCAAAGTGTTAATAAATGCAAAGTCCATATAATAAAATCCCCTTAACATTTCCCTCTCCCTACTGATACCACCATATTTCATAACCTTAACTGTGTTTTTTTTTTTCTTTTATTTTGTTGGAAATTTATACGAGTTAAATCATTACATTTTCTTTTACTTAAACAAAAGGCAAAAGATACTTATAAGAAAATAAAATAAACTTTAACTCTAAGTCTAATTATATTATTAAGCTAAAAATTATACAAATTTAAACTGATCATTTGGTAACGACCATATCTGCGTGTGTTTACAGGTTCTTAGCATTACTTTGTTTTAATACTTTTCTTAAAAAATAAATAAACATATAAAATTTATCGTATGATATCAACGATATAACAATTAACAAAAATTCAAATATTTTATTAAATTATAAT
The DNA here is from genome assembly GCA_949628195.1 of Phasia obesa. Classification (NCBI taxonomy): domain Eukaryota; kingdom Metazoa; phylum Arthropoda; class Insecta; order Diptera; family Tachinidae; genus Phasia; species Phasia obesa. The sequence goes on along the minus strand of OX451215.1, from coordinate 20,308,699 downwards.
AACATTAGATAAAGTTGTAATCAGCCATATTGGTATTTATGGTAAGGTTTCTGGCGAAGATAAGAATCGAATAAAAACGAAATAACTTAATGGAATTTTTAATTTTTCTTATTTTTTCAGACGACCTAATAATAATCGAAAATCAGGTCTAGTTTTGGACTGAAGAAACTGAAAGTTGTTTCTTAATAAGGCGTTAAATTCATGATCTCTGGTTGATGTTAGGTTAGGTTAAGAAGGGTTGTGCCAAAAATGGCACATCCACTTGGAGAGCCAGTGGGTCCATTGTGATTCCCTTCAGTTAAGTAAAACAACAAAAAGTAAAACAACAAAAAGTAAATGCGCTCTGATACCTATCACCTTCTTTGATGAACCCCATCGAGAAATCTTGCACCTAGCCATTTATGTCTGCGGCCTTAAAATACAAATTCCAATTCCTCTTCGTCCTACAGAAATCCGAGGTATTTCATCCACTGATTCTTGCTCTAATGACGCAGTGATCACACCTACCACGACTATTAGAACTTTTCTGTCTAAACCCAGAAAAAGCTTTGTTCTTGTCGCGTTCAATTTGGGCCTAATTGCCTGTGACACTCTGCAGTTTTCCCTATCTTCCCAGGACTGCTTAGTACTCCTTACTATCCAATCGGATAGAAGCCAATAGTAATGACTAATCGGTAGCTTCACCGAATCTACTCTATCTAAGTTAGTTTACTCCGGGCTCTTTATATTGCAATAAGCCGGAATCCAGCCCAATATAAACAAATACTTGTCCGCCACCATATCGAATGCCTTTTTGCAGAAACCTACCAGCCATGATTTGACGCTGCGTCCTTTCAAGGCTTTAAGTGCCGCTTGGTTGTTGACGTACTTATAACAATTCTTCCTTATAACAATTTTCAATAGACGATGTTACTTCTAAATACTACTCAAGTAAAATAGATACAAAAAATACTAAAATAAAATGTTCGCGCTTTTTTTAATACTCAAGCCTACTAAAAATAATTAATTTTGAATGTTACGAACAATACTCTTTAAAAAGGCATATTAAATAAAAGTTATTAAAAAAAAGTAAGAGTGCTATTTTCGGTCATGCCGAATCTTATATACCCTTCACCATAGTAATGTTGAATATTCCCTTATTCTGTTATGTTCCCAATTTCACAACAATGTACATTCGGTTTTTACTGTTATGATTTTCAACTACATTAACACAAATGTAATATAAAGATATAGACATTATTTTTTGTAAAAATTTTATCGCAAATTTTTTGAAAAATTTTTATCGAAAAGTTTGTGCAAAAATTTTATCGAAAAGTTTTTGTAAAAATTTTATCGAAAATTTATTGAAAAATTTTTGTAAAAATTTTATTGAAAATTTTTTTTAACATTTTTATCGAAAATTTTTTGTAAAAATCTTATCGAAAATTATTTCTAAATTTTATTGAAAATTTTATCGAAAATTATTTCTAAATTTTTTTTCAAAAATTATTTCTAAGAATTTTATCGAAAATTATTTTTAAAAATGTTATTGAAAGTTTTTTATAAAAATTTTATTAAAAATTTTGTAAAAAATTTTTTGTAAAATTTTTATCCAAAATTTTTTGTAAAATTTTTATCCAAAATTTTTTTTTTAAATTTTTATATGAAATTTTTTTTTTTTAAATTTTAACGAAAGTTTTTTGAAAAATTTTATAGAAAATTTGTTGTAAAAGTTAAGACCGTCCTGCAATCTATATCACGTTAGAATGGTCAGACTAAGGCACTTTGGTCACATTGACCCTCCAATGTGCTTATTGACTGCTTCTGGTTTTCAGTGGGCACCCTGTGGGTCTATCGGCTACCTTTGTGTGTATTGCTTTCTATAAAGGCCTTTAAAATAAATAAAAGCGGTTTTTCTGCTCAAACAAAACCAACAAAAATCGCCCCTCGCAGGGTGTTTTTGATCCCCCGAGATCTGTATGCACTCCATTCTATCTACTGGTTGCGGTCTATTATTTATTTAAAAAACAAAACAGAATCATTACAACCGAAAGAAAACAACATGGGTGTGTTTTTTTCCCACAGCATCGATTGAAATAGTCTGATGTTGCTGAATTGCATTACGGAAGTTGTCGAAATTATGCCTGGCTAATTGTTGGTACCTTAATCAACTTCTCTTTGTATAAGGATCCATAATATATATATATATACTTTATGGGGTCGGAAATAAATATTGGTAGAAATTACACTCAGAATGACAAACTTTTATACATAAACCCTCTTCCACCTGTATGCTTGGTGAAATTCAAACCGATAAAGTACCAACACTGGTAAAATTCATAACGTTAACTTTGCATCTTTCCACGAACCCACCGTACAACTATTCGTTCCAAGTTCGTGTGTTTGCTGTAATGATTGTTTTAGTTTAAACTACACAAATACAAAAATGCAATGAAATGAATTTGTATGTATGTGAACAGCAAAAAATAAAGAAGAAGCAATATCACTAATGAATGAATGATCCAGCGATTAAACGAATTGTATGAAATACCGACGACATCTGTTCGCATTATGTTCTATCAATTTTTTATATACCGTCCACCAATACACATGAAAACCTTTAAACTGAAACATTAAGCCGCGCTTTAACATCGTGTTTATCATCGTTTTCCACTGGCACCAAAAAAAAAATATTGTAGCGAATTGTCGCCAAAAAATATACATTTTGAGCAAAGTGACAAATTCAAGAGACTAGACAAAATGTTTTCATTTTTCATTGATTAAATCGTTTTGGTTCTACATGTGTGTATGTGTGTGTCCACATATGAATGAATGGGAATTTTAAAATATTCTTACCGGTTATAAAATAAAAGTACACAATTTTGTTATACTATTTTATTTATCAATGTTGATGATTTAGCGTTTTTTATGTTTTGATTGATTTTTGAAATTTTCATTAGTTAAGGAGGCCGCACACTGTGGCCACTGCGGCAATAAATCAATTTGGATCTGCTTTTCGATTTTGATGATTTTTGCACAGATGGTTAAAAACTATCTAAAGGTCATGTGTAAAAAATTTCATGCAAATATCTCCATTGGTTTTCTGTCCCGAGCAGCGCAAAGTTGAAGTATGTAAGCAAGTCTCAAATGTGATAGTTTTCTATGTCATATTCAAAAGCCTGTTACTTATAAACTATACACCGAATGTACCTTATAAGTATTTTTACAATTAAAATGGACATTAAGCATTATATGTATATTAAAAAAAAAAATTTTAAAATTGCAAAAAAAAATTCTTTTGACAATATATTTTAAACCAAAAATAAAAACATTTATGATTTTCCGTTAGACTTTTAGTTGTGTGCGAAACATTTGTGGAACAAGATTAACGTGAGTACCTGCCATACTCGGCCTAACCTCACGGTGGTCTTACCACCGAGTGAAACTTAGGCGTAGACTAGCGCCCCCATTGTGTAGTATAACAACACTTTACGATTGCCACCAATCGCAATTTGTGTGTATACAGTCACAATGAGTAGCAATTTATACAATATGGCAAGCCTTTCCAAGGCAAGCCTAGATCCATATTATAACCTCTTGCTTAGGGGTTTGGAGACTATCCAAACTCCGTCTGTTGAGAGTGCAACAGCACACTTGATCGACCGTGCACCATACCTACTTAATCGATCTTAAACCACAACCACCACGTGTACCCCCGAAGGGGACCTCACCAATAACCGGTCACAGAGAGGATAGGCTCTCTGTGGGGCAACCGATTCCCGTGGTACCAGTCCTTTGGGCACTGGTCAGGCCTCGAAGAGGACCCGTGTTAAAACAACAGACCTTTTCTTCCAGATTCAGGCTCTAGGAACCCTAGCGTCTGGTGCCCCTATTTTCCCCGAGTGGACCGCGTCAAAGCATTTGCCATTACTGCAGTGACATTTGGAACCCCCGGGGGGTGTGTGCGAAACAGTGCGACACATGGAGTCCTATACCAAATTAAAGCTGAGAGTCTCAGCTAACAGACTAAAAAAAAAAAACCTGCCCCAATTTGCCCGCCGCCGAAAAAACAATGAAAAACCAAAAAATTACAGTAAAAAATATGCGTTATGCGTTATTTTACAGGTGCAAAAACAACTCTGCATTCTTTCTTTCTTTGCTACTCGTTCACGAAGCCGGTGCCAATTTGGGATCGAGAAATACGAAAATTTCATTGCATGTGTACTATATAGAAAAAACTTAGATTTGAGTCCCGATTACAAAAACAAATGTACACAAAAGTATTTATCAAAGTAATATCGGTACATTGTTTACGTAGACTAAATAACAAAAAATCTAAATGTAAACTTACTACACAATAAATGAAGAGCTTTATATATAACTAAATCAATAACTTAACATTGATCACATTTTTTCTCTTAAAAATTAACTCCGTTATCCGTTATAAACATTCTTTTATATTATATTTGAGAGTGGTATAGTGATAAGTAAGTGTTTATTAAGCAATTAAAGCAAATTTATATAATATACAATGGAAAAGCTAAAAATATCTTTCAGCACGTTTTCGGAAATTGTTTTTCAATGTAAAAAAGATATTGATCTTATAACTCGTGTAGTTTTCGGAATTATAAAATAGTGTCTGAGAAAACTCAAGAAAAGTTCAGACGGTTTTTGAAACAAACATTTATGCCTCAATTTTTAAAGTAGTGGAACAAGAGCCAGCGTACTTCATAAATATTTTTTAATGACAATGAAGAATGGCTAACACATTATTATACGTTGACTGATGAAGTAGTGGATGATACAGTGGATGGTAAACGTGGACGTCCAACGAAAAGCTTTGGGGAGAGCAATGCCAGAACGAAATCTTCGGTTCAAAATTATATTATCCACAATTAGTTGCAGTCAGGCAATAGACGCTGAGAAATTCCAAATATATTGTATAGACACGGCAAAATTGTACATTGATTTGTACGGAAAATTTTTATATTGGAGTTGTATGAGGGGTGGGTGTTACAGTGGACGGATGTTATATGCATTTTTGCGAAAAATAAACATATTGCATTTTTGAAATATCGTTTGTATGGGAGGTGGGCGTAAAAGTGGGCGGATTAAGTTCATATTTTCAGGAGGTCATTCTACAATTATAATATTAACATTTTATGAAAATTGAGTTAATATATTTAAAATCATGGAAGTTATGCTCCATTTTCTATTTAAGTTGTATGGGAGGTGGGCGTAAAAGTGGGCGTATTTTTGTAAAAAAAGAAATTGAAATTCTTAAAAAATTTAAAATAAATGTGTGCAAAATTTCATGAAGTTCCGCAACCTCCTTGATTTAAGACCATTAAATACACTACACGGCCACAGTGTGGGCCGTGGCAAAGTTTATTTCTCAACAAATTTGTTTTACTTTTTGTGTTTAGCAATTTAAAAAATTGTTTAACATTGTCTAGACATAATGTTTAGAGTAAATTAAATTTAGTAAAAAAAAATCAACAAGGATGTGAAAGCTTAAAGCACCGTTTCAAATTAAATTCCACTTCACATGAAATTTTCTCCCCTTAAAATGTACAAATTAAAGCACTTTGAACGTAAATAAGCAACAGTTGAGTAAAATATTGTTAAAGTTTTGTATTAATAATTCTTTTTTATTTAAAAAATGTTTATTTAGCAAATTTTTACAAAAATATTTTTCATAAATATGATTCTAAAAATGTTTAGAATCGGAACAACAATTTTATTGTCAAAGGAGCATGTAGCATAATTTGCCCATTTCCTAAATGAAAACTATATTTGTACATACATATGTACATATGTAAAATATTACTTTCTTCCACTCAGCACTATTCAGGTCTTCTGTAAGACAGTTTTTATAATTCAAGAAGTTTGTCACACACGTACACTTCTGACAAATAGAACGACTGAATGTAATAGCGAGTCATGGCCTTAACACCCCGTCTACATTAGCGGTCAATATGTCTTAACGAAAGTCAAACTTCATATAAGAAAACCAGTATTTAAAATGTTTTTTTGTATGAAGTTTGGCTTTTGTTAAGACATATTGACGGCTAATGTAGACAGGGGGTTAAGGCCACTAAGTCGTTCGATTTGTCAGAAGTGTACGAGTGTGACAGACTTTTTAACAGGTCTGTACGATTTGATAATCTTTTGGCTAATGTAGATGGGAGTAAAGAGCGGTTTATATGATCACACAGGTCTTAGGACATGTCAAATTTTTGTGTAAAAGAGCACGACTGGTATAATCTAAACATAATTTGTAAGGAATCTGTGAGACATTGGAAGAAAATAGGGATGAAAATTTAGCAGTCCTTGGCTCTCTTTATTTCTACAAATTAAAAAAAACGCACTTCTTTAAATCAGGGATACATTTTTCTAAGTGATGAAAACTTTTAAAAGACAAATCACATCAAAATTACCCAAAAACTGCTTCTAGCGCAACAAAGCTCATCTCGCTGGCATCACTGATAATATTGAAAAGAATGGAAAAATTTTGTTTTACTATGTTTTACTCTACACCAATGGAGAACGCTAAATACTCATTCTTAAGATTTTTATTCTCACTTCTTAAGCATGGTCAAATTTGATATTATTTTCTCTTTTCTAAACCATCCATAAAAATATAAGTTATAAAATTTTATTTTGTCATTTTCCGAATTTTCATATTATGATTACATCAACAGATTGGATTTCTTAACCTTCACTTTCAGGATTCGGCTGTTTTTAAAATTTGCTTTAAATTAGCAGCACTTAATTGCAACCCGAAAACGTTGATTGTTGCCACCATCTTTCGCATTCTGCCTTTTTCTGCATCAACTCCTTCTTCATCTTATCTTATCAATTTCCATTTAATATTGCTGTTATTTCATCACAGTCTTGTGTTCCTTTATGAAATCCTTCTGTTAAATTTGATTTACTTTTTAGTTTAAGCCTAATACTCTGTTCCAAATTGTTGAGCAACATCTATTATTTCACAAGGAAATGTGGTGTCTATCTCGCGATTTGGAAGAATTTTACGATTTTATTGCTTTTAAATATGCCACATTGTTTTCAAAAATTGTAATGAAAAATGCCCATTTGATTTATTTTATAGCTTTCACAAAATGTAGCCGGAAACATTTCAATGTTTATCCACAGTAAAGCCTAAAAATGTTAAGCAACATTTATTATTTCACAAGGAAAATTTGACATTTAAAATGTGGTGTCTATCTCGCGATTTGAAAGAATTTTACGATTTTATTGTTTTTAAATATACTACATTATTTTAGAAATGTTAACAAAAGCCAAGCGATCAGCTGTTGTTTGAAAAATACTACATGAAATAATGCCCCTTGGCTTTATTTCACAGCTTTGATCAAATGTTGCCAGAAACATTTCAATGTTTTTCAACAGCAAAAACAGAGTACTACTTCTGCAACATTTTTTCATGACTTTTTCATACGAATTTTTTTTGTATGTATCCATCTAAAACAGTTATTTTTCAACGTAAAAATAAAAGCTCGAATGAAACTATTAAAAAGAGAGTTTTATTTTGGGCTAATAAAATAATACATTTTTAGGATATTTTTTTTCCTCAGAAAATAAAACTCATTTTATGTAAATTGATAACCAATACAATCACCACCAATTAATGTAGGTTTTTAATCTGTTACTGTTTGATTAAAGTGGTTTTACATGACGTGTATTTGTCATATAACTTGTCAGTTTGATAACCCATATGTAATTTCATGTGTTTGTCAAAATAGGCATTTTACATTCGGTTTATAATTTTTGCTTTCAGACGTACATGTGTAATTACATCTGACATAACCTATAATATATAATTTTTCCGCCACACAGTTTTGTATTGTTCGCAATTCGCAAAAAAACAGGGAATAATTAATATTTATATTTCCAAAAATTTTATTAATAAGGGAATAGTTTGTTCCTGCAACTAAGGGAAGCGTGGACAGAGTATTATAAGATCTTAATTTGGTATTGTCCACAGAAGAAGTTATGTTTGTTATATTAACAAACAAATAAATTACTACAAACATTATATCGGATAGACCCAATAAGAGACACTGTAAAAAAGAAAAGAAAAATAAACAATATGAGTTTTTTTTAGACGGAGAAATAAAACTCCTCAAAAGAAAATAACCGATATTTTCTGACGGGAAAAATAAAACTCCTCAAAAAATGTTATTTTATGACGGCAAAATAAATCTTTCTTTTTAAGAGTTTCATTTGAACTACGAGATTGATTTTTTAAGATCACCATAAATTCTGACAGAGCTTTGTCAATACAAATCTATTGGCAAATGACAGTATAGATCTCCGTTGATTCTAATATAAGGAAATTTCGAGTTTAAATTTTTTTGATAACTCTTATCTACGATCCCTGGTTCTTCCATTTTAATTATTTTAATTATTTAATTTTTATTTTTTAAATGTTTAACAATTTTTAAGCTTTTCCGTTAGATATTATAAACCGTTTGAGGCGCTGTCAAAAAATGTGACAACAAAGTTACCGTCTATAGTAATCGAATGCTGTCAACGGCGACATCTATAATGCGTTTCTTGCGCCGTCGCCCTTCTTGTCCTACCATACACATAATAGGCTTGAATGGTTTTGATTGTATTCGATAAACTTTCGATAAAGATTGGAGAAGATACCGATATCTTCATAATGATAGTTTTGAAAGTTTTATATTTTCCATGGACATTATAACACTTTATGGTGTCGTAGTGTCCATGGACATTTTGATACTGGACTTACATAGTAGAAAGTAGAAAGGTTACTCTAAACTTTGAGAGATTATTAAAACATATGTATGTCAAAACAGTTAAATGCTTTCGATAGTTCGTTTTTCGGTTTGGATGTTTGATTGTTAGATTTTAGCAACACTGTTTCATGATAAAAATGTTTATTTGGTATGAGTGAGAGCAATCATGCAGACGGATTTTGTTGGGATGTATGTATGTTGTATTTTAGTTTGACCGACTGTACGTATGTATGTTGAGTGTTTAAAAATGATTTGAATTAAATTCTTTTTGTTTAGGTTTTTTTTTTAATTGATATGTGTGAGAGTTTAATAATATAAATCATATTAAGACCAAAGCATTTGAACACCTTTCCATTTCGTATGTTTTTAATTAATTAACTATAATTGTATCAATTAAAAATATTTGCTTTATTTGTAATTAATTGTTTTTGTTGTCATGGATATTGTGAGAAAAGTAAACGTGATTTATCTTGTTGCATTAATTTAAGTAACAATGATACGGTCATATATGGGAATATTTTAAAAATATGAAATTCAAACTTGTAAGTAAAAAAATCAGGGACCGTAAATAACAGTTTTTAAAAAAAATAAGCTCAAAAAAATCGATCTCATCTCCATAGTTAAGAGTTATTTTTCAACGAAAAAATAAAAGTTCGAATGAAACACTCTTCAAAAGAGAAGTTTATTTTGCCCGTCACAAAAAAAAAAAATTTCAGGAGATTTATTTTTCCCGTCAGAAAATATTGTTTAATTTCTTTCGAGGAGTAAAACTCCTAAAAAGTTTTTTATTTTATTAGAATTCTCTTTTTAAAAGTTTCATTCGAGCTTTTATTTCTATGTTGAAAAATAACTGTTTTAGATCGATTTTTTCTATTTAAAGCCTGGTACTCTGTTCAGTTTTTCATGCGGAATGCTGTCGAATTACATACATAAAAAATTTTTATGAAAAAGTCATGAAAAACTGTTGTTTTGCTGTTTTGCTATGGAAAAACATTGAAATGTTTCTAACAACATTTTATCAAAGCTGTGCAATAAAGCAAAGGGGCATTATTTCATGTGGAATTTTTCAAACAACAGCTGATCGCTTGGCTTTTGTTAACATTTCTAAAGCAATGTGGTATACTTAAAAACAATAAAATCGTAAAATCTTTTCAAATCGCGAGATAGACACCACATTTTAAATGTCAAATTTTCCCTGTGAAATAATAAATGTTGCTCAACATTTTTCACAAATTCGAACAGAGTACTAGGCTTAATTCTCAAAATAAATGTTATAAAATAACTTTTTGATATGGATAACTGTCCCTGAAAAAATCTATGTATCTAGATACATAGAGCACAAATTGTGTTTGTTTCTCGGAAAGCTTCGATCTTCCTGAAATGTTCACAATTTGTTACCAGATATGCAGTGGGTAAAATAGAATATATGTATATTTTGTTGTTATTTAATGTGGACGTTGCACTGCTCATACAAAAAATTTTTTCATCGCGTTATTTTACGAGTTAAGCCTGGTACTCTGTTCAGTTTTTCATGCGGAAGCGTTTTCTTTTCTGAAAATATATTTTGCCTTATTAATAGGTAATACTTTTCATGGATCCCCCAACCCTTGCAAACTAATTTTATATTTAACATGTATGATTATGTGACGTATAAAATAAAATATGTATGTAATTCAAAATAAAATTCTTGCTTTCAATAAAAAGAAATGAGTGTAAAAAATGTAGAATATTTACCTGGTTTTGGTGCGACATATTTAGAAGAAAACATGATGTTTATTCACACTCTGATATTTTTTGAAGAAAAGATCACGAAAAATTAATAAGTGTAAAATATATGCAACATTTATGTCAGAAAAGAAAACGCCATTAGTTTAGCAAAAAAAATTGCTGAACTGGAACAGTGGACGTATTTCCCACTTGGGGTGTGGAGTCTTGAAATTTTATACGGCTAGTGTTCTTAATGTCCATAGTCTAGACAACAACAAAAAAAAAAAACATGCTGGATTAGAAGAGCGAACGTGGTACCACCCATAAAAAGTTAAAAAAAATATTATCGCGTATCTAGAGAACTGTTGCAGGTGTAGCCTATAAATTCTGTACAAGTGATCTTTTATTAATGTGCATAGTCGAGCAAGAAGCAGGCTGGATTAAAGCAGTGGACTTGGCGCCTCCCACGTAAAGAGAAAAACTATTATGGTGTACTGTAGGATGTAGACTGTTGAAATATTAAAGCCTGGTACTCTGTTCAGTTTTTCATGCGGAATACTGTCAAACTAAATACATAAAAAAATTATATGAAAAAGGCATGAAAAAATGTTGCAGAAGTAGTACTCTGTTTTTACTGTGGAAAAACATGAAATATTTCTGGCAACATTTTATCAAAACTGTGAAATAAAGCAAATGGGCATTATTACATGTGGAATTTTTTGTGGAAAATTTTTTAAAACGATGTGATATATTTAAAAGCAATAAAATCTTAAAATTCTTCAAAATCGTGAGATAGACATCACATTTTAAATGTCAAATTTTCGTTGTGAAATAATAAATATTGCTCAACATTTTTTACAAATTCGAACAGAGTACTAGGCTTAAGGATCTGTAACAAGTAGAGCCTTGAAATTAGGCATAAGTAACGCTCGTATTATTGTGAATTGGTGAGAAAAAAACTAGCAGGGTTAAAACAGTGGTTGTGGTACCTCGCATACAAAATTATAGTCGTTAACCTAGGGAACTATAATAGGTATAACTATTATAATAAGTATAATGCGTGATAGTTATTAAAGGGGGCCGGTTACCTCATAACTTCATAATTTTCCTTAGAATTGTTTATTTTTGACAATTTGGGTAGCGAATCAATTGATATGCAAATGGACCTAAATTGCTCCATTTTTATTAACATTTTTTTTTTAACAAATATTTTAATATTCGAAATGCAAATAATTTTCTATAATATGTATATATACGCTTCGTGGTCATGGGATACTCCTCTCCCTGACTACTTGCTGTTCCGGTATGTTGGAAAAATAACTTGTTAGCACCTATAAAATAAAATATTTTTGAAAAGACATAAGCACAAAAAATATGATAAAAAAATCCGCTTCTCTATCGTTCCCACCTGGTAAAATCGGGTTTGGTCACACCTTACAATATCTTCGTATATAAAATTACACTGATTAGAGGTATAAACTGACCGGAATTTAAGAGGAAGAGATAAATAGTGACTGCTGGTATGCTACTGTAGGCAACGTATTTGCAGACATTTTTTCCTTTTATTTCTTCCTGTGCCGTACTTTAAATAAAGACCTTTTGCTACAGAATAAAAACGTAATCATATTTATCACCTTTTTTAACTACTGTGTTGTGCTTCTGTTCTTTAATTAAAAAAAAGAAAAGCTGTCCGAAAATTTGTCGAAATAATGCTGCACACAAATTATATTTGAAACTAGAAGCTTTTCCATTTTCCATTACTTTTTTCATTCATTTTCCCTTGACATTGTGCGCAATCGTGTATTATATTTTTTGAACTGCACTTAATCAATTATTTTAAAATATGTAATTTCAAATTGCAATTCGTTTAAAGGAAAATTAACTCATTTAACAATCATTATAGTACTTATATTAAACTGGAGACGCATACGAGGCATATTTAAAAATATCGGGAAATTTTAATAATTAATCGTTAACACTGAAAAGCAAGGCATTAAGTTTTTTTACTCTTATCAATGGCCTTTTTTAAGAGATTAAGCCAGCAGTCAAAGATGAAACAAAACATTAACAACTGTGTAGAGGGGCCAATGAAGAAAATTAACACTGTTATGGGTAACTTTTAACCCTCTTCTGGTAAATGTCGTATATCTTTTATTTTAGTTTTACAAGTCGTTCTTTTACTTTTACATTCACTTGTGGTTTTAGTGGCTAAAGAGTTTCTCATGTTATGGCTAGCCTTTAAGATAAAGTCCTCTATCGCTTTCATTCATTTATCTTGTCTACCTACAGCCTTCAGTCTAAGCTTCCTCCAGACAGCTGGGATTTAAAGTGACCGCATGGTCTTTCACCAGTCCATTCATGCAGATTGAGGTACTTCCTCTGCTCCGGCTTACTAAGCGAGAAATTCCCCTAAATTTTTAGAAGTATTTTTTAGCTAGTTAATATATTAATGTCTACTAATCACAACACCCGACCGAAAAAGTTATATTTTATTGCGGGATGGCTTTTTCAAATCAATCAAAATACATGTGATGACAGAGTTTCCAGCCTATAAGTCATTTAGGTCGAAAAAGCTTTGGTAAGTTTAAAAGCCTATCTAGACACAAACAGGTCTGCAAGGAGATTCGTTTATATAATATTGAAATTCTAGGACTCAGTGAGATTAGATGGCTAGGCAATAGCTTCATACGCACGTACTCTGTTCGAATTTGTGAAAAATGTTGAGCAACATTTTTTATTTCACAAGGAAAATTTTACATTTAAAATGTGCTGTCTATCTCGCGATTTGAAAGAATTTTACGATTTTATTGCTTTTAAGTATACCACATTGTTTTACAAATGTTAACAAAAGCCAGGTGATCAGCTGTTATTTAAAAAATTTTGCATGAAATAATGCCTATTTGCTTTGTTTCACAGCTTTGATACAATGTTGCCAGAAACATTTCAATGTTTTATTACTACTGCAACATTTGTTCATGACTTTTTCACACAAATTTTTTATGTATGTAATTTGACAGCATTCCGCATGAAAAACTGAACAGAGTACCAGGCTTTAATTGGAAATATCTAATGTATTTGAAACCTCATGTCTGGCTTTAAACCTCCCATCTACAATAGCCATCAATTTGTGCTAACATAAGTCAAACTTTATACAAAAAAACATTATTTTTAATTCTGATATTTTATATGAAGTTTGACTTTTGTTAAAACAAATTGATGGCTAATGTAGACGGAGGTCAGAAGTGTCCGAAAGAAAACAATGAATAGGATACCAAATAACATTTAAAGTTTTCATCTACAAAACACCTGTAGCTTTAAAAATAAGATGGGATGAATACCAATATGAGACAAATGTTTCTTATCAATTGGACTTAGGCAGCGCGTAAAACTAATAAATAATCGCGTTTGATTTGAAACACATCTCTACCATACAAAAATGAAAACAAACAATATTGTTAAAGAAATAACAAACAAAAAATATAAAAGTTTATTTGCTTTACAATCCAGTAAACATCAACTGTAATGCACCAAATTGCATGTGGGTGCAATTAAATGTTTGTTATAGCACGAAACTGTAATTAAATTATTTTGTAAATTGGAACAAATAAAAGGAAATTTTACAAACTGTTGATGTACATATGTACGTATATTTTGCCCATTTTTGTTGGATATGTGTACATAATGCACACTTGTCGTTTTAATTTTAATAGTCGTTTCTATGTCGTTGTCGTTTTTATCGTCGTTTCGTTTCTAAATTCGTATTCTTGAAATATATTGGAACGATAAATAAACGTTATCGAAAATTAATAAAGTGTGGTAGCACTGCAATTTTTTGTGTCATTGCTTAAGGGCAGTTTAGACAGTAAGACTTTACGTACGTAAAATCTAAGAGAAAATAAAATGAAAATCAATCCGTATGAAAATATAGAGATTCAAAATCGTATGGTTTTTTTTCTTACGTTTACACCATTGGTGTTGAATAAAATGAAGTAAAATTGAAACAGCTGTTGTTAAAACAATAAAAAAAGTGTATACAAATAAATAGTGCGCATACTTGTGAAAAATATGCCAAATTTAAAAAAATTAACAAGGAAAAGGTTCTTGGTGTTGTACTAGCCATTGCCAAAACTGGAAACCAACAACTAAAACCAAATTAAAAAAATTTCACGTTCTTTTTCAAGTTTTTTATTGTTTACAAACTTATTTGTGATGCCAACTGGATCTATTTTGCACTATATTCAGCGGTTTTCTGCTATTTTGACGAGTTTTGCCTTTGAAAAGTTAGCATTAATAAGAAAAACGCAACCCTGATCTAATGAAGTAGAATAGTTTTTGAAAAATTTCAAAACATAAAGAGAGCCGTAAGACTGTCAAATTTCCATCCGTATTTTATCTCAATGTCGGACAGTTTCATTAAATATTATGTTTAGACGATACTACTTGTACTCTTCTACACACAAATTTGACATGTCGTATTACTTGTAGTATAATGTAAACCGCCCTTTATAGGCTTTTTACACTGACCAACATTTTAGTGAAACGGCTGGAAGATGTTGAAAATGTGAAAATCAGTTTACAACATCAGTTTGCAACATCTTCTTACATCTAACATCTACCATCAACTCAACTGTCGAAAAATTAAAAGCAAAGACGCTGTTAGCTAATAAAAAATAAAAATATGGTTTAACAATAAATATTTATAATTGGAATAATTGTTGTTTTGATAGAACAAACCCAAGTATTAATGTAGAGTATTAAAGTTATTGAAAGCATTTTATAGAAAGAAGATGTAAAAAAAAATTTTGTCGTATGATGCTCATTTCTAAACAAATATTGGTTTATATTTTTTCCACATAAATGACATTTTTTCAGTGATGCCACTAAATTAATCCAGTTTATTGCCATTTTTCTAGTGATGACACTCAAAAATTCGAAAGATGTAAAATGGAACAAACTGAGATAGGAAGTTTCAGTTTGATCCCGTTTTAAAAACATTTCATTATATTAAAAGGGTGTCCCCATACAACATACATGTTTTTTACGTGTATTAAGAGCCGTAAAGGGTACCAAATTAAAATTTTTAAAAAAATAAATTTAAAATTTAAAGGGTTTCCCCATAGGTGACGTAATTTGGCCTATATGGGCCAAATTCTTTTGAACCGTTATAGACAAAACCTTGAAAATTTGACAGAACGTCGATTACTATGACCGTTAGAATACAATGTATAAATAAGCAAAATTTTAAATTAAAGGGTGCTCCAATAGTTCATTTAATTTGATGTAATTGGCCATACTTTTAAACAATTGCACACCGACCGCTGAAATTTACAAAGAAACTGTATTGCTAAGTACGCTATAACAAAAAGTAAAAAAATTTTATTTTGCAAATAAAAGGGTGTCCCAATAGTTAATGTAATTCTATGTATGTGGCCAAACTTTTGAACTCTTTCAGACAGACAACTGAAATTAGCAGGGAACCTGTATTACAAAGTCCACTATAACAAGTATACAATTTGAATTTAGAAATGTCCCCATAAATTACGTAATTTGATCTATATGGCCCTATCTTTTGAACCGTTAAACGCAAACACTTGAAAATTAGGCATAATGTCCACTACTTTCTCTGGTATAACAACAAGTATAAATATTTGGAATTATAATGTAAAGGGTGTCCCAATAGTTCATGTAATTTGGCAGTTAATATTTTAGCTATAGTCGTCAAATATTTTGTCCAATTTATTCCCGGTAACTAATATACATATACATATATCGCAATTGTTCCTCTAAAGAGAGTCACCTCAAAATTTAAAAATTTTCAAAAAAGGCAAAAAACTGTTTTTAATATACTTTCATATCAAGTAGAGTTATAAAACTGTATTTTTTGGCGGAAGCATAGATAAAACGATGTAAAAATTATACAATGCGTCGATATCACCACTGTTCATCGATTTCTTGCAAAAAGTGATAATAAAAAAATTTTTAGGGGAACAAATCCATTATGTTCTCGTATGTATATATATGAACTACTATCAAATTTTGAGCAAACTGCATCTATTGGTTTGTTTTTGCTATCCAACAAAAGCAGGAAACCTCGTTAATTTTAACGAAAATGAAAATATCACGGAAACCAATGGGGTTGCATCAGTACAAATGAGAGCAAACGTTTAGGTCGACCAAAAAAGGACATTCCACACGAAAAAATAGTCGATGAAATTAATGGAATGGAAATATTCGTTTCTTTCAATGATGCGAAGAAGGGGCTTAATCTGAAGAGCACGCTGGATTTCGTACAAATTTTAAACAAAGGCACCCAACCAGAGAATTTTTTAAAATGATTATAAATACATACATATATTGTTGGTTTTGCACTACAAAAAAATCTGTGCATTATACTTATATGGTCAAATTTTGTATTTTATAACTTAATTATATTTAAGAATAAATGTGTGAAATATTGAATATATGTACATATAAATAAAATTATGTGTAATTGAATGAATTAATATTTTAACGACTAAATGTAAATTAATACCTAAAAAAAAGCATGAATGGATGTTTAAAATGTTTTTATACCCTTCACCAGAGGTGGAAAAGTTTATATGTATACTAGCAGTGCCCGCCAAGTCGTGGGCGTCCTGACAATATTTTGATTAATTTTGCTTTAAAAGTATTCCATACCAATTAAAAGACTTACTTTTATAGTGCTTCAGTTATGGTTAATGTATTTACTTTATATAAAGGTACCCATCCCTGGATAAAATTCTAAAATTTATAAAAATCTAAAATTTTTAAACCGAAAATATCAGTACCTTTAAACCGGAAATTGCGTTTTTCACTGCCTTTTCTCCACTTTCTCTTGGAAATAAGATATTTTTGCGGAAAAAAGTATCCTATATTGGGACCAGGATACTTAGGTACCTCCTCACAAAATTTTGTTAAAATCCATCCAGTAGTTATTACGTGATGCGAACGTCAATGAAAAGCAGACAGACAGACAGACGGAAGTGCGTTACTATTTTATTATATGTATAGATAAGTTTGTCATTCCGTGTGTAATTTCTGAATCCGTATACATAGATGTTGATTAACCGATGTCTGTCTGTGTTCGGGTTGAAATCAACTTGGACAAGGCGCCAGAAAAGATACAGATCTGCCAGGCATAGTTTCGAAAATTTCACTAATGGAATTCAGCAACATCAGACCCTTCCATTCGTGGCTGTGGATAAAAACTATGCCTACCTATATTTTTTTGTTTTTATTTTATTTTTTTTCGGTTGTAATGACTCTCTTTTGTTTTTTTTTTTTTTTTTTTGTTAAATAATTATTAGACCACGACCATAAAGTGCATATAGATCTCGGAGGATTAATAACCCCCTGCGAGGGGCTATTTTTAGTTGTTTTTAGGTTGGTAAGGTTTTTCTGCTTTGACTCAATATAGATTGCAAGAAGGTCCTAAATTTAAAAAAAAAATCAATAAAATTTAAAAAAAAAATTTTTTTTAATAATTTTAAGAAATATTTACAAAACATTAAAAAAATATATTTTTAGAAAAAAAAAAAAAAATACAAAAAAACTTCAAATAAAATTTTGCAAAAAAATATCAAAAAAATATTTTTACAAAAACTTTGTGCAATTAAAAAAATCAATATTTCATAACATAATTTTAAAAATAATTAAAAAAAAAAATCAATATTTCATAACATAATTTTAATATTTAGAATATATGTACAGTGGTGTTCCATAAAATAGAGCCACCTTTTACTACATATTTCGATAAAAAAGTATACTAAATCTTCATAAAAAATTTTAAGGTTTTTATTTTTGTGTGACCGAACAACGGACCTACTAAAGTATATTATTTTATTCATCTCTTGGAATTTTGTGCTCTATTGTTTTTCACACCTAAAATCTTGAATTTCGAATGTTTTTACGTATATATTTTATTTTAAGTTTTTTATCAAAACCGGTATATAGTAATTTAGTTGGTCAGTTGTTCGGTCTCACAAATATATAAACCTTAAAATTTTTTATGAAGATTTAGTATGTTTTTTTCTTTTTAGAAATATGTAGTAAAAGGTGGCTCTATTTTATGGAACACCACTGTATGTTTGTATAAAGAGTAACATATTTTTTTTTTAATACGTTTGATTCATAAATGCATGAGATCTCTGTTTTAAAACTTAGATCCATTTAACACACAGTCAACATCAAGATATCGACTACAAAATATAAAATACACACGTTTGTAGGTAAACAATTATTTTAAAGCCAGCAAAGCTACATGGCTCCAGGACCACCGTTGTGGCTGTAGTCAACTTAGGCTAATTTCTATTTTTGTATGCGACAATTTTATTTTATTCAATAAAAGAAAATGTCACAAGCTGCGTAGCCGATGTCTTCTATTTCATTAAAGCAGGAATAATGAGTTTTTTCTCATACGACTTATTTTTATTTATGTAAAGAGTCAACAAATAGTCTAAGGTTTCATAGACTTTTTCTGGCCCGACGTCTTCTTCTGGGCGACTTACGGTATAAACATAAATGGGACGAATGACGAACTTCGAATTCGTACAACGAATTCGTCGACAAAAATTCGTTGCGTAAATTCGTCGACTCTAACACAATGAGAACGAATAGAATTGATAGAAGTCAAAAAACTTTACCAGATCTCTGGTCTGGCCATTTCTATATCCTTTGGCACCAGATTATATAAACATTTATTGTTTTTTACTTTCTCAATGATAGTTTCACTGTTAAAAAGTCCAGGAATTTTCACACTACCCTCGAATTTTAATTCTGTCATAATAACAACTTAACAGCATACAAGTCAATACGAACATTGGTTGCCAAATGTGTTAGCAATATATCGAGATTAATAATTCCATGGCGATTATATGCGTAAGTATATACTGTAACACAATACAAATTAATCTTATTAAGTATAATTAACTAAAAGTGATTCTCACAATGTTTATATTTGAATAGAGCGTATCACTTTCATCATCACACACATACCAGCTGTTACTTTTACTTGCGTATCCATTGTCAAATGCAAAATAATTCTCATCATCACAATTCCACAATACTCGTATGCAAATAAATTTGACGGTATCATTTTAAACGTTATTAAAATAGTTGACTTTTCTTTTTTTTTTTTTTTTTGCTACAAACAATCAAGAATAATAAATTCCACAGATGGAATAAAAGCTTAAACTAATCCAAGGTTTTCTTTATAAAACCGAAAGCACACAATCACTGAATAGTTGTCTAAGTTGATAGCAAATAGATAGCAAGAGTTGAACACGATAAAGATAAAGATATGTAAATCTACATACAGGTATTACATCAATTAATTTTAAATAAGCTTAAAAATGCCAGCAAATAAAAACAATAAAAGAGAAAGCGAAATCGGAATAAGAAAAACAGAAAACAAGAATTTTATATTTTGCAAAAGGAAAACAAAACCATGACGAGACTTTTGTGTCAAACTACAATGTAGCCGGTGGCTTTAATTGTAACTTTATTTAGCGAGTATAATTTTATAAACTATACTAAGTTTAATTTTTTGGCGAAGTTTTGGTAAAATTTTCAACGCCAAGAAAATATAAAACGAACTTAAGTCAGACTTCAAAATTGCATCTACTATGTATGTGTATACTCATAAATGTACATGTTAATAAAGAGTTCAGCTTATAAATTTTATATTAAATATTAAAGAACTTTCAGAGGATATAAATCGTTATCCCCCGACTTTTTAAGCTATCAACATGTCTTAACAAAAGTCAAGCTTCATATAAAAAAGTATTAAAAATAATGTTTTTGTTGATGGCTAGAGAAGCCGGCCTCTTATTATGCTAATGTAAATTTTAAATACACCACCCTAATGAACAAATTACCTGAACCCACCACTATTTATACTAAAAACTCCTAATACTAACTCTCCACGCTATCTAAAACGTCTCGTACCAAATAATTAGCAAGTGATGACGGTGTTCACTCAAAAAAAATTTTCGATAATTTTACAAAAAATTTTCGATAAAATTTTAGCAAAAAAATTTTTACAAAAAATTTTCAATAAAATTTTAGCCAAAAATTTTCAATAAAGTTTTAGAAAAATATTTTCTATAAAATATTTACAAACAAATTTCAATATAATTAAAAAAAACGATAAAATTTAAGCAAAAAATTTCTAAAAAAAATTCGATATACCGAATTTTTACAAAAAATATTCGAACAATTTTTAACAAAAAATTTTCAATAAATTTTTAAAAAAAAATTAGATAAAACTTTTATAAAAAAAATGTCTATATCTTTTTATTATATTTGTAATGGGTAATGCCACGTCAAATCAACAAGGCACTCAAAATGACTACTTCAGATTTTATTGAAACTTTTGTTATTTATATTCCTTGACTCTCTGAATCCAAATATAATTTTAAAAAAATTTAATCTCACAGTTTTTTAGCTATACAGTTATAAAAGACGGAAAATATAGCTTTTTTGCATATGCGCTCGAGGATTAAAAATATTCTAATTCCAGTTCTATAAGCCCTAGGAGTAATAGTTCATTTTAAAGGAGATTTCATACGCTTTAATCTGATATAAATCACGAAAACATCTAATTTTTAACAAATTTTTTTCTTATATTAAAAAAAAAGTTTTATAAACATCTTTGAGATAGTGTCTTTTAATTTTTTTTAAATTTACATTGTTATTCCAGTTCTATAAGCCCTATTTAAAATTTGTTTTTTTCATGATTGATTTCAAATTAAAGCGTATGGAATCCCCTTTAAAATGATCTATTACTCAACTTCCTAGAGCTTAAAGAACTGGAATAAGAATATATTTAATCCTCAAGCTTATATGCAAAAAAGCGATATTTTCCTATTTTGATAGCTGTATAGCTAAAATTATATTTGGCTTCAGAAAGTCAAGGAATATAAACAACAAAAGTTTTAATAAAATCGGAAGTGGTAAATTTGAAAACAATTTTTTTGTTTTGGTTGATTGACATGGAATGACCCTAATAATATTTCAATGAAATAAAATTTTACAAAAATAAATTCGATAAAATGTTAGCAAAAAATTAAAAAAAACGATATACATATATTTACAAAAAATGTTCGATAAAAATTTTGGAAAAAATTTTCAAAAAATTTTTTAAAAAATTGTCTATCTTTATATTATATTTGTAATAATATAAGCCTGGTACTCTGTTCAGTTTTTTCATGCGGAATGCTGTCGAACTACATAAATACATAAAAAATTTGTATGAAAAAGTCATGAAAAAATGTTGCTGAAGTAGTACTCTGTTTTTACTGTGGAAAAACATTAAAATGTGTCTGTCAACATTTTACCAAAGCAGTGAAATAAAGTAAATGAAATTTTTTGGAAAATTATTGTGGAAATTTTGTAAAACAAAGTGGTATATTTAAAAGCAATAAAATCGTAAAATTCTTCCAAATCGCGAGATAGACACAACATTTTAATAACATTTAATAATAAAAAATGTTGATCAACATTTTTCACAAATTAGAACAGCTTATTACTAGGCTATAGTTGAAAATTATAAAAGTAAAAACAGAATGTATATTACTGTGAATTTGGAAAACATAACAGAGTAACTGTCTAACCGAAACAAGGGCGTAAGGCGTAAAGACGTCTAGCGCCTAGCTTTAAACAAGCCTAAATAAGAGCGCAACGTTTTTTAAGAAACAGTAATGTTAATATATTTTGTTTAGTAAAATCTAATTAATTTAATCGCAAAAGAGAGATAAAATCGATAGATTAAGTAGAAAATAACTAAAATTGCACCACTCATACATAAAAAAACAATAACATTTTGTTTGCACCCAACGTCACTACCTAACGCTCTGTCAAAATTGGATTTTCCAATTGCAAAGCGTTGACGCCGCGCTATTTAGGTTTGCTTCATACATTTTGTATGTATGTACATGAGAATTTTTGACAGTTATTTTACGCCTTACGCCCTTGTTTAGGTTGAACAGTAAGGGAATATTTAAAATGACTATGGTGAAAGGTATATAAGATTCAAAATAGCCGAATATAGCACTCTTACTTGTTTACTACTACAATGATCATAAATTTATGCTTAATGCAAATAATTATTTTTGCATCATTCCTAATTAGTTATTATACAATTAAATTACATTTTAATTACGATTGGTAAAAACAATTGTAATTGAAGAAAATCATTAGCATTGGTAGTTTAATTTTCCAATAATGCCTATGAAAATTCAATGACAATGGAAGGATACCAAGTGTGTTATAAATATATTACAATAGTATTATTGCATTATTCACGATTGGTGAAAACTAATTCTTTGCAAATGAAAATATTAGCTAATTTCTTATTTTTGAACTGCTACCGTTTAAGTTGTTTTGTTATTATTGCAATTTCATCAATGTTTCAATAAACTCCAATGAAAACTGACAGTCTTAACAACCACCTGACTGACAACCAATGTCAAGAACGACTAAATAATTATTACTGTCCAAATATTATTAGGAATTGCATTATTGAACAAAGGCAAACACACCTACACACACACACACTACCTTACATACTTACATACAGATGTAATTTAACAACAACACCAGCAATAGTAATAAAAACTACGTTGGTTCCTTCAAAACAAATTTATTTGTTAATTTTACTACATTTAAAATAAAAAATTATAATTTGGTGTGCGAATTTGTGGAAATTTATGTTTATCATACTGATTGTAAATGATTGTTATTTGTCAAGTAACTGTCATGAAAGAGACACATTGTTGACATTCTCCTTTCCGTGTCCATTTAAATTATTAAAAAATATATATATAAAAAAGCATTAGAGGTAGAAAAGGAAATTTGTAAACATGTTACATATTCAAGGTGACGCTAAAATCCTTTAAGGAACTTTTATAAAAGGAAAATATTTGTATTTTTACTTATAATAAAACTGGAGTGGCCTACACTCAACTTTACCATACCCAATGGAAACAGATATTTTTATGGATATATTACATAAAGAATAAAAGTTCAAAGTATATTCGAATCGAAAAAAAAAATATTTTCGATGTGCAGCTCTTCATCTCCATAAACCAAAGATACCTACTAAATTTCGTTTAAATATGTCATACGGTATGACCTGTAGAGCGTACACAAAATTTGGCGGTAAGGAAACTACCCCGTGCCCCTCCCGATTATGCGCAAAAACTATATAGCTCTTCATCTCCACATACCAAATTTCATTTTGATATGTCAAACGGTATGACCTGTACAAACTCCACAAAAATAGTGGCATACACACCCACCCACCCATAGTCAAAATGGATTCAGGAGACCTCTAAACGTATAAATCTGTCAAAATCTCGACCTCGATTTTTTTAATGATTACTATACTTTACCTTATACTACGTATGGTAAAGTAAAAACAGAATTACTATTTTATTAGTAGGCCACTCCAGTTTTAATTTAACAACGAATTGAGATACATATGCACATACATATATTTTATGATGATACTAAGAACCCTCTTGATATAGCATAAGGCCCGACTCAGACATTACTTAAAGAGTGACTTTTTACATGTCGAACTACTAAATCAGCTGGGCGAACGACATTGCCAAGTAAGATAATTATACCTTGCCTCCGTCTACATTAGTCATTAACATGTCTTAACAAAAGTCAAACTTTACATAAAAAGAAAACATTGTGGAAAATTGGTAAAATTATACCAGTGGCAAAAACAAACACCCCAAGTGTTTTTGAGGCCCATAAGTATACTTTCTGTTCTTGGAAAAGTGTTCGAAACAATTATGTCTCGTCAAATGATTGATTTCATCAATGTGAATCGTCCGTGGTTTCAGGGTTTCGTTCTAACCATAGTTGTACAACCGCAGTAGTACTTGTTAATATAAGACCAGCGTATGATATGGGTGATTTATCGTTGATGTGCTTGTTGGATTTTTTAAAGGCAGAGTTGATCACTCACTTTTTTGCAGAAAACTCGAATGCTTTTTTTGGCTTTGACCGCAACTACTTATCTTAGCGAGTTCAAAAGTTAGTTGTTGGTTCAAGGGAGTCATGCTTAAAGATGTAACCTCTGGAGTTCCAAAAGGCTCAGTTTTAGGACCTTTGCTTTTCAACATTGATATAAATGATATATTTAGTGTAGTCAATTTTGTTAATGTTCATGCATAAGCTGTTGATGTACAATTGTACATACATATGTATATAGACGTATAGGTCTTGTTGACAATATGTGTTACAAACTTGATGAGGACCTAAAGGCTGTCTACACATGGGCTAAGGCACACGGGTTTATGCTCAATCCAGCCAAATCGGTATTATTACCCATTAGCAGGAACAAACTCCATTTTAACCAGCTTCCAACTGTTAGCTTGGGTGAGACCAGGCTTATTTTTGTTGAAAAGGTTAAATATTTAGGTTTTCATATCAACTCGTCCTTATCATGTAGTGACCACATTAATAATATAGTACGCAGTATGTACCAGAGACTGACAAAAAGTACTTATAAAGTAAATGTTGTTAAGTATTTACACATATTTTTGGGTATTAGTTATATAACTATACTTATAGCACAGAAAATACATACACATACTCATTTGCAGTGAAATAAGTATGGGTTTACTCAATACTTATAACAAACATTATTTATACACAACGAACTTAAAAATGCATACGTAATGCATGTATGAGTACAACTGGTTGTAGGTAGATAATGTGATGGGTATCTGTCATACCCATACTTATAACTACCTTACCTACCTTACTTACAAGTATGGAAAAGTAGTTATAATACTCTAAGAATACTTATAAGTAAGACAATTACTTTTAGGAATTGTGTGTAGGATGTTTGGCAATATTTTGTTTATGGTTAATTATGGAAAATCAAAATTATCTTTTTTATAAGGAGGAAGGAATGAATGAACATATTTTTAAAGTGTGAAATAATTAATACATATAGTTACATATTTTTATAAAATACTCTAAGTATACTTAGAGTATTTACATACTTGTATTTATTCCCACTCTATACTTACAAGTATGGGTATAGCCAATACTTTATCAAATTTTTACTTATACTTAGTTGTATTGCGAAAAATAATAAACAAGTATGCGAACACTTATTCTATGTCTATACTTGTAACGAGTGATTTTTTAAGAGCTTGAGAACTTTTTTTTAAAAAAAAACGCATAAAATTTGCAAAATCTCATCGGTTCTTTATTTGAAACGTTAGATTGGTGCATGACATTTACTTTTTGAAGATAATTTCATTTAAATGTTGACCGCGGCTGCGTCTTAGGTGGTCCATTCGGAAAGTCCAATTTTGGGCAACTTTTTCGAGCATTTCGGCCGGAATAGCCCGAATTTCTTCGGAAATGTTGTCTTCCAAAGCTGGAATAGTTGCTGGCTTATTTCTGTAGACTTTAGACTTGACGTAGCCCCACAAAAAATAGTCTAAAGGCGTCAAATCGCATGATCTTGGTGGCCAACTTACCGGTCCATTTCTTGAGATGAATTGTTCTCCGAAGTTTTCCCTCAAAATGGCCATAGAATCGCGAGCTGTGTGGCATGTAGCGCCATCTTGTTGAAACCACATGTCAACCAAGTTCAGTTGTTCCATTTTTGGCAACAAAAAGTTTGTTAGCATCGAACGATAGCGATCGCCATTCACCGTAACGTTGCGTCCAACAGCATCTTTGAAAAAATACGGTCCAATGATTCCACCAGCGTACAAACCACACCAAACAGTGCATTTTTCGGGATGCATGGGCAGTTCTTGAACGGCTTCTGGTTGCTCTTCACTCCAAATGCGGCAATTTTGCTTATTTACGTAGCCATTCAACCAGAAATGAGCCTCATCGCTGAACAAAATTTGTCACATTTGAACATTTCGAACCGAACACTGATTTTGGTAATAAAATTCAATGATTTGCAAGCGTTGCTCGTTAGTAAGTCTATTCATGATGAAATGTCAAAGCATACTGAGCATCTTTGTCTTTGGCACCATGTCTGAAATCTCACGTGATCTGTCAAATACTAATGCATGAAAATCCTAACCTCAAAAAAATCACCCATTAGTTATTTAAGTTGAAATTGATATGAGTATGTGTTTATGATATGTTGTTTGAGCAGTAGCTATACACATTTATACATGTTTCGCCTCAAATACTTAATAAGTACTAAAATTTATACTTTTGTCATTCTCTGGTATGTACCTTACATTGTGTAATTTACGATTAACCTAAATTTATACACCTTCTGAAGTCAAGAAACGGCTTGTTATACATAAATTTATACACCTTCTGAAGTCAAGAAACGGCTTGTTATACAACTACTTCTACGTCTTATAACTAGTTTTGCGGAGGTGTACAGCAAATTGGACTCGTCCTCACTGCTACACGATATGTGTATGGCATACAGAGATTCAGTAGTATTTCATTTTGGAGAACTATGATTCTTGGTTGCGACATAGTGGACTACCTCAGCATGCGCAATCTTTTATTTTTGCAGAAATTAATAGGTACATACCCAGTCACAGGCATACTTGTACAACAAAATTTCATTCGGAAGGTCATCCAGAGGTGTTACGTTAGTACTACTTAAACACTACCAGATTTTTCTTCGTCAATGCCATAAAACTATGGAATTCATTACCTGCAAATATTAAAATAATTGTTGAAAGACCGAACTTTAAAAAAGCTCTTTGAAATATGTTACGCAAAATAACTAGCCTTATACTTTATCTTTCTCTATTTTTTCTACTTTTAATTTCATTGACTGAATGACCTGTATTTTATTATATTTTTAATTTAATCATCATAAAAATTATGTTTTATTAATTGTAAATATAAATATTTATTATTGTTGTTGTTGTTATAATTATTATCGCTCTTATTATAATTACTAGTTTTTCCCATTTCTCTTTTTGTTATCTTTTTTGGACTATAAAAGAATTTTATTCTTAAAGTCTTAAAAACTAATGCCCCTATTACGGTTTACAACTCAACTCAGTTGAGTTGTCTAAAATACAACTTGAAAGACAACTGCTACAGATGAGTTGTAATTTGAAACAACTGCTACTGTCGAGTTGTAATTTTTTTAAACTTTTGTTAACTGAACTAACACAGTGTCGTAAACGGCGAAACTACAACCCAGTTGTAACACAATTTAAATTCAACTTGAAATTTTTTGACAAGTTGAGTTGTAATTGATAATACCAAATTGTAAAATTTCAACTGAAGTATAGTTGAGTTGTAAGCGTAATAGGGGCCTAAATATATAAAATTTTCCCTTAAGCCTGGTACTCTGTTCAGTTTTTCATGCGGAATGCTGTCAAATTACATACATAAAAAATTTGTGTGAAAAAGTCATGAAAAAATGTTGCAGAAGTAGTACTCTGTTTTTACTGTGGTAAAACATTGAAATGTTTCTGGCAACATTTTATCAAAGCTGTGAAATTAAGCAAAGGGGCATTATTTCATGTGGAATATTTTTATAAAATTGTTTGTGGAAATTTTAAATAAAATAAAAATTCCACCAAAAGTAGAGATTTTAACAGATAATCGAGATTCCACTAGAAATAGAAATTTCAATTTCACCAAAAAAAAAAAAAAATCGAGACTACAAAAAAACTCAATTTAGCAAAAAGTAAAGACCAATTTTGATCGAAAAACGAAACTTTACTAAATATCCAGATTTCACTAAAAAAAAATTCGAATTTTTACCCAATTCTATTTCACCAAAATTAAAAAGTTAAAAGTTATAATAAATTGCTCAAATATAAAGAAAATAATATTGAAAACAGCTTACAGTTTATTTAACTGTATTCCATAAAATAGCCAAATATTTTTAAGAACTCTTTTAAAAACGAAGCAGATAAAATATGAAAAAATCTGGAGTAGTCTAAACACAACTTTACCATACCTCATGGAAACATATATTTTTCTTATTGATATATTACATAAAAAAATAAGAGAATATACTTTAATACTGGAATCGTAAAAAAATGTATTTTCGGTTTGGGGTGTCAAAATATCCTTCAAGGTGAATTCACACCAGGTGGAGGCGATAGCCCAGCTGATTGTTTTTTGCTCTCGTTTTTATGCTAATGTCTTGTCAAAAATACATTGTTTCAAATCTGCTAGTCTAATGTCAAAGTTGTTGTTTTGTTGTAGTTGTTAGCCTACTGCTCACACCAGGTATGAATTCGCCTTGCTACGCTTCCACCCTTGCCGAATATGCCAAAAACTATACAGCTCTTTATCATTTGATATGTCAAACGGTATGTACTGTGACCCACAGACAACAGGAGACCTCAAAACGTAAAGATCCGTTGAAATCCCGACATCGATTTTTTCCCATTATTGCAAAACGTTAAAGTAAAAGTAAAGTAAGGAGACAAATAGAGGACAAAAATCAAAAGAATAATTTGTAATTAATTCTAAGAAAAAAATATTTAACGTTACACTCTGCTAGTGTCGAAAATAAAAATGTTTCTGTTTTTTTTTTTTTTGAATAAACAAAATTAATGAGAAAAAAATAAGAAATTATTAAAAATACAAACTGAAGGCTAATAAAAGTTATTTATTTATTTATTTATTTCTAATTAAATAGTTGGAAAAATAAATTTTGAATAAAAAGCAAACATATTAAAAAATAATTACATTTAAATTTTTAACATTTTTGTAATTCTAAGCAACACTATTGAACGATTGTTATTTGCAAGGTGAATTAAATACTAGATAAAACTGATAGCCCAGGTGAATATCTTCTTTTATATGTGTTTTATACCCTCTTATATCAAAATTTGTTTACTTTTTCTTTGCGACACATTTTAATAAATACAATAAAAATTTATTTCACTCTAAGATTATGTTCTTTTATTTTTCACTTTTTTTCACTTTTTACTTTAAATATAACAAAAATATGCAAAAACTAACAAAACTTTTGTGTTTTGTCTAACAAATTTTCTACTTTTTTATTTTCTTTTGAATTTTCTTTGAGTTTTTGACAACTGTGGGTGTTTTTACACAAACAAAATTGCCTGTGGTTGTTTTTGTTGTAACATTGCGATTACCTAGTATTTAATTCGCCTTGGTTATTATTTAACGGTTTCAGTAGTGTAATTTTAAAAAAAAATTAAGGTTTTATCTAGTCGTTATTTCATTATGGCAATACCAACTTTTCGTATCAAAAAAACTGCCAGCTTTGTATTTTAAATGGTTTTTGCAATATTGCCAGCTTAAAAGATTTTTCTTATAGTCATTAGTTTTAGCTTATTTACACAAGGAAATCTTGAATTAAATTAAAGTCAGTAATTTTAAATGGAAATTGAAAAAAATTACATGCAGTAATAATATATGTCTATAACTTTTACATTTAAAAATTTTAATAAACTTACAATTTGCATAAATTGTTTTGGTCTTCGGATAAAGAAAATTTTAATTTGGTATCGAAAAATTTCCAAGTGGTTTTCAACACAGACAGCACAAATAGTGCCAGATTTTTCACAAACAAGCTATAAATAGCTGAGTGCCTCGATAGACTGATTGGTAGCGCGCTAGTCTATCAGTCTGGGGGTTGCGGGTTCGATTCCTGCCAAAGACTCTGGGTGTTTTCTGCAGACAAGCAAAAAGCTTCACAGGTTATGTTGTCTTAAAAAAAAAATAAATAGACAACAAGCATATTTTTTGTACATCGTGTGATGTATTTTTATCCTTTGGGGTCAGAATCACCTATTAAATATTGTGTTTTTAAAAACAGACTAAAATAAAACCTAAATGAAAATGGAATATAAAAATAAAGCCAAAACTACAGGTTTTATTAAAAAAATTACAGTTAAAAAATACGCGTTCAATTAAACTAACCACTAAAGGAAATAATGCTTTTTTAATTATGTATATTTTTATTATTTGCAAAAAAGATAGCCCAAATGCAGTAAAAGTGTTGCATTCTTCCTAGTGTGGAAGTATGTATATCCTGATATCTCCTTTTCAAAGCTGCTGCTGCTCACGCTCTAATTTACTGTGTACAGTTTTATACATGTATGTATTTTATAGTCATTGACTTCTACTTGTTTAAGGTCTAAAATTTTTAACTTACTTAAATAAATTAATCATAAATTACTTACCATGTGCGAAATACGAAAATAGATACTCATAATTCATTATTTAATATCTTATTTTCAAGTATGCGCCATATGCTAAATTATACTAAAAGTTACTTTACAAAAGGCTAAACAAAATGTGAAAATTTGTTTGAGAGTGAAAATGGCTCTAACTTGGAAAACATTTTCCATGTCCTTTCATATTTTTACACTAGAACTCAAAGCACTACCTAATCCAACAAAATGGATAAATTTTCTCACACCAATTTTTGTATTTATTTTCTTATATTCATTCTAAGTATGGTTACTATTGTGTTTGGCAGTACAAAATTGTATGTCGGATTTTTTTGGAGAGAACAGTTGCAAAATTTGTCCGCACTTGCTGCAGGAATACTTGGTTTGTGTGAATAAGCTATAAGTCCTTACCTACCGTCTATACCAGATTAAAATTTGTCTTGATAAAAGTCAAACAGTATTAAAATTAATGTTTTTTGAATATGAAGTTTTACTTTTATCAACACAAATTTTTATCAGGTATAGACACAAGATTAAGGCGGCCATACACGCTGTTATTTTCTATCAGTTTTATCCGCACGGTTACACTTGTACGGGTAAGCACGAACAGCGACCATATCCACACAATACACGTTTTTTACTTCAGTTCAAGACGTATTTATTTTACTTGGTGGCATCATGACGGCAACAATAACAAAGGTGCAACTGAAATGGTAAACTATTTCAATTTGTTTCCATAAATAAAACAAAAAATATAAATATGACAAAACCCGTCCTTTTTAACTGCGTAATCACACACAGGTGCAGTTTTGAACGAACACGTTTCAAAACCGACGATTAAAATCAAGAAGCAACAGATATTTTTTATACGTGCAAGAAGGAGGACAGTTTTACCCGGGTTAAAAAAGAACGACGTGTATGAGCGCCTTTACTGGCGCCAATTGTATATTTCATTGATCTGATTCTGAATTAATAATTATGGTCACCGTAGTAATTAACAACTAAATTTGTTCAGCCAAGTTATGGCAACACTGATGGTACCTTTTTGATACAACATTGTATTCTTGACGCTGGTGTCGAAAAAGGAAACTCACCAAGTACGTGAATTTTTTTCAAGCAGGGAAGTATAAGAACTGCAACGCGATTAAAGAAACGTTTTTGTATAAATTATAAGCAAATATATTGAATATAACAAACAAAATTCCATAAATAAACTTACAGCAATTAGTGAGTGTATAAATTCTTAGCAAAATTAATTATATTTATCGCCATAAAATAGAATGAAAACTTTTGCAATAAGAAAATTTTTTGTTGGGCCAATGGGAAAAAAGACGGCTGAACGAAAAGAAGAACAAGCGATAGCAAAAAATGAGCAAGGCAGTAATTGGAAATAAAAGGGAAAGAGAAAAATTACAAAAGAGTTTAGACTTTTTTGTTAAAATAAGAAAAATAAATGATAAATCAAGAATATGTACTCGTTTTGTTTTTCAAATTGTGTTTTAACATAAAAATCAAAGTGCAAGTGAAGCAAACATATTTCTATAGAATTTGACAGCGAACTTTTAAGTACATTTTGTGGAAAAAATTCGGGAAATGTAGCGGCGTTTTTTCAGCAAAGTATTTGCAAAAAAAATCAAAAACGAATTAAAAAACAAGAAAGAACACCAATAGGAATGAAGTAATATATGAGTGGAAGTAGGAAAAAAAATTGTAAGAATGAGAGTAAAAAGATATGAGAGAAAATACTAGACATAAGCAGCGCTGCCGCTTCGCTTCAATGCGAAATCATCATTTTGATTTTTTTCAGATTCTTATAAGAAAATAAATATTTTCATTATTGCCTAAAATAAATATTTTTCGTAAAAAAACGTGGATATATTAAAAAACAATTATAATTATTTGTAATATAACTACCTAATTTATATACATACCATGGTACATAATGTTTACAGTTACAATAATATTGTTGAAAGGCAAATAAGAATCTTAATAGTGACAATTATAAACAAATTTAAAATAATTATCGATTTTAAAGTAGTTTTGGACACAATACATAGTTGGTTTTCATCATCTGAGTTAATATTTTTAAGATAAAATAACCAGTCTTAGCTGTTTGATTTGTTTAAATTGTATTAACTTTAAATCAAATTTTAGTGTTTTTATATAGTTTTTCTCTTAATATATTTTAAGTCAACTTAATTTTGTTAAAGAATGCCTATTTTGTTAATTATAATTCTTTAAAAATCTCTAAATAAGTCATGTTGACAATATCTATTAACGCTGACAGAGCAGCAAGAGCCTTAAAAAACAATTTTCAAATCCCTTTTGCAGAAAAGTGTTTTTTTTTCTTGTTAAAAAAAATCAGAATTGGGCGTAATTTTTTATTTTCTTTTAAGAAGCAGAGTATTAAATATTTGACTTTTGTTTAATATTTTTTTCATTTCAGAAACAGTAAATAAAAAATTTACAACAAAAACTACAAAATAGTGAGAAAGAAAGAAATACGATATTAAAAAGAATTCAAAATATATTCATCAAACATTTTAAAATAGAATATTAAAAGCAGCACCATCATCATCTTCAACTGCAAAACGATTAAGAAGGCGGAATATTCAATTTGTACGACTACGACCACAGCAAAAAAAAAGACTGATCCCAATCTTAAAACAACAAACCAAAATCTCTACTCCACCATTGATCCTGAAAATTATTGGAAACAATAACAAAATTGAATGAAGTAGATTTTATTTCTTTAATTTTTTCAACCAAAAACATTAAAAAAATAAACAAAAGTATAAGTTTCTTATTTTCCTTTGTTCGATTTGAGTTACTCCAGTTTGATCGTTTATTAAAAAAGGTAATTCCCCTAAATTGACACAGAACGTACAAATGTCAAAAATTTTAACCTCAAATTATTACAATTTTTATTTTTGGGTTTGAACTGTTGTCAAAACAGAAAGTAATTTTCACAACATACGGTCTGTCATCATTATCAACCTCTTATACCTCTTTTGTTTATAGTTTTAAATTATTTTCATCCTAATCATCTTTGTCGTCGTG
This sequence comes from Phasia obesa, assembly GCA_949628195.1. Classification (NCBI taxonomy): domain Eukaryota; kingdom Metazoa; phylum Arthropoda; class Insecta; order Diptera; family Tachinidae; genus Phasia; species Phasia obesa. Next base: position 20,275,011 of record OX451215.1, on the reverse strand, counting down.
GTCGTATTATTGTACATCGGTCAAAATTGATTTTGAAATCGTCAACACATTTATCCAGTGAAGCTATTTTGGTTTCTTTATTTTTCTCAACATGGATGAATTGTTAGTCGAAGTTCGACTCGATAATGGCGCCTACTATAAGGTAAGATTTAAATCCTTTATAGATATATCTATCAATATGTGCGTTTTGTAAATTTAGATGAACTTTTTTAAACTTCTCAAACTCATCGTCGTCACATTTATTCTTATCTGATTAATATAACTCAATTTGTTGCTTTCATCAGGTGTTCCTTAAGGTTTAATTCGAGCCCAAAATTTACCACTAGTTAATTTGGCTTAGTTCAGTGAAGCTAGACCAATAAAAAAAATTTACACAGGGTGATAGAGAAATCAAAATTAATAAACAAAAATGTAAAATAAAAAAATTGGCTGTCGCCTTTATTTTCCGAGTTATGGGCCTCTGAACTTTTCATTAAAACTGTGATTGTACACTACATTTTAGAACAAATTAGGTAAATATGAATATTATTTAAAAGTCTTGGGAAATATATATCACACGTTGCTCAAATTTAATTTAAAAAAATTATCTATTAGTAGCCATTGACTTTTTTATGAAAACATGTGTACAGTACGTAGCATATCTTTAGAAAGCGAAGTTGGTGTTGGTTATACCATAGAGGAGATAATTCTTGCGCCCGGCCGAAGGCCTGCTACACAGGAAAACTTAAGAAAGCGAAGACGGTGTTGGTCATACCATAGAGGAGAAAATCCTTGCACCCGGCGAGATTTCCTGTAGGTATAGAAAAACTTTGTATGCGAAACCGGTATTTTTTAACATGGACAAAATTAAAGCTTTAAATCTCCGTACAAAATATTTATATGTGCAAAAATTGTATTTTTAGAAAAAAGAATGGATGCTATTTTTTTACACAAATCTGCTTAACAGTTATGTGATGCCTTGTATTTCAACAGGACAATGACCCGAACACACATCGAAGTGGGCAAAAGATTGGTTTGAAAAAAAAAAAAAAAATGAGGTAGTTGTTTTAAGTTGGCCTGCTCAGTTGCCAGTCTTAAACCCATTGAGAACTTGTGACGTATAGTTAAATTAGCTCTTAAGGGAAAACTTGCAACTAATAAAGATCTCCTGTGGGCATTAGTAAAAGGAGCATGGAGTAATATTCCGATTGAGACATGCCAAAATGTTTTTGACCCTGTGCAAAAACGGTGCTCAGTCGTTATCAAAAATAAATTATATTCCACTAAGTACTGAGTAATTTGAAAATAATTAAAGAATATTATTTTACTCATATTTTGGAATTTTGTGTTTTTTAGATAATTGAAGTGGATGGCTCTATTTTTTTCACACCTAAAATCTTGAATTTCGAATGTTTTTACGTACATATTTCATTTTAAATTTTTTTTTATCAAAATAGGTCTATAGTCATTTTGTTGGTCAGTTGTTTGGTCACACAAAATAAAAACCTTAAATTTTGTTATGAAGATTTAGTATGTTCTTTTTTTCTCTTTCCAAATACGTAGTAAAAGGTGGCTCTATATAAATTATTGGGAATTTAAATATTAATTATTTAATATTATGCTAATTACCCATACCGTTTTATAATAGAAATGCAATTTATTTATAGTTGTTGGTAATAACAAGGCTTTTAAGTTTATTATTTATGTGCTATAGCGGACCCGTTTTTCGTACTCAAAATCCATTTTAAATATGCGATTAAGTTTCTTCTGTTCCATTTTGTGGTATCTGCAACCCTAAACTCTAATAAACTTTTAACAGAATTGTTATTCAGCAACATGCATTATGCTAGTATAGTTAAATCAATTTAAATTTATATATTGAGAACCTACGTTTCGAGCATCTGAACGCATTAATGCCGAAACTGTTGATATTTGAAGAAAATAGTTCCCTAATTGATTTTTTAATGTCCAAACATCATCGAAATGCACTATAGAAAGTGAATAAAAAAAAATTGAAAATTTATTCATTACAAGATGCATACAATATCTTCAGCGATTATGCTCAATTTCGCTCAAATCTAGCTACACAAGAAAATACGCGGAAAAAGTGCTCAAATAGCAGAGTTTGATTCACTATTCACTGTCGATTCGGTCACATTGCATCTAATTTTTTTGCCTAATATTCAAAGGCCCCCAACCAAAAAAAGTGGTTAAAATGAAAATGCATTGGTTTGCTAAATATTTAGCAAATTGACACAAACCTACCTTGTTGAAAGCTGGAATGCTACTGCTATATTAAAATTTTTACGTGTTTTGTTCTCTTTGTGAGATTCTCGTTGAGATTGTGTGTGCTCACAGACCCTTGGGGTTTGTGTGGGGCTCTGGCTAATATTAATGTTCTGAATGTTGATGGTTTCAACTAGACGTTCCTTCAAAGCACACGGCATTCTAAATTGGAACACTCTTTAATTTTTAATTAAAATTTGTATATTTGTTATAACGGGCTTAGCACTGTGCAAGTTTCAAAGGTCAGCTATAACGGTTGAGAAATTAGACCATACGAGTATATGAGAAAATCGCGCATCTATTGGGACTCTTTAATTTTGAACTTAATTTTATTATTTTTTATAGCGGCCAAACAGTCCACCTTCTGTACTTCAAGAGAAAAGAGAAGTCTGTTACAGACGGACATACACACAAAAACAGTGTGTTTTCATGTGTAATTTTATTTTATTTGCCAATAATAAAGTTTTAAGGGCAAAAAACTTTTCTGGAATCATCTGTTGTTTGCCCCTGATTACTATTACAAAAACTTTGTAAGAACAAATAATTATTTGCCCAAAAAAAGAAAAAAATATTTGCCGATGAGTGGTCATATGTATTGCGAACATTTTTGTTTGCCGGCAAATAATTTTGTTTGCCAAGAAACAGATGTTTTGTTGTTTACCTATCAATTTTTTTTGTGGTCATACTATGGCATACAAAGATTTGACGATTTCAGGCAAATGTTTGCCTAATGTTAATGTGATTCTTAAGAATCAGAAACTTCATTTAATAATGACTACTAATAATGAATGAATTAAAGCCAAATACGTTAAAATGACTTTTCTAATTTTTATTTTTTAATATTTTAATAAGTTTTAATTATTGCGTGTAAATTTCATGTGTCTGCTATATTACGATGAAAAAAATTAGCCAATAAAGGTGAAAATCACGTCACTTTCGAAACACCCTTTAATTTTTAATATTTTTATAGCGTACACAGTTAGGTACAATTTTGTGAAAATTTCAAGAGACTTATTTTACCGTTCCAAAGGTAAAAGGTGCTGACAGACAGACAGACAGACAGACAGATACCTTTTTAAACTTCGCAAACACTGAACTCCGCTATTATAACATCATATCTTCTCATTATTATATTACAACTCATAAGGGTCAGTTTATGACTTCGTATTTTAATGTGAATTTAGTTAATTTTCATTTAATTTTAAGTTGTATGTTTAAATGTTCTTTCTTAATTGTGGTAAAATTATGGTAGCACCACAAAATATTGCAGATAATTTTGCAGAAAAAAGCCGTTTAACAAAAAAAATTTCAAAACAGTTTCTGCAGACAAAAAATACAGACAACATAAAAAAACATTTTAAATGTACTTAAAAACAGCAAATTTGTTGAAACACATGTAATATTAATATTTTTATAGAAAGGAATCAATATATTTTAATTTATTTATGTAAAATAATAAAAATACTGTCAATGGCCACACATTTATTCATTCATTTGCAAAATCAAGCAGATAAAAACATCTGGTTATGTGTAAAAATTAAAAAGACTTTAAATGCACAAGAGTGGTCATTTAAGTTTCATTAAAGTGCGTGGTGAAAAACTAATTTTCATATTTAAATACAACTTAAAGATAAATACGAAGTCAAAAAGTGGCCCTAAAACTTAATCGTCATTGTGGCTGTTAATTTAATTCAAGAAAACAATTTTGAATAGCACACCCTACCCTCAAATCGTTTGCCTCTTAAATTGTGTCATCATTAGCAACGCTAAATTAAAAGCTACTGCGCTGCCTATATCCTCGTCGATTTTCGAAGCGATTGTAAACTTTACGAATTTTGTTTGTAACCTTTCAGCTGTTTATTTTTCTTCTCTCTTCACATTTTTCTCTAATTTTAATACTTTGTGGTTTTGTTTCTCATTGTTATTACTTAAGTCTGATTGTTCCTCTGCCTGTTTGTCTACATGTCTGATGTCTTTTTTAGATTGTAAACTATTTTGCATTTTTTAGGCTACACAGCAGATTCAACTTGTAACCAAAAGAACTGCGAATACAACTTAACAGTGTGTAAAGACCCCCACAATACAATAGACGCAAACAATGCAGGCAGCAAAACAAAACAAACGAACTCTTTCTCTCTCCATTCACAGGAAAACAGACACATTCACAGGCAGAGACACACATCGAATTACCAATTTAATTTTATTTATTGGTTTTTTTTTATTTATTTTTAATTATATTTTACATTTGTTCCTTCCTGTGTTTTGTTTTAATATTTTGCATTGATTTTCACTTTCGCTGAAAAATAAACTAAAGGAGGATGCAGAAAGAATGAGAATAAAAAAATAATCAAATAAACAAGTAGAAAAACAATTTTTTTTTTGTTACAAGAAGGAAAACGAGAATTTGCTATTTTTTCTGTTGTTTTTTTTTTAAATTAAATTATAATTCAATAATGCATATGAACTGACATCTAATAATAGTAAATAGAACCTCATTCATTCATTAGGAGATCACAATAAATTTATTGTTGTGCGTAAAATACAATTTTAATTATTTATATATTTGTATAATAAAGACAGACGAGACATCTACACACTTACGTACATACTTATGTTTGTAAGATTTATATGTATGCAACATGTCTGTCCTTTAATGTGTGTTTTAATCTTTTAACACATAATTTCTTCTTTGATTATTTCTTTTAATTATAAATAATTAATTTATTTTGTTTTGTTTTTTACTTGAAATTTAATAAGAACAGTGTATCACAAAACTAGGTTAGGTTAGGTTAAGCAGGCAGCTGTAGTATACAGCTCACTTGGGTCCACGTATTGATCCCTTTGTGTTACCTGCGGAGAGGAAGAAATAAAAGTAAGAGTAAGATTGGGGGGTGTAAAGAAAAGAGAGAGATAATTTAAGAAAAATATAGTGTAAGATAGCATATTGGCCGAGACAGCAAACAAGCGTTTTCATGCCTCGCCGAGTGGGAGTGGGTTGGAGAACCAGCCGCAGCTCCTCAGAAAAGAGTTTATTCTTCTTGGTTCCAGAAGTGAAACACAAGTTAGGCTCCCGAAATACCGTTGTCCAAGATTTTGAAGTCGTTGGTATTCCAGTGCAGGGCATAGGCAGAGGAGGTGAACGACCGTTTCCTCCTCTTCCTCATCTTGGCAGCTTCTGCAAAAGTCGTTGTAAGGGAGGCCCATTCTTCTTGCATGGGCTCCGAATAGACAATGCCCAGTGACCGTAGATATAAAGTCACGCAGTTGTGTTTTCGGCATCCGAATTAATGAATCCGTCCTCTTCTGATCTAGTAAGGGCCAGATTGTCCTTGCCGTCAGACAAGTAGACTCATCGGACCATCTGGCCTGGGCCAGGTCATAAAGAGCACGGTTTATTCGTTGCCCGCATGCAGAGAGGGGAATGCCACAGTAGACGTCAATGGCGCCATCATGAAGCAGAGTTCCCTTCTTTGCTAGTTCGTCAGCAACATTGTTGCCTGAGGTAGTCCCATGTCCCCGCACCCATTTAAGGGTGACCGTTGAATTTTCCGCCATCGCATTTAAGGATGTCCGGCATTCCAGGGCGAGATTTGATGTGCTGAACACACCTTTTAGGGACATAATGGCAGCTTTACTGTCGGTACAAAACCAGATATCCCTATTCGATATTCTGTGATACCTTAGCCAGTTTGCCGCTTTTTTGATAGCAGATATTTCTGCTTGTAGAACATTACATTCATTTGGGAGTCTGAAACACATCTTGATTCCAAATTCCTCTATATAGACCCCACCTCCAACTCCCACCTCCCTTCTGGAGCCATCTGTGAACACGCAGAGTGAGCCAGGGGGTGGTGGGTGGCCCTCCGTCATGTCGAAATCGAAGTTTCGCATGAAGAAGGGTTTTGGGATGCAGTAGTCTATGAATCCGGGGATAATATTCGTGATTCCCAGGATACTGGCATGGCCCCACAGTCTATGGTTCCATGCACCTGTGACATTCAGTCTAATGGCCGTTCTTAGTGCAAGCTTCCTGGCTAGCTGGTCAACTGGTAGCCAGTTTAGCATAGCAAAAAGTGCCTTCGTCGGCGTTGACCTAATAGCTCCTGTTATTAGGATCGCCATATTACGCAATACTTTCTCTATAATAGAGATATTTGCCCTAGTATCTAGTGCTTTCCACCAGACGATGATTCCATAGAATAAGGTCGGTTTGATTACCGCTTCAAGTAGCCAGTTCGCAATTCTCGGGTTCATTCCCCAAGTCTTGCCTATGGCTTTTTTACACACATATATTGCTGTGATGGCTTTAGACGCTCTAGCCTGGATGTTCATTTTCCAGGATAGTTTACTGTCTAAGATTATGCCAAGATACTTTGCACTATGTGCTAGAGTTAGTGGTATTCCCCTCAATACGGGTAGCCTGAAGGGTGGGAGCTTGTATTTTCTTGAGAATAGTACAAGTTCAGTTTTGGCTGGGTTTACACTCAGTCCACACTGTTCTGTCCAGGTGCAGATCATCTTGAGTGCCGCCTCTAATCTTTGTGTGATAATATCAATATGGACACCAGATACTGCCACCGCTACATCGTCTGCGTATGCGACAGTTTTAAAATTCATCGAGTCCAGATCTTTGAGCAACTTATTGATTGCTATATTCCATAATAGTGGGGACAATACTCCACCTTGTGGTGTGCCCCTTCCCGCTGTTTTGGAAATGCTCGCTGAGCCAAATGTAGACGTTATCGTCCTGTTACTTAGCAGGTTCGTAATGAACCTGATGATCGATTGGTCAATCCCCAGTTCTCTTAGAGATCGGGTTATTGCCAACGGTTCGATGTTATTGAAGGCTCCCTCAATATCCATGAAGGCTACCATTGTGTAGTTTTTATGCTCTAGCGACTTCTCAATATGTCCCACGAGCGAGTGTAATGCTGTCTCAACAGATTTGCCCTTCGTATAAGCGTGTTGGGATGGCGAAAGGAGATTACTGTCGATTGTCATTCTCAAATGAATGTCGATAAGTCTCTCCAGCGTTTTGAGCAAAAAGGATGTTAGACTGATTGGCCTAAAATCCTTTGCTTTCGTGTGTGATGATTTCCCTCCTTTGGGAATAAATATCACATTGCATTTAGTCCATTGGTCCGGGATATAGGACAATGATAAACAGGCTCTATATAACGGTAGGAGCCAAGTTGTCACCAGATCTAGGTTGTTTTGTAGATCGGCAGGATATCACAAAACTAAGTATGCAACTATTCAAACTAAACACTTGGTTAAATTAAAAGTCTAATGTTAACTTAAACTAAAAATTTTTTTTTCGCTTTGACTATATTAAAGGCAGCTTTTAATAAATTAAAAAAAAAAATTAAAATTAAAAATATTTTTTTAATTAGTATCTACAACAAAAGAAAAAAAATTACTAAATTGACATCACAAAAGTTAGTATGCAGAACGTATATTTTAACTTATGGTAGAAACGCTTCCATGTACTCTGAACATTATAACAGGGTGGCGCAAAAATAACCTTCCGATGTTTTTTGGCTGTAATTAAAAAAAAAAGAAAAACTTTGATTCTTCTTGTGGATTATTTTTCGGTAGCAGTGTAGCGTAACATTGTTTATTAACGTGTATTTCGCAAGTGTTTACTACACAAATGTCAAAACAGAATTGACATTAGGGGCCAATCGCAAAATTTATAGCATTTTCTGATAGAGGGTTACTTTTGCGCCACCCAGTATTTTAAAATTTAGAATATCCTGTTTTTTTTAACATGTCGAAGTCCCGATCGTACTGAAACAACCTACCTAATTTTGGGTCCCAGAGCTAAGAATTTTTTACCATTTTTCTATAATTATATTTTTTAGTTAATTTCTCCCTTTTATCTCCCTGGGCCGGCTGAAAAGGAGTTTTTTGTTGTTTTGTGTTCTTATCCTGTTGTAATATGAAGGAGACTAGCCCTAACTGCAAAGCTCTTTCTTTCAAATTATCTTTAAGAATAATGAGGTACAAATATTTTTCCATGTTTCCATCAATAAAAAATAAGTTTTCAAACTCCTGATGCCGACATGCATGCCCAAACTAATAACAGAATTAGACTTTCGTTACACTTTAGCACGCCCATCAGATTCGTAAATGTTTATTTTAGAATCGTGTAAAAAAAATACAGTATTCCAGAACGTTTTTGATTGATTAATATACTATTTGACAAAATCTATTCTCTTTTCCTGGTTGCCTTTGTTTATATGGGTTTTGCCTAAAACTTCGACCATGCTACCCGGCTTTGTGTGTGTAACACGTGGCGAATAGGTTTTGGGTTACAGAATTTTCCGACTTCGTTGTCAATTTCCGCTTGTATTTTTCGTACACTTTTTTATTCTAATATTTTAAAATTTCGTACTATTATACTTTATTCTTGACTAGTAAACACTCTAAGACGACCAGAACGAGGTTTGTTTTTTGTTGAGCCTTCGGAATTGAACTTTTTTATAATCTTTGGATATATTATTTTCTTTGTGAGTTGTTTTAAAATCAGGTTTCCTTTAAATCCTTGAATAACGCCTTTCCTGGTGGTGCCCTTATAATCAAAAGTGGTTTTAATTACCGAATGTTTCCTAAATGTTATAATTTTTTTTTTGCTGTCTAAATAGTAACAAGTTTAATTATCGGAACAAAAAGTTTAAACATTATGAAAGCCAAATAGGAAAAATCATTGATGTAATCAAAAATAAAAAGTACTTACTTAAGTGATACACTGTATATTTTTTGTATTTGGCTGCAATTTTTTATATTAATATGTCATTTTTCTTTTTGCTATTTTTAGGGTATGGTTACATCTATCTATGACGATGGTGTCTGTTGTGAAGTGGACGGGTAAGTTTGTATTTTTATTTCTTTTTCAGAACTAAAAAATTAAATTTTACATTTGACTATAACTTATAAGACCGTGATCATAACCGTTGAAGGTTATGCCATGTTGTATGTAGAGCGAGCGGGTTTTTAGGATGGAGATTATCCTTAATCTTTGTTTTTAGTTTTTACGATAATAATTAACTAATTTTATTTGCTAGTTTAAGCGGCCAACATTGGTGGTTTAAACTTACATGAGATAAAAAAAACACACACACACACATACATACTTACTATATGTCAAAATATAAGCGTTTAAAAAAATACACAAAGGAATATTATTTTATAGAAAACAAAAAATAGAAAAAACAAATTTTTTTATTAATTTTAAACTTTCAAATAAACTATTTCTAAATGATTTTAAATACAAGCAAACTCAGTTGAGTTGTCTAAAAGACAACTGCTACTGATGAGTTGTAATTTGAAACAACTGCTACTGATGAGTTAATTTTTTTTTAACTTTTGTTACCCGAACTAACACAGGGTTGTAAACGGTGAAACTACAACAGAGTTGTAACAAAATTTAAATTAAACTTAAAATTTTTTCACAAGTTGAGTTGAAATTGATAATACCAAATTGTAAAATTTCAACTGAAGTAGAGTTGAGTTGTAAACCGTAATAGGGGCCTAAACTCGAACCTAAAAGCCCGCTCTTAATGTCATTGATATGCTACCACATTTATTTAAGACAACGGGTGCATGTGTTCGCAAAATCATGCAATAGGCAAGGAAGATTTAAAATATAAGGGGCTTTAAAAAATATATATATGTATATACAGTGCTGTTCCTACGCTAAGCAACTCACACTGTATTCAAGGAAACTGTTATTTTCCTCTCAAATAAGACGACCTTACGAACTCATTATAATATTTCTTTATGACTAATATGATAACAAAAAAGTTTATAAAAAAAATAACAACAAAAGCCTTTCTTGATATTTCAATAACAAACAAAAACAAAACTAACTCTATGAGAGGCTGTGCCTACGCTAAGCAACAAATTTTCTTATTCTCTTTCCCTTAAATATAACGGTTCTTTTGCGATGGATTTGAGTTCATTAATTGCAAATTACTTAAATCAATGCAGTTGAGTCCTACTAAGACTTTATATGCCTTCAAACTATAAATTTTCAACATGAAGCGCGTTCAATACGATAATAGCTTCAAATCTTCCGTTATATCATTGTGGAAGGCAGGGCAAAATCAAATTGATATAGCTAATCATTTAAAAATTAACAAATCAATGGTTTCACGGTGGATTAAAAATTATAAAACGATAGGCACTGTCGAAAAACCCAATACAGGCGCACCTCCACTCAAAATTTCCGACCGTGACGACAGACAAATTAAAATATTAATAAAAAAAAAAACCATTTATAACTTCAAAAGAGATAGTAAAATCACTTAATTTGAATGTGGATTCCAGCACAGTTAGAAAACATATCATCAAGCTGGGTTTAAAAAGTTATAGGGCTGTTAAAAAACCAATGCTGACAAAAAAACACATGAAAAAACGGTAAGTGAATTTTAATTTACTTCAACAACAAATTCAATAGGACTTTGTAATTTTTAGTCTTGAATTTGCAAAGCAACACATTAATTGGCCTATCACAAAGTGGAACAGTGTGCTCTTTAGCGATGAGGTCAAAGTAAACCTCTTCAATTCTGACGGCATGTGCACAGTGCGGCATATGAAAGGAAATCGGCTCGATCCACGCTATTGTAAGCAAACAATGAAACATGGTGGGGGAAACATTATGGTGTGGGCATGTTTCTCTGGCAAACACCTTGGTCCTGTGCACAAAATAAGCGATAAAATGGATCGTTTCGTGTACAAGGACATCTTAGAAACGAAAATGCTTCCATATGCAGAATGGAATATGCCACTTCGATGGGTGTTTCAACATGATAACGACCCGAAACACACATCGAAGTTGGTCAAGGAATGGTTTCAGACGAAAAGGATTCAAGTGCTTGATTGGCCGGCACAATCACCCGACTTGAATCCTATCGAAAATTTGTTCGCCATTGTGAAACGACGCCTCGGAACGAGTCGATTTACAAATAAAGAAAATTTGTTAAAAGGTTTTAAAAACGAATGGAAAAACATCTCCAAAAGCACATTACAAAATTTAATTGCATCAATGCCCAAGAGATGTGCTGCAGTTATAAAAAACAAAGGGTCATATACAAAGTATTAATAAGTTGCTTAGCGTAGGCACAGCCTCTCATAGAGTTAAATTTGTTTTTGTTTGTTATTGAAATATCAAAAAAGGTTTTTGTTGTTATTTTTTTATAAACTTTTTTGTCATCATATAAGTCATAAATAAATATTATAATTACTTCGTAAGGTCTTCTTTTTTGAGAGTAAAATAACAGTTTCCTTAAATACAGTGAGAGTTGCTTAGCGTAGGAACAGCACTGTAGATGCAAACTAAAAAATGTTAAAAAAAATATTCAATATACAGTGGATCAATAAAGTTTAGGCACATCATGATTTTCAAGAGTGTTCTGTTAATAACTTTGCATCTGGTTCACTTAATAAAATAATTTTGATATCGTTTTAAAGATTGAGAGTTATATTGACCATTTAAAACAAAAAATATTTTATATCTTATTGTTTCTAATATACAACGCTTTAAAAACTAAAAAACAAGCTATGTCTATCTAAAAAAAAGTTTAGGCACTTACTGCATTAATGCCCTTTAATCCCTTGTATAACGGTAAATTTTCACTTTTTTATTTCAACTCATGTTTATGCACATGTTAAATCCTCAGTAGGCGAGAGTTTTAAATGTAAAAAATATTCTTGGTATATAATTCGCGAAATTGGTGTGATTGTACAGAGGCCCTATACCAGTGTAAGAAACATCATAAAACATTATGAAAAAACCAACAAATTAGAGGGTGAGAGGAGAAGAGGATGTCCAAAAAAATTTACATCTCGTCAGAAATCCAAAGATTTCAGCTGTAGAATTGTGTCGGGAAATGAAGAAAAGTTTTGGTGAAGACCTTAATCCACAAACATTAAGAAATAGCTCGCACAGAGCTGGATATCATCGAAGAGTTCCCCGTCGCAAACCTTGTCTTTCAGACATAAACAAGAAAAAGCGGTTAGAGTTCGCAAAACTCCACATTAATCACCCTGAAGCCTTCTGGAACAGTGTGATATTTAGTGATGAATCAAAGTTTAACATTTTTGGTTCAGATGGTCCACAAAAAATTTGGCGAAAAGCAAACAAAGAGCTTCAAGAAAATAATATTATTAAGACTGTGAAGCACGGTGGTGGCAATGTTATGGTTTGGGGATGTATGGCGTCATCTGGAGTGGGAAATCTTGTCTTTATAGACGACAAAATGGACAAGCACTCTTATTTAAATATTTTAAAAGAAAACTTATCTCCAAGTGTTGCGAAGCTGGGCTTAAATAGGAAATTCTTGTTCCAACAAGATAATGACCCAAAACATTCTTCAAATCTTGGGCAGGAATGGCTTATATACCACTGCAAATAGTTAAAAACCCCTCTGCAATCGCCAGACACGAATCCTATAGAGCATATTTGGCACTTACTAGAGAAAAAAATACGGAAACATCCTATTACATCCTAAGAATCACTTAAAGCGGCACTTCGCTTAGAATGGGAAAAAATTACTCCTGATGAAACATCTAACCTAGTAAGAAGTATGAGTAGACGTTTAGAAGCAATTATCCAAGCTAAAGGAGGTTCAACCAAATACTAGACATGCAAAAACCCCGAATATACCGAAAATTTTCACATCTGTGCCTAAACTTTTTTTACATAGACTTACCTTATTTTTTAGTTTAAAAGCCATTGTATATTAGAAATAATAAGATATGAATTATTTTTCGTGTTAAATGGTCAATAAACCTATCAATCTTGAAAATAGCATGAAAATAATTTTATCAAGTTATGCAGATGCAAAGTTACTGGCGAAACACTTTTAAAAATCATGTTGTGCCTAGACTTTATTGATCCACTGTATGTATTTTAAATAAAAAAAATAAAATATTTTTGAAATCTATTTTAAAACAAATTTTTTATACAAAAGTTGTTCTAAAATACATTTTAAATTCGTTTTATTTTTTTTATAAATATGGGGGTAAAAGTTGAACTATTAGGTGATTTGAGATTTTAGTTCGCTTTATTCTCTCTAAGGCCCATTATTATAACCTGTCAATAGCTAAAGTTAAGATTTTATCGGAGAGATAATTCTTAAATATTTTTGTATCGACTATTAAAAAGTCAATAGGATTGAAAGATTATTTTTTACAACTTAGTTGATCAATTTAAAGATAAATAGGTAAAATTTATTTTAGACACTAGCAGAATGTAGATCACTACATTCATCTTCAGCATTCTTCTTATAAACTGGGATAATAAAATACGAGCAATTGTATTCTTCAATCATCTATAGTTGGTTGGTGATATCGAAGTCTCTTACCACCTAAAGCTTTCCTATTTTTTGATGTGTTTTTCTCTTAATATTTACCACACCATTAGTTTAACATTGAAAGCCACTACTGTTTCTTTAATTATTTAAAATATTATTTATTTGCTCTAAACTTGGTATTTTTTCATTGGCATTACAATGAAATTACAATGAAAACAATTTTAACTACCATTTAATGCTAATGACTATTTTTAAATACAATTTTTTTAGCAATGGTAAAGTAAGTGTTATTAAAGTGTTTAATTACTAGTTATAATTGACAAAAAAATAAATGTTTTTATAAAAGTTAATAATGATTTTTGCGAAAAAAGCTTCATCATTGGTTAATATCAATGATTTTGTAGTTATAATAATTGCTATTGAATGTGTTTCTTTTGAAACCATTATTATCATTGAAAATGATGGTAGCAGCCATAAAAGCAACATGGTTGAGGTAACCATAATCGAAGAGCAACGTATTATGATGAAATTATATGGTTGGAGTCAAACCATATTATTATTAAATATTATAACAATAATGTTATATTAATACCATATTATTTTCAGTCCTGATAATGTCATGTGGAATTTCAGTACATACCCAAATATTAGGGTTTTAAGCTTATTTGAGTTAGTTGACTTTCTTTCTCTGTATTGTCTGTATTTCTCTTTCCTAGTTTCTTTGTCAATTGATACCTTTTAACTACATTTTCTATTTGTTTTTATTAAAAATTAAAAATAATTGAATTGAATTTTAGTACGCACTACATTAGAAAAAATAAATTTTTGTGTAGGTGATGCCAATTTTATTGGCCACATGTGTATGTACTTTGAAACTATTTCGACTGTGTCCTTTTTATTAATAAAATTCAGATATAAAAAATGTTTGACTATTACGAAATCTATTTTACTATAATGATAATTTATTAAGACCGCCATGTCGCTGCTGCTTAGATTCAAACACTTACATTTTAAAATTTAAATTTAATAATGCCAAGTGTTTTATTATTTGTCATTTCTATCATGCCTTGTTTACTTTATTATATTTTATGTTTTATAGTTGTCATCTTTATTTAAAAGAAATTGTTTAGAAATGTGTGTACAAGTATGTACATAAATTTAAATGATCAATTTTAATTTAGACAATTGTTTAGTTCTTTTAGGAATAATTTACGTTGAGGCTAAGATATTGGAATTAACAAACTTAAAATTCATAAGGACAGGATTGTTTCACTACATTGTGGAAAATAAAATCCTGATTATCCCTTTTAACATAAAAAGTTATGAAATTTTAACGTTAATTTACTGAAAATGGCCGTTAATGATGCCCAGCAGCGGTTGGCCTGATACTATTTTATTGAATTAGGTCAATAACTACATCTTGACCGAATAATAAAATGTTAGGTCCGCTATAGCCCGTTCAGGCTGCCACGAAATTAAGTCATTTTGTGATTTCGGCCGAAATCAAATTGAAATTACGTAATTTCGCATACATTTTACCATTGCCCAAATTAACTCATTCGAAAGTAACTTGAAATTACGGTAGACAACGCTGGTTTTGTAGAAAAAGCTACTTTTTTTGCAACCATGACCCTATTTACAACCTAGAAAGTCCGTTTTGTTTGAAAAAAAGTTTAAAAGCCAAATGAAATAATGGAAATATATACATAATTGTACATTAATTTTGTTGTAGTGTTGTTTTTAATATTCGTGTATATTTTAAATCAATGCGAAAGTGTTGTGAGATAGCTTTTTGCAAAAGAATTAAATTATACAAATGCAACGAAGCGTGATCAGCTGTTTGCGAAATTAACTCAAATGTCAAAAATCCCAGTATGAACACTTTAGATTTCGTTCGTAATTTCAGCTCGAAATTACTTAATTTCGTGGCAGCCTGAATGGGCTACTAGTTGTTTACCGGAAATATTCACTTACGACTGCGACTTTTTATTTTATTTTATTTCATTTTTTTTTTGTTACTTTTGCCATGAATGAAATTCGTAAAAGTATGTCCCAAGCCGAAATTATTAATGTCCTGACTATTTGATCACTTGTATAGCTGATCCAACATTTTAAGTAACACTGCGAAAACGTTCTGCATGACATAGTTGTAACGGTACCATAACCTATATATTAGCAAAACTATTGCCGTAAGAACGGTAGCTAGTTAGATACTGGTTGCTACTAGCTAATTAGTTAATATTTTATAGATTGAGTCTACTTTCGAAAATGATGCTTAAAACTTTTAACATACCGTTCATGTGATTTACCTCAGCCGGAATTAACACGAAAGACCTTGGTCACAAAAGGTAGAACACATAAGAGCCTGCCTTAAAAAATTATAAAAATCTCTCAATATTACGATGTGGATGTCATAGGAAAACACCGTCAGCGGACACCTTCGTTTATCAATAAAACAGCACAGAAAGCATCTGACGACAATTTTACTGCGACTAACATTTAAAAATAACTGAAATCAGTCAAGCTTTGAAAGCAAGCAAAACCGGTTTTGAATGTCTGTTTTGAATACCGAAATTTTTAAACCAAAATGCTGTTATTGACAAGTGCTTTGTAAATAAAGTTAATTTTTTTTTTGTAATCTAATAAAAAATATGTGTGGTACAAAAGAGATACAAAACCAAAGCACCAGGGTATGATATCCTTAGCTTCCTCCAAAATCTGCAGCGCGACCTATTCCTTCGTATAGGAAGTGAGACTCCAAATTCAGCCAGATAAATTTAAAATGAGTTTAATGGTGCTCCTCCACTGGAAACTTGAGTTTAATGGTTCTCCCCCAGTGAAAAAGTTAAGTTTAATGGCCTCCTCCAGGGAAAAATTGTGTTTTAAAAATGGTGCTCCACCGATGTCCGACTTATTGTGGTGCTCCTCCAGTGGAAACTTGAGTTTAATGGCTCTACTCCAGTGAAAAAGTTAATTTAATTGTGCTCCTCCAGGGAAAAAATGTGTTTTAGAAATGGTGCGCCTCCAATGTCCGACTTACTGAATTAAAATTTTTGATTATACACGATAACCAAAACGATTACACGTGGCGGATTGAGATTGAAACGCAAACCACTCGAACAAGGACTACCTGATTGACTTTAAGCAATAACGAGATTGACTCGCGCATATTGTTCCTCAACCCAGAACTATTTTACGACTCAGTAAATATCTACATTTTAAGTTATATTCGACATATTTAAAACCCTGGTTTTCGAATAATTGTGATTTTATTAAACCCGGTTTTCATTTTTTCGAATAACCGGTTTCGGTTCGAATAACCTTTCTGTTATTATAGACTAATAAAATTGCTAGGATTAACGCTTTCTGCTAAATTATTTTTCCTCACTTTGCCGTTTAACACGAATGAATAGCTTGTTAGGAACTTACTCTAAAGCAAAATACATATTAAACAAAATATTGGATTTTAGCAAATAATTTGAAACGAAAAAACTGATTAGTCGAATATATTGAAATTCGACGGGTTAAAAAAACAATATTTTTCATTATTTCGAAAACCGATTAAAAATTCTATGGAAACTTGCTTTGAAAACTATTCCAAAATTTCAGTTATTACAAACAACATAGCGCCCCAGTGCTTCTTTTGTAATGACAGAAAGTTATAGTAAAGAAAACAATTTTTCAAATTTATTTGGTTTTATTTTACAATAGTTTTGAAAAATTCAATTTATCTTGTTGTACTAAAAGGTAAAAGAAATGTAATTTAAATAAAAATCTGTGAGTTCCTTAAGATGTTAAGAGTTGTTTGTGTGTGGCGCCATAGCCATACCAGCAGCCATATCAAATCTCAAATTAAATTATTAATAGTGATATTTAATGCACGATAAAATAATATGATGAAGAAATTGAAACAATCGTTTTTTATATTTAACACAAATTATTTATTATTTTTTGTTTCTTTTCTGGTGGTAAAATAAGATTTCCGCATATTCTTAATTTAAGGCTGATTTCTCGATTTATTTTCCTTTTGCATATTTTCTCCGCTATTAAAAAGTTGTTGATATGCTTAAGAACAAAATATACAAAAACAAATTTGGCTTCACGCCAATTGCGACTACCTCACTCACCAGTGCGATCTAGCTGTTCTAAAATTTTTTTTGTAGCGTACTGCTTAAAAATATTCGACGTCTAAATTCACATGTATACATCACAAGTCATTTCTTCTAAATGCATTATATGACTAGAAAATATGCATCATGGATGGGTCCACTTGCAAAGACTACACTCACTTACATGTACTTACTTGAAAAAAAAAAATTAAAATAAAAAAAATATTTGTCTTCATGATAATGACGCTAACAGTCTAAACACCTGTCTTTGAGGCTCATAATATATTTTTTTGTGCTCACACATTTGAGATTTTTTTTGCTTGTAAATTTGACTGACTGCAGCATGAGATGTTGTCAAGTTCTTTAACTTTGTTAAGTAATTAATTAAATCTAATTAAATGTTTTGTTAACATTGTCTGTTTAATGTTGTTTTGTTTTCTCTTATGCAGCTGCCCAGAAGTTCAAAAATATCCCTATGCAAATGTACGCTTGCCACCGGATGAACAACCCGAACCACCAACTTTCGAAGAAGGCATGGAGGTCGAAGTATTTACTCGTAAAACAGAGCTTGAAGTTTGTGGCTGGTGGATTGCTACGATTAAAATGTTAAAGAATGATGTTTGTGCTGTTGTTTATAGTGGCTTTCAGGCATCCTACACTGAAATTGTAAAACTAACACGTTTGCGTGCAAAGAATATCAATCCGCCAATTACGCCAAAATCGTTCTTTCAATTTACGATACCAGTACCCGAGGAATTGCGTGCGGAGTGAGTATTCCTTTTATTTTATATACAAAATAATGATTCTTATTCTTAAATTACAAAACTTATTATTCATATATTTTTTTATTTTTCTGTTTTATTTTTCTAATATTTAGAGCACAAAAGGATGGCATTCATAAGGAATTTCAACGTACCATAAACGCTGGCGTTTGTGTTTATAGTCCTGATATGAATGCTTTATATGTGATTTCCAAATGGGAAATGACTAACAAACGCGCCAGTTTGCTTAAAGATATGCATTTTCGTAATTTATCACAAAAAGTAAGTTTGCTGGCCTGGGTGGTATTAAATAAAAATAAAATATATTTGAATAATTTATTAAATCACTTAGACGCGTAAAGTACCTTAGATATTGTGAATCTTCTTCTTGTCGCCCAAAAATCTTCGACAGCATAATAAAATTATTACTTATTTCAAATTATTATATTTTGTTCCTTTCAAATGAATGCTCGCTAACTTAATCACTCGTAACAAAATCTTTCAGAACACTTATGCAAATTGATTGCTATAATAAATAATGACAGGAAAATGTCTTTAGCCACTGCAACTTTTCCTCCAGCTTTAAATCGAGTCCCTTTCGCTAACACTCCAGAAAATAACTCTGTTGCTGACAGCGTGTGAGCTGTTTGTTATTTAAATAATCTCTCAGCTAAAGTTGGTAACTTCGCAATGGAACTAACAATGCAGCTAGTGATGCATTGCCCTATCCTTCAGTTTTGTTCTTAACAATGCTAAATCGGTTGCCACTTCACATCTGTATGTTGACTAATCGTCCCACATAGGGGTATTTTGGCAATCTAGCCGGTAATTACTTTTTTTGAACCCAGGAGATTCTAAAATGCCATTTTTTCGCCCCTCCCCCTTTTGTGGGCGATGACAAATTATTATTTTCAAAAATAATATAATGATTAAAAGAAATACCATAAAAATACCAATCCAACCCCCCGAACGTCCATCTGAATTTGTTTTTTTTGCTAATTTCTAAAAAATATTTTTTTATAAGCTTTTATGCAGTCTTAAAGTAGAGATCTCAAGTTTTATATTGATATATAACATTAGGATCGCAATAGCCCTCACTATCACAAGCCTCAAATCGTTTAGCCACATAAATTTTTTTCAAACCTTTCAAAATCGTAAAAAGGAAATAAAAACGTATACAATTACAATTAATTTACCTGATTTTAACAGTGTTCCAAAACGACAAATCGCAAGCAAAAGCCTTGAAAGTTCTTTATACAATGTAGAATTTTGGTGTCTGTCTAGCTGCTTAAGGCCGGGGCACATAGAATCCGTCATACGTTATACGTCGTCTTTTTCAACGTACAAGAAAGTTGAAATACAGCTTTTCTAATGAGTGTTGTCACAATGTTGTACGTCTCCGTCAACGCAAAGTACGAAAGTTGGGCAACTTTTAAGTTTTGACGTACGTTGAAAGCTATAAATTGGTTTCTATTTGTTTCTCTCTCTTAAAATTAAATTTTTGTGTTGAGTGGAAGCAAAAATAAAACAAAATAATTTACTTTTATCGAGTAAAATGGAGAAAAAAGCTTTTCTCATGTTTTCTTTTCCGATTTAATATCTGTCACCAAAGTACTCATTGTGTCAACCTCTTCCGTTGTTACTTTGATTTCAGTTGAGTACGTTAAAGTATAACGTATAAAGGATTCTATGTGCCCCGGCCTTTACTTACAATTTTACATTTCTTAAATTCAATTTTTGGCCTTATGTCCGGCTAGATTGCCAAAATACCCCTCTGTGCGTCACATGTAAAGACGTTTGTTTTTTCCTTACTATTGTTCGGATATTGAGGCTTCTTACATTCTAATCGTTGCGAAGTGGCTTAGTGGCTTTCATTATGCTTAGTCAGTGTATGAACCACCTCTATAACTCTTGTAACGTGTGCGATGAAATTACTTTCAAGTCCCAAAAGCGGAACATTTTAATGTAGTGTTATAAACCTTATTTCGGCTGTCCGTTGGGTGATCAGAATAAGAAATGGGCGCTTCATGTGTTGTGTAGCAAGCGTGTAAGACTTCTCCCTTGCTAGACTAAGGGAAAACGTCATATGAGATATCAAGCTATATACCGGTAAATTTTTTAACGTTTTTTCTGCAGCGTTTTGCTTTGTTTTTTAATCAAAGCATATTAAAATTTAGTTCAGTACATTTTGTTGTTGAGACGATGTAAATTTAGTACTTTTTTTAACTACATTAACCAGAGATTAATCAGATTAAAATGATCTGCAAAGGGAACTTCTCAACCAAGCGTGAAAACCGCTATTGTTCTCTTCAGGTGTTTTGACCACTACTCATCAACAATTACAACAACTTTTGTTTAATTTCTTTCTTTAAGGTAATGCTTTTAAAACGTACTGAAGAGGCTGCTCGTCAATTGGAATCAACTAAACTACTGAATTGTGGGTGAGTGTATCAAAAGTCGGTGTAAACTTCACATTCATAATAATGTCTACAACTACAACTAGTCCAATTATAATTTATTTTATTTACATAGTGTTATGTTTTATGTAAAAAAAATAACAAAAAATTATTAAATTCGACAACCAACATTTAGGTATTCTGATGAATTTCATGTGCGTGAAGATTTAATGGGTTTAGCAATTGGTTCGCATGGTGCAAACATTCAAGCAGCCCGTTTACTCGTTGGTGTTACCAATATCGAGTTAGAAGAGAAATCGTGTACTTTTAAAATAACCGGCGAATCAAAAGAGGCTGTGCAGAGAGCACGCGCCATGCTAGAATATGCTGAGGAATTTTTTCAAGTTCCCCGAGAATTGGTTGGTAAGGTTATTGGCAAGAATGGTCGTATAATTCAAGAGATTGTCGATAAAAGTGGTGTATTTCGAATTAAGGTGGTAATTATTCAAATCTAGATGGAATTGGTTTAAATTATATTAAATTTCTCACATAAATAATTTTAGATCGCTGGCGATGATGAACCCGACGTTAGTATATTACGCGAGCCGGGGCATGTGCCGTTTGTGTTCATTGGTACCGTTGAAAGTATTTCAAATGCCAAAGTATTATTGGACTATCACTTGGCTCATTTAAAGGTGAGTAACGTGTTTTTTTGTTGTTGTTTTAATTTATAGCCGTCATTTCAGTAATTAAAACACAATTTCATGAGTGTGATGACTTAAACGCTTAAATTTATTTTTAACAGGAAGTGGAACAATTGCGCCAAGAAAAACTAGAAATCGATCAACAATTGCGAGCCATACAGGAATCATCTATTGGATCTGTACAAAATTTCCCAACCTCGCGTCGTTCTGAACGTGGTTATAGCAGTGATATTGAATCGGTACGCTCAAGTCGTGGTGGTCCACGTGGTAGAGGCCGGGGCCGTGGAGGCGGTGGTAATAGTGGCGGAGGTGGCAATCAACGTTATAACCAAGGTACAGTCTTTCATTACGTTTTATTGATCTTTTGTTGCATTTGAATTATTGTTTTCAGGTCGGCGTGGTGAAGATGATGATTATAATTCCCGCGGTGATCATCGTTACAACGATCGTAATGGCGCCAGTGGCAGTGGCGGTGGTGGTGGCGGCGGATATCGTGGCGAACGTCGTGGTGGCCAACGGCGTAATAATCGCAATAGCGAGCAAAATGGCAGGGATCATCAATACTACAGTCATAGCGATAATGTACAGGAAGTTCGTGAACAAAGCAGTGTTGAAAGAGGTATGTACAATTGTTTGTTTAATTATTCATAAACATACATATGTAAGTATTGGTAGGATACAATTTATATAATCTGTAAACGTTATCAAATTACTATTGTTTCGTTCTTCTATGCCCGGTGTCAGATACAGGTAACAGAAAGAAAAATTTACCATGCCCACGCTTACGCCCACAGTTGAGAACTATAATAGGTAGATCTTTAAAATTTCGCACCAGTAACACCCTTATTAATAATATGTACATTTGCGAGTCTTGTCAAATTTATCATTTTGTATCGATGCGGTATTATCACACAAATGCAGATATTGCAGTATTTCTTCTCCCAAAACATTCTCATATACTTGAGTGTCTTGTATTTAAAAATCCCTACACATTTTTGCAATCGGTGTATGGACTCGTAGGAATTTAACGGGGTCTATTCAAGTGAATTTTGAATTTTTCGATTCGATTATTGAAGTTTTTTTTTTATTATGTTGGTACACATGATTATGATTTACTATTATTTTTTTATTTTTTTTAAGTTGTGATTTTTTTATCTTTTTGGTAACATTAGCTTACTACAATTTCTTAATATTTTAGAATTATATCCGGCAACACTAAATCAGGCAAGCGTAAATAAATATTAAGTACCGTTATAAAAAAAATATTTTTTTTTATAGTTCAAGGTCAAAATTTGTTTAATCAAAATAATAGATACACGCGAAATTTAAACACAAATTCTTAATTAAAACGAAATTTTTATATAATATTTCTAAAGAACGTAGTAAGTAATCCCTGTTAGAAAGAAAAATTATTTGAATGTGTTCTTAGATTGTTGAATAGATGGGTCGAAATATACTCTGTACTACGGAAGAACAGAGAGTTGTTGTTGAACTACATAAAAATGGAAAATCTTTACGAGAAATTGTTAAGTGTCTTAACAGATCACTACATTTTGTTCAAAACGCGTTAAGAAACAATATAACACTAGATTGACGTGGTAGGCCTCAAAAAACCAATACGACAATTTTAAACAAAATACCCATTCAAGTCATCAAGACAGAATTCTGCCGAAATTGGAAATTCTGTTAGCGCGAAATTGGAAATTCGGCTACGCTTACAGAAGGCTTATCTTCCGGAAAGCATAGCTAGAAAAGTTCCTTTAATAAGAAAAATTAAATTAAAGAGAAAAGGTTACAAATTGCAAAAAGTTCCATAAAAAATAGTCCTGACGTGAACGTGAAAGTGAAAGAAAATAGAGAAATAACTTATGGAGTGATAAAACTAAGATTAATTTGTTCAGAAACGACTCGGAATGGAATGTAAAAAGCCCTAAAAGTAAAGAATTCAATTTAAGATTTACGAAAAAAAACCTTGAACCATGAAGCATAATATATTAAAATTTGTCAGTGTATCTACTATTTGAATCAGGTGTGTATATGTGACGATCAACGCCTTAAAGATTGCTTTTTGCTGAGAATGGGACAAAATATCATCAAAATATCAAATTCTAAGCTATTATCAACGTAAAGGGGGCCTACATGTGTTTACGATTTACTGAAGGTTTTGAATGAAGAAATAAAAATGTGACAAAATTACACAATTTTAAGTTGTTAACATCTCGACCTCCTATAATAAGTATTTACTATTAAGTTGCTATGAAGGTTTCATTACGAACCACGACATGTCATCAAATTTTTGCTGAGTTCATATTCCTTCGATATACAAAATATTACTTTTTCTTAGTTGGTTTTTCGTTGTTGCAATAAATAATGAGCTGCAATTTTTTTAGACAATGAATGGCTATATCAACTATGCGTTAGTGTTTTTTATTTAAATATTTATTTCATGGGTTGATTGGCTACAAACAATTACTTAAAATAGACAATCTTAAAAATCAAAACAATCAAATAATTAAGTTGTTTTTATATAAATTTTTTTTTGCACTTTTAGCTGAAAGTATTTCATCATATGAAGGCAGCTCTCGAAGACGCAGAAGGCAAAAAAGCAACGCTCCCCATAACAGTGAGTATGATGTCATGACGACTTTTTATCATTTATTTTATTTTTTATTTGTTTTTAATTGTTTTTGTTTTTACGACATCATGACATAATTCACAGCTTTTTAATCATTTTTTACTTTTTTGAAATATATTAAAATATTTTAATTTAATCATTATTGTAGCCAATGGTGGGGTTGGGGTTGTCAATAACAAATCCCAACAAAATAGTAAACCGCCACAACATAACGCAGATAAAAACAGTGGCATCGGCGCAGGCAGTAGCAGTGGTGGTGGTGGTGCCTCAGGCAGTGCTAACGAAAGATCAAAACAGAGTCTTAACAATAATAACAACAACAATAGTAGCAACAATAAAGATGCCACTAACGTTACGCCAAACAAAGTTGAACAGCAGCAGCAGCAGCAACAAGTTTATGTGGCAGCACAGCAGCAACACAGCCAACCGCCAAAAGCCAGACGTAATAATAAAAATCGCAATCAACAACAGCAAAATCATGCAATTGATCATCAACAACAAAAGCCACCACAGCAACAGCCACAGCAGTCGCAACAGCATACACAAGATAAAAAGGAAACTTTAGTGAATGGAACTTCCTAATTTACCGTTAAATGGTAAAATAAAAAGAAAATAAATATTAAAAAAAAAATAAATTTAGATACCAGCAACCTCCCTCCACACACTCACACTCACTCTCACTCATACAAACAAATACATGTGAACTTTACACTCGAAACACACTCATACACATACATACACATTAAAACATAAAGAAAATATCCTTTTTTCCTTTTACTTCAGCAAAATAAAAAATATATATTATTTACATATTTTTCTTTTTTTTTTCTTGTACACTTCTTGTGTTCCTTTCATTCTTACTTCCTAATCATTCTCCTTGTCGAAAAGAAGAGTAAATTAAAATAATAATTATAAAAAAACTAAACAAACAAGAAAACCCACAGAAATGTTAATAATTTAAAAAAGTAGAGGAGAAATAAAATATAAAAACACAGTCTTAAAACAAAAAAAAAAAAAAAAACAAAAAAACAAAAATTGTGTTATTTTTGTTTTAAAGCAAATTTTAAGAAGTTGCCCTTAAAAAATAATATAAAAATAATATTTAATAAATATACGAAAAAATTAATATAAATGAAGAATTTTATAAAATCCTTATATATATATTTACATAATAATAAATAATTTTATGAAAAACATCAAATAAAATTTATAAAAGTTTATAAAATTAAAACAAATTCATATTATTTAATAATATAACAAATAAACCAGAAAATAAAAAAGTAAATCTAGAACTTACCTTAAAAAATAATTATTATATTGATTTAAAAGGAAAAATAAAGAAAAAAAAAATAATAATAAAAACAGGAAATGAAAATGCAACTGAAATAAAAACAACAAATTATTATTAATAACAAACAAAAATATTAAAAAAATTACTGGTAAAAAAATAAATAACATACAAATAAAAATAAAATAAAACCAGCAGTTAATTTGATAAACAAAAAAGAATTAATTAAAATTAAATTAAAAACTAAATTATAAAATAAAAGCAAAAAACAGTGTTAACTAACAACATTACTAATTTAAGTTTTATGTAAAAAAAATTATATTTAAACTTTCATCTCTTTATTTTTTCATTTTCAAGCATGAAATAAAACAACAAAATTCCTTAAAGGAAGTTTTTACAAAACATTAAAACTTTGAAATATATAAATTTCACTACTTATTATTAGTTTTTTAAATTATTTAATTTTTTTCTTTCTTTTAATTTAAAAAAAGTAGATTTTATTTAAAAAAAAAAATATATGGCCATATTCTAAATTAAACAATCTAAACGTTTTTTCAATCTTTAAAAATAAGGATATCGTCTCTGTTCTGTATTGCGAGTGGAATGCAGACGTGCGGAAATTTAATCTCGAGTCAGGTTATCGTTCCTATTCGGAATGGAATCGGGTGGATTTGCAAAACCATCAGAAACCCAGAAACCAAAAATAAATCAGCCAAGTGCGGTTCAGACTCAGACACGTAGGTTTCCGTTCTACTTTTAATATATAAATTTAAAAGTAGAAGTTTTAAATTTTTATCACATCTTAAGGGACATCCTTTAATTTGTAATTATTTTTTATACTATGTAGTGGCAATATTTAGTACCTATGTAAATATCAAGTGTCTGCGTCTACCTCTTAGAAAAGAAGGCCAAATTCCTCAAATTCGCAACATCTATGGAACACCCTTACATTTTTATAAATTTTATTTTCCTTACTTATTGTTACAGTAGCTATTGTAAAATGTCTGTAAATTTTAATTGTCAGGGTTTTACTGTTTAAATATAAGGTTATGTATGCCAAATCTTGTCACTGTCAAAACACCCTTTTTTGGTTTTATTTTTTGTTCTTGTTATAGGGGACAAATTTATACATACTCTGTGTAGATTTTAAGTGTCTACCTATTCCGGTTCAAAAATAAGGCTGCATACGTAAATTTGTATCACTTTCGCAACAGCCTTTAATTTTTATTTTTTATAATTTCACGCTCCGTATAAATATGCGTTTAAGAAAAGTCATATTCGGGAAAATCGCGTCACTATCGGAACACCCTATTACGGCTATCATACGCATAGATCGTATGATAGGTATTGGTCATCCAGGTGTTACGGCTAAAAGACTCACCAAACAGACAAAAAATCTTACTTTTCGAGAACGTGTTAACGTACATGCAATTTGAAGGGTTCGGAGCGACAAAATTCCGAAATTTGTTTCACCTATATAGTTAGTGGCCACCGTAATGTACATACTCGTATATACATGACTATAAACTGTATATGTTTCAAAAAACTCAATTCCGATCAAAAGTGGCTTCAATTCCGAGAACCGAGTCTAGAAAATTAAAACTTTTTTCGGAAAGTCGAATTGCTTTATTTCAAGCATTAAAGCAGAGATTTTACAAAGTTTGAAAATAAACAACCGACCGGGAACTGAAGAATGTAAAACAAAAACGATTGAAATGGCAATTATGGAATCAAAAATATTCCGATCCGAACGTATGATATGCCTGATAATTACGATAAAATTATAAGAAAACATTTAATTTTATATTAATAATTTTATTAATAAAGCTTTGTTTTCATTCCCCAAACATTTTTTATTTGAAATTTAAATGAAAACAAATATTCGAAAGTGGAACACAGAAAACTGAAAAATTCCGATTATTTCAATACCGAATAAAATTTTTTGAATCGGAATACAGATCCGTACTAAGTTTTGTTTTCATTCCACAAACATTTTTTATTGGAAATAAATCGAAAACAAATATTAGGAAGTGGAATACAGAACAGCTTAAATATTTGGATTATTTCAATACCGAGGGGCCGATTATCGTTTACAACACAGAAAAGTTGTGTTGTCTTTGCTATTTTTTTTTTTTTTTTTTTAATTTTGACTTTTATGGCGGAATAAAATTATTCACAAATTGCCAGGTTAAACTCAATTATTGACAGTTCAAGTGTTAATATTTCTCTTTAATACTTTATCTTTTTAATAGCAAACGGTATGGCTTTACAGGTCGATTTTGGCGTCTTTTATAAAGTTCAGTAATGACTTATAAGTGGAGATGTTACCTTCTTTGAAAATTTGTTTTAAATTGTTGTGGGTTTGGAAAAGTTTATGATTGGTTCTTAAGTTGTCGTATTTTCTGCATTTAAAAATTGTGTGATCTGCGGTTTCAGGGGTAAGGCATAGTTGACATAAATTCGATTGAATGACTTGGATTTTAGAGAGATAGATAGCTCCAAAGGTATGACCAGACATTAGTCTGTTAATGGTTTTGACTTCTTGAGCCTTCAGAGAGCCTTGATTACGGTACCATGGTTCTCTACGAACGTTAGGAGAGATTTCTGCAAAGAATTTTCCCTTTTCTTGGGACATTTTTTGGAATTCACTGTTCCATTCATCAAAAAGTGTATTTTTTATGTTACGTAAGGCCTCTTCATAGGTAAGTTCAGTAGTGAGTGGTACACCATTTGAAGTAGCTTTTTTAGCCAAAGAGTCAGCTTTTTCGTTAAAGGAGATTCCTACGTGACTAGGAGTCCAGATCAAGTGACATTGAACATTTGAGGCTATATTTAATTGATTATGTATGCTGGCTGCACAGTAATTTTTTGAAGATTTTTTATTTAGAATATAACAAGCAGTGAGACTATCGGTAAAAATTGCAATTTTAGTGGCTTTTTGACGAATTGCTGTTTGAATAGCACATCTGATAGCCCAAAGTTCACTAAACATACTTGAGGTTTTAAAATCAAATTTGTACTGAAATTCTTGATTATTTAAAATATCAAAGACACCAAAGCCGGTAGCATTTCCTGAGATCGATGCATCAGTGGCAAAAATTGCAAAACCCGCTTCCTTGTAAGTGTGAAACTCCTTATTGTATATAACTTGAATCTGCTCCTTAGCGATTGTGTCTTTTTTACTAGTCAATATATTTGAGCGTATGTTCAGATTCTGAGATTTTTCGACTTGGCAGTTGACATTAATCCGATCAAAAATCTCCCTAAACTTGTTAAAAATATAACCATAACTCGATTTACTTGAGGGATTATTACTAAAAAAGCTGTATTCTTCATAGTTGTTAAACTTGGTATTAATGATTTCCTTTGCAGCCAGTAGCTGACATCTAAATTCAGGAGGAAGTTCACCAGCAAGGGCATAGATAACATGTACTGGAGTTGAACGAGTTAGACCAAGACATCTCCGAAGAGTAGCGTTTTGAAAGGTTTTTATCTTGTGATTGATTGACTTGGGCGCATGAGCAGAGGTAGATCTAGAGTATTCAAGTTTGGATCTGACAAAGCTCCTGAAGAGATTAACAGCAACAGCAGGTTGTACACCATCCCTTAGTGTTGTTATACATTTAAATAACTTAATATTGTTCTTTGTATCTTTCATTACTCTATTAAAGTGTTCACCAACAGAAAGAGAAGAACTTATAGTTCTACCCAGAAACTTCAATGATTTGACCTGTTCTATATTAGTATTGTTAATATTTAGTTGAATATTTTTCCTACTGCCCTTTGCTAGATATAGAGATCTAGTTTTTTCAAGATTGAAGGAGAGATTCAAACCAGAACATTTAGCCTTAAACTCATTAACTTTATTATTCATTTTGGTTACAGCATCATCAAAAATTTTGTCATAAGTGATGAGTAGAAAGTCATCAGCAAACTGAAATACCAGGGTCGATTCATCTTGAATATCATGAAGCGATCTTGTGTATATGTTAAAAAGCATTGGCGATAGGCAACTCCCCTGAGGTAGTCCATTGCTAATAGTAATGACATCCGAACCAATCTTGAGGGTCCTGTTGGAAAGGAAACTATCGATCCAGTTAACATATGCAGACGCAAAGTTTAGATTAAGGAGAATTTTCTTCAAAATGTAGTTATTAACACAATTGTATGCATTGTTGATGTCAAGAGATACTAGAATAACCTTGAATCCATTTTTTTTTAAAACATCAATGCGAAGTAAAAGTTCATTGAGGCATGTAGAGGCAGACTTTGATTTTCTATAGGCAAAGGATCTATTCGGTAGTATATTGTTTTCATTAATAAAAAGGTTTAAACGTTCTTTAACCATGAGATTGATCAGTTTGGGAAAAACTGCGATGAGAGAAATAGGCCGAAAGTTTTTATAATCCGACAAGTCCTTATCTTTTTTAGGAATAGGTATAATTTTGATGATTCTCCATGAATCTCTGATAGAGCATTCAATAAAGGCGTCGCTGAGTGCTGTGAGTAAGGATCTCTGAGCAACTCCAGAAAGAGATTTGACCATTTCGTAAGTAATTTTATCATCGCCACCTGCAGAGGGCTTTTTTTTTCTTTCTAGGACATATTCAAATTCCTCAAAGCTGAACGCCAAACTTCCAGGAGGATCATTAATGGAAGGAGTGACTTCAGTATCTATCATAGAATTATTACTCGGGACCTGAGATTTCAGGAATAGAAGGTATCGCTGGTTATTGTCCTCATTCCATACAGAGGGATCCAAAAATTTAGAATTACCCCTGATATTTTTCAAGAATCTCCAGGCAGCTTTACTATTTGGTTGATTATTTAGATTTAATAATTGCTGTTCAAAACTTTCTTTCCTTGCCTTTTTAATAGCCTCTTTCCACACTTTTTTGGCATTCAAAACTGCATCAAAGTTTTCAGGAGATGGGTATCTGTTGCATTTACGTTGCGCAGCAACAAGACATCTAAAAAGCTTTTGTAGATCTTGATTCCACCAAGCTTTCGGAGTTCTTTTCTTTTTAATAGAGTACGTGGCTGCTTTAATTTCCTCTGCTAGGGAATTTTCTATATTGTTTAAATTACTATCCAAGTGTATCTGATTAAGGGAAAGAATTAGCTTATTCTTAGCTAGAAATCTAGTATCTCTGGCAAGAACTGTTCCGAAATTAATAGTGATATGATAGTGATGACTGCCTCCAAGAAAGAAATCCGAGGCGGACCATTCGTATTGTAGACTGGAGTTTAAAAAGGTAAGATCTGGAACCGTACCTCGAGCTGTGGCGTTTGCCTTATATGTTGGTTGGCCATTGTTTAAACAAACAAAATCATATGTATTAATCAGTTCACTTAGTTTCTTGCCTTTAGGCATATCCTCATAATCTCCCCAATCAGTTAGTCTGGCATTAAAGTCCCCACATAGTAGCACATTTTGGTAAGAGTCCAAAAAATCGAAAAGCTTCCTAAACTCATGCTCAAATTCTCCCATAGGCAAATCCGGTTTACAATAAATAGAGCAGATGACGAAATTAGTCGACAAATTTAAGGTTTTTATTATTAAAATTTCAGCTGAGGTTTGATAATTGATTTTCTTGAAACGAATAGATTTTTTGAGAGCTATGGCTACACCGCCATAGTCATCATCTCTTGTTTTTTTGACAATATTAAAATTAAAAATTTTGTGTGGTTGTTGCTGGTCGTTATGTGAGAAAATTTCACTAAGGACAGCAATATCGTATTCTTTGTTGTTGAGAAAAAATTCAATGTTCTTGCAATTCCATTTTAACGACTGACAATTATATTGCAGAATTTTCATGACTATTATTTATAGATGATGTAATAATTTCATGATCTATATCTCTGAAAATTCTTTGAATCCTGGTATCAAAGTGGGACACTGCATTTATCCCTTCAACATTGTTCTGTTTGGTAAAGGTATCCTTCATAAATTTCATTAATTCTGACATGGTTCTTTCTAATAGAGTGACTTTATTGATGTTAGGTCTGTCCAGGACTTTACCCGTCATTTGTCCTTCCCAGGAATAATCCTGAGGATTGTATAGCCTAACTGGCTGAGACTTCACAGAAGGAAATGGTTTTTGAACTACTTTATTGTATGGTTTCGGGGTAATCAGTTGGTTGACCTCTAAATCTCTGTTTCTTGGTATTGAAGTATTACGGTTGGAGGAAATTAGAGGAAAATTACCTTCATAATCTTCAAGCAAGCTAAATTTGTTCTGATTACGAATACTGTATGTATCCAGAACTTCCCTACTCGCCATTTTCTTAATAGTCATGATTTTTTTGATTTTAATTTCTTCTTGCCAGGCAGAACATTTGTCTTTTTGATTGGCATTATGATCATTGCCATTGCATAGAATGCACTTAATAATATTGCACGAAGGCGTACATGTTCCCTTTTTTCCACATCTAAAGCATCGTTGGGTAGAGCGACATCCCCTTTCCGTGTGTCCAAACCGACCACACTTCCTGCAAAGCCTAATAGCTGGATAAAAATGCTCAACTTTTAATTTTGTGTAATCTAGGATAATATCCTCAGGCAAATCATTTCCCGAGAATCCAATTTTTACTGAAAACGTAGGTTGCAAATTGCTAGTTTCACCATCTGAAACTTTCTTCAGAAGGCGTTTAACTGATGCTATATTATGTGAGGACACTATATTTTCCTTCATGTATTGCTCAGATATATACAAGGGAATATTCCTAATCACCCCAAAAGTCTCCAAAAAGGAATTGGGCACAAAAGCTCGTATACCCTTGTCTTCTAACTCCTTGTTATCAAGGCATGCATTTGCATCTGCCACCGAATCAAAAAATATTTTATACAAAGTAACACCAATTGCCTTAATCAATTTAATGCCTTTAATATTTAAGTTTCTAATTTTTTCCCATAGAAATAGTCCATTTTTAATTTTTTGGTTAGTAACAATGTCTGATTTTGAGGTATCAAACAACACTATTACATCTCCAACATGTTCTTGATTATAGTAGGCCTTGTTAACTTTCCCGCCATTTTCAAAATTATTAACTTGCCCAGAATTGCAAACCGCCATATTGTTAGTTGAAACATCTTTATCATTATTGAGGTTAAAACCGAACGTCTTCTCGTTTTTTGTATTAAAAATAGTAAAATTCTTACTTACATTTTGAGGGTTTTTCTCGAACAATACCTCTTGTGTAATTGCTTTGCCAGAGCTTTCAACATCGTAACCAAAACAGCCTCCTGAGAGATTTTCAGCCTTCTCATGCCCCATGTCCTCGTCCGTGTCAACTTCATCCAACCATTGCGAGGAACTCCCGCCAAGATTATTTTTTGTAGCATCCAGATTTGTCACTGATTTCATTTTCTTCTTGCTTTTCTTATTGTTTTTTAAAATTTCACTTCTTAATTTTAGTTCGTCCTTTTGTTCCACAATTTTTTGTCTTTTCCCCGAGAAAGCAGACGACGACTCATTTGAGGCTTCCTGCGCATGAGCATGCATCTCTATGAAACCTTCAAATTCGTTTTCCTTCACTGTGATTGGTAGTGACGCCATGTTGACGCCACATTTCCTTTTCACCCCACCAAAATTTTCCAATTTACTTGACAAAACACTTGATATATAAACTCACACAGATCACAGAAATAAAACCAAAAAGACAACTTTTAAATCTCCACAAAATTGTTCTTCTTCTTCTTTTATAATTAAATACTCCAAGTCACTTATAAAAAAGCTCAACCGTTCGCTATGAAATCCAAAAAGAGAGAGTGTTGTCTTTGCTATAACACAACTTAATTTTGTTTTTCGATTATGATTTACAACATCTAAATGTTGTGTATGTCACAGAGTTGCGGTTTATGTTAGTACTTGTTTTCCATTAAAATACATCTCTGTGTACTAAAAGCTGTTGAGGTGAAAAAAAAAATAAAATTTATTTTGTTTGAAAATTTAATATTTATATTAATAACATTTATAATTAATAATTGTAATAAACAAGGTCATGGATGGTAAAATTGAAGTTTTTTATTATGATGAGGGCCACAAAACTAAACACTGTGCGTATCCGGAAAATAATTAGTGACAATTCCAACCATATATGTATGTACAGTGGATCAATAAAGTTTAGGCACATCATGATTTTCAAGAGTGTTCTGTTAATAACTTTGCATCTGGTTCACTTAATAAAATAATTTTGATATCGTTTTAAAGATTGAGAGTTATATTGACCATTTAAAACAAAAAATATTTTATATCTTATTGTTTCTAATATACAACGCTTTAAAAACTAAAAAACAAGCTATGTCTATCTAAAAAAAGTTTAGGCACTTACTGCATTAATGCCCTTTAATCCCTTGTATAACGGTAAATTTTCACTTTTTTATTTCAACTCATGTTTATGCACATGTTAAATCCTCAGTAGGCGAGAGTTTTAAATGTAAAAAATATTCTTGGTATTTAATTCGTGACGAAACAGCAAAATGAGCAATCGTTCAGAAATTTCCGTAGATGTCCGTAAATTTATAATAAATCTTCATGCTCAGGGAAAATCCTATCGCGAAATTGGTGTGATTGTACAGAGGCCCTATACCAGTGTAAGAAACATTATGAAAAAACCAACAAATTAGAGCGTGAGAGGAGAAGAGGACGTCCAAAAAAATTTACATCTCGTCAGGAGCGTAGCATTGTTGCTGCAGTGGCTGAAAATCCAAAGATTTCAGCTGTAGAATTGTGTCGGGAAATGAAGAAAAGTTTTGGTGAAGACCTTAATCCACAAACATTAAGAAATAGCTCGCACAGAGCTGGATATCATCGAAGAGTTCCCCGTCGCAAACCTTGTCTTTCAGACATAAACAAGAAAAAGCGGTTAGAGTTCGCAAAACTCCACATTAATCACCCTGAAGCCTTCTGGAACAGTGTGATATTTAGTGATGAATCAAAGTTTAACATTTTTGGTTCAGATGGTCCACAAAAAATTTGGCGAAAAGCAAACAAAGAGCTTCAAGAAAATAATATTATTAAGACTGTGAAGCACGGTGGTGGCAATGTTATGGTTTGGGGATGTATGGCGTCATCTGGAGTGGGAAATCTTGTCTTTATAGACGACAAAATGGACAAGCACTCTTATTTAAATATTTTAAAAGAAAACTTATCTCCAAGTGTTGCGAAGCTGGGCTTAAATGGGAAATTCTTGTTCCAACAAGATAATGACCCAAAACATTCTTCAAATCTTGTGCAGGAATGGCTTATATACCACTGCAAATAGTTAAAAACCCCTCCGCAATCGCCAGACACGAATCCTATAGAGCATATTTGGCACTTACTAGAGAAAAAAATACGGAAACATCCTATTACATCCTAAGAATCACTTAAAGCGGCACTTCGCTTAGAATGGGAAAAAATTACTCCTGATGAAACATCTAACCTAGTAAGAAGTATGAGTAGACGTTTAGAAGCAATTATCCAAGCTAAAGGAGGTTCCTCCAAATACTAGACATGCAAAAACCCCGAATATACCGAAAATTTTCACATCTGTGCTTAAACTTTTTTTACATAGACTTACCTTATTTTTTAGTTTAAAAGCCATTGTATATTAGAAATAATAAGATATGAATTATTTTTCGTGTTAAATGGTCAATAAACCTATCAATCTTGAAAATAGCATGAAAATAATTTTATCAAGTTATGCAGATGCAAAGTTACTGGCGAAACACTTTTAAAAATCATGTTGTGCCTAGACTTTATTGATCCACTGTATGTACATACACACAATATACATACTATTTTTTCATTTTAATATCAACCCGATATTCTACAATTCCGCCGGTGTAGCGCACTTATATTTTTTGCTAATGGAAGCTCTCAAAGAAGTAGCAGAAATGATTTTAATTTTTGGGGTTTCGCAACCAGCTGTTTGCTGCACTTCGTTAGTTTCAAATTTCAGCTTACCCCAGCTGATATTTGGATTTACTTGAATCACCTCTACGAAATTGTAATTTTTAGGGTTCCGTATCCAAAGGGTAAAAACAAAACCTTATTGCTTTCGCTACAATGTCTGGCCATCCTTTTATCTCTGGAACCGTAATAGGAAATTTTCATTTTGCTATGCAACAAATATTAAAACTTATAGGGTGTTCCGATAGAGACGTGTTATTCACGAATGTGTGTTTATTTCTTGATCTGTAGGAGGCATACACTAAAAATTAACAAACAGTAATTAAAACTTAGTTCGCTTTATAAACAAGTTAAAAAAAATAAACCTAAAAATTAAAGGGTGTTCCGATAGTGGTGTGATTTGCATGTATAAGGCCTAAGTTTTGGAGCATAATAGGTAGACTCTTGAAATTTATTACAGAA
Organism: Phasia obesa; assembly: GCA_949628195.1. Lineage (NCBI taxonomy): Eukaryota > Metazoa > Arthropoda > Insecta > Diptera > Tachinidae > Phasia > Phasia obesa. The sequence continues at coordinate 20,239,177 of OX451215.1, read as the reverse complement.
GGTGTATAACTGTAGCCACTATAGCGAAAATACTAAAACTTATAGGGTGTTCCGAAAGTGACGTGTTATTTGCCTTATGTCTTTATTTCTTGAGCTATAGGAGACAACCACTTAAAATTTGCATGTACCTAGAGAATTATACTAGAATGTCCTCACGCCAATGTGCATATTCTAACAAAAACAGAATGGATTGGAACAATGGCACCCACGCAAAGTAAAAAATATTATCATGAGCTTAAGAAACTAAAATTATTAAAGGTTAATGTGTATAGTCGAGCAAAAAACTGGCTTGATTGGAATATTGGGCGTGGTACCTCCTATACAAAGTAAATTTTTATCATAGTTTAAATTGGATAATCTATAAATTTTACATGAATAACCCTCCTCATATTAATTTGCATAGCCAAAAAAAAATAAAAAATTATTATATTGGAACAGTAGCAGTTATCATTGGGCACGTTCACAAACGGAACTCTTGAGCTCAACTGCTACGAAACTGTTGCCAACTGTGGAGCTCAATAGTTACGTCTTAGAAACGACTTGAGAAATATACTGCAAAATAAAGAGCTGATAAATGTAAACAATTAAAAAAAAAAAAATAAAAGAGGAACATAAGAAATAATTTAAATTAACTAAATTAATTACTTCAGCTGAAAATTATGGATAAGAAACGGTATTACTCTCTTCTATTAGCTATTTAAGCTGAGCACAACATGTTGACTTTAGGTAGCTAAAATATTTTATGATACAAAAAATACCCAACTGTTGAGTTGAGCGCAACTAGTCAACAACCCGTTTCTAAGACAAATACTTGTGGCGATACTATACATATTTCCACTATACATATTTCTACTTTAGAAATAAGTTTTTAAAATAATCAAGTAATAATTTTTTGTATTTTTATTATATATCATAGTTATGAAAAATAAATATTCAGTTATAGTTTTAATTTTGAAATAAATACTACAACATTGGTGACCCGCGCCAATTATAAATTTTTAAATACATGATGTCAACTTAAGAAGAATTTGGTTCAGCTTCTTCGTTAATTTAATCTGAAATATCGCGAGTAACTGCACGCGTCCCACCATTTTGGCGTCAAAATCCAAGATTATGGTTTCGCCAATTGGAATCTCAATTCGTTACTTCTGCTATAACGTCAGATACAACAAAGTATCATAGTCTGGTTGGATCAATTGAAAGCAGCATACTGAACTATATGAGTCATATCGTGACATTGCTAAATGAGTTTGTGGAATCAGAAGAGAAAAGACTTCGTAGACTGTTAGAAAACGTTACTATTGCTAATAAAAAGCCTTCCGCTTTTTTAAAAGAAATGCGTGCATTGGCTTGCGGAAAAGTTTCTGAAGATGTACTTTAAACCTTGTGGATACAGCGCCTTCCAAATACAACAAAAGCCATATTATCTGTTAGTGATGTAACAGCAGACAAACTGTTTGTTATAGCTTATAAGATACATGACCATTCTGACGAATCAACTATGGTCACTGCTGTTTCTACGAGAAGTGAGAAACGAATCGCTGCAATCGCAGATAAAATTGCCGAAGTTGTATTAAAAATAGCCGCTTTATCTACAAAAAGTCATCGCCGAAATAGAAGCATCAATAGACATTTTTCAGGCAGTAGAACTTGTTCGTCATCTGCCAAAACAATTTGTTGGTATCATACGAAATTTGGTCCTCAATTAAATGTCGTTTACCATGTTCATTCAAGACACCGGAAATCAATTAGGGACTTCACTTACGGTGACGGGTGAGGACGCCCAACATTTAAGTCGCCTGTTCATTCAAGATGCTGAGTTGAAACCAGGTACCTTATTGCTACTGGCGCAGATTTATCTGCATTTCCCGCCACGGAAGAAGAAAAATCGAAGCCCCCAAATAAATACGAACGTATGGTAAAACAAATTATCAACTGTCAAATAGATCTACGACGGAAGTTTCTCTGGCCCTTTATTATTGCTGATGTTTTCTTAGACATTATGGACTCCTGGTTGATATAACAAATAATTGCTTGGTTGATTCATTAACCAACCTTAAAACGTCTGGAACTTGTTCATCAAATGAAAGTTTAACTCTTAAGTGCATTTCAGAAAATGCTATTAGATTTCAATCAATTTTAAAGCAATTTTCTGATGTCACAGTACCATGTGATAAACTGCTCCAGTAAAGCATTCAGTGTTGCATCATATAGAAACAAACGGTTTAAAAGTATATGCAAAACTACGAAGACTATCTCCTGAGAAGTTAAAAATAGCTAAACAAGAGTTCGAGTATATGCTCAATCTCGGTATTTGTCGTCCATCGAAAAGTTTGTTGGTCGAGCCCGCTTCGCATGGTAACAAAAGGTAATGATATGTGGACAATAGGAATCTTAACAAAATAACTGTACCCGACTGATACCGTGTTCCGCATATTCACGATTTTGCATACACATATGCTTGCGGGTAAAAAAGTTTTTCAAAAATCGATTTGGTTAAAGCATACTTCCAGATACCAGTTGCGGAGGATGACATTCCAAAGACTGCCATTGTTACTCCATTCGGGTTATTTGAATTTACCCGAATGACATTTGGACTATGTAATGCAGCGCAAACATTTCAGCGTTTCATTAACGAAGTTTTAAATGGTTTAAATTTCTGTTTTGCTTACATCGATGACATTCTTGTAGCATCTGAAAATTATGAGGAGCATGAGAATCATTTACGGCAAATCTTTTTAAGACTACGAAGTCACAATAAATTGTGACAATTGTGAGTTCGGCAAGGATACTATTAAATTTTTAGGATATTTAATTACTCAAGAAGGACTTAAACCTAACCCAGAACGTGTAGCTGATATTCAGCAATTTAGTTTCCCAAAAACTTTTAAAGATTTAAGTCGATTTCTCGGAAAGTTAAATTTTTATCGACGTTTGATACCGAAAGCAGCCAATTCTCAAGCAGTCTTGAATTCTCTAAAAGCTGGACAAAAGAAATGATAAAAGACCTATTTTGTGGACGACGGAACTTCGAATCGCTTTCCATGAGTGTAAGAATCAATTAGCAAATGCTACTCTTCTTGCATATCCAAACGAATCTGCAGAAATTTTTTTTGTGGGTCGACGCATCATTCTTCAACAACGTATAGATGAAGTAAGGCAACCTTTAGGTTTTTATTCGAAGAAATTGTCTGAAACACAAAAGCGATATAGCGCATATGATCGTGAATTACTGGCTGCTTATTCTGGTCTTAAATATTTTTTAAATTTTTTTGGAAGGTCGTCAGTTCTGCATCTACATATATATACAGATCATAAGCCACTGATCTTTGCCTTTGAACAACGACCAGAGAATGCATCACCACGCCAATTACGACATCTCGACTATATTGGCCAATACATGGTTGATATTCGCCATGTGTCCGGAAAATACAATACACCAGCGGATACTATATCTCGTGTAGAGAATATTACAATGCCACCATTTTTGGATTATGCCCTACTTGCTCAGGACCAAAAAGAAGATGCTGAACTTAAATCCTTAAAAATCCATCAACAACAAGATTAGTGATTAAATTGTTTGAAATGTCAAACAATAGCGTGAACATTTTTTGCGACGTTTCGACCTCCAGGATTAGACCTTTTATAACAAAACGTTTTCGTAAAACAGTTTTCAACATTGTCCACAATATATCTCAGCCCGGCTCAAAATCTTCCATCAAGTTAATTTTCGATAGATTCGTTTGGCCAGGTATGCGCAAAGATATTTCAACTTGGTCTAAATCCTGCATCAAATGTCAACAATGCAAAGTTCAACGTCACTTCAACAATTAATATATAGATACTGCCTTACATGCATCGATAGATTTACCCGTTATATATTTTGCTCCTTTAGTGGAGGATAGTTATATCTAAAAAAAATAAATCTTGGCAAAATCTTGATAAAAAACTCCAAAATCTTGATTTTTTGAAATATATCCATTTTGCTTTAAAGGAGCGATATATTTGTACAAAAAAAGTTTAAAACTTGTGAGTCAGTTTCTGGCTTAGCCTACCGTTATCCGTTATTTTTGCTTAGCCGCCGCTGCTGATATACATACATTCGGCTTTTAGTCGACTTTTAGCCTCCGCCGAGTAAAATCTTGCTTAGCCGCCGCCGGTTGTTATTTTACATCGGCTTCGCTTTGTGTTTTTTATTTTGCTTTAATAGGTGAAGGGCTGAAATTTTGTACTCTGAGAATAACGTGTATTTTTGAGTTAAGGCTTAGTAGTTAGGACGGTGAGGCCGGATACCCTCCCATATCTACTGAGACTCTTTAAATTTTACATTTGGCTACTCTGAGAATAACGTGCGTTTTGAAGTAAAAACTTGGCCATACTTTTATTTACAATTGTCTATTTCATTTTTTGATGACCATTATCGCTAAAACTCAGAAATGAGTTCCGGTTCGATCTAGGAAGTTAAACGATGTGGTTGCCGTTTTTATCTGATATGTATGCTTTTAAAGATAGAAGGGCTGAAGGTTGGTTGGGCCATTTAGAAATTTCCAAAACAGTCTACAACATTCGAGAGCATACTGCAAAATTCCCTAACACTATGGAACGTTCAGGAATGTTTAGAAAGGATATAGAACTTATGGTAAGCCGTTTTTGTGTATATGGGGCTATATATTGGTTATCGGGTTATGATATATTTTGTGCAACTTACTACTTCATTTATGTACATATATACATATGTACATATAATAAAACTGTAACTCATTTTCTCACTGCCAAATAGTAAATTGAATAAAATTTTTATTTGATTTGTATTTTTACTTTGTGGAATTATATTGTTATTAAAATATTTGAAACACCTTTTACAAAGCTTTACAATAATTTTTAGAATTTTATCCAGGGATGGGTACCTATATAAAAAGTAAATGCGTAAAAGTCTTAAAATTTGAGGGGATTACTTTCAAAGCAAAATCGAAGAAAATATTGTCAGGACGCATAAAACGTCTGAGAGCACCAGGGTTGTCTGATTTGGCGAATTCTCGCCAAACGTGGTGATTTTCAATCTTATTTGGCGATCAAATTTTGGATTTGGCGAGGTGACTTTTTAACGATTTTTCAAATAGTTGACGATATTGTTGGCGATTTTTCATTGACTTTTGGCCAATATTAGAAACTGAATTAAGGAATATAAAAATGGATTACAAAGAAATTAAAGTTTTAAAAGTAAATTGTTTTTCATATTTAAATATGAAGTTACTTCTGGAAACCGGAAATTTTCGAAACATATAAATTTATTTAAAGCTCACGAATATTTCATATTTAAAAATGTTTTTCATAGCAAAAGATGATTTTTTTCTGGAAACTGGAAACTTTATTAAAAAGTTTACAAATCTTTCGATTTTAAAATGTTGCAATTCCTTATCACAAACAAATTTTTTTGTTTTCAAAAATTTTCATAAATTTGGATTTGGATACTTATAATACATATTATAAAAAATATTATAATCTATCTAATTATTTACAGCTCAAGGCGAATTCATACCAGGTGGAGTTAATATCCCAGATGATTGTTTTTTGCTCTCGTTTTTTTGCTTATGTCTTGTCAAAAATACATTATTTCATATCTGCTAATCTAATGTCAAAGTTGTTGTTTTGTTGTAGTTGTTGCTCTACTGCTCACACGTGGTATGAATTCGCCTTGGTACAGCTACATTAGTTTTGTACTTGACGTTTTGGTAATTCCAATGAATTTTTTATACTTATTTTTTACATATGTACATACAAAGGATTAAGTTCGTTTTATTCTCTCTAAAGCCTGATATTCTGTTCATGCGGAATGCTGTCAAACTACATGTACATAAAAAATTTGTATGAAAAAGTCATGAAGTAGTACTCTGTTTTTGCTGTGGAAAAACATTGAAATGTTTCTGGCAACATTTTATCAAAGCTGTGAAATAAAGCAAATGGGCATTATTTCATGCGGAACCTGGCTTTTGTTAACATTTGTAAAACAATGTGGTATACCTAAACGAAATAAAATCGGATAATTCTTCCAAATCGCGAGATAGACACCACATTTTAAATGTCAAATTTTCGTTGTGAAATAATAGATGTTGCTCAACATTTTCCACAAATTCGAACAGAGTACTAGGATCAAAGCCTGGTACTCTGTTTAGTTTTTCATGCGGAATGCTGTCAAACTACATATAAAAAAAAAAATTGTATGAAAAAGTCATGAAAAATGTTGCAGAAGTAGTACTCTGTTTGTTAAACTGTGGAAAAGCATTAAAATGTTTCTGGAAACATTTTTATTGAAGCTGTGAAATAAAGCAAATGAGCATTATTTCATGTGTAATTTTTTGTAAAATTAATGTGGAAAATTTTGTAAAACAATGTGGTATATTTAAAAACAATAAAATCGTAAAATTCTTTCAAATCGCAATATAGACACCACCTTTTAAATATAAAATTTTCCTTATGAAATAATAAATGTTGATCAACATTTTCCACAAATTCGAACAGAGTACTAGGCTTAAGTTGAAAGAATATTTTTTACAAATTAGGTGAATAATTTTAAAGAAAAAATGGGATTTTTTTAAATTTATACGCTGCTTATTTCTGGTTAGAAAGATCGATTTGAATAATGAATTTCACCTAAACTCGACTGCGAAACACATGCTATAAATTATTATTAATTAAAATAGGGCAGGTGGCACACATCTGTTGATCTTTAGATATGTTGAATAAATTTAGTTCCTATAAAACATATTCTATATAAGAACACGGTGTCAAATACCTTAAGGATGGGTATGTTCAGGTCTCCATTTATTATAAAAACCACTATTTGTAATTTTTTTAAGTAGACATTTTACCTTTCTCGTGTTCACTAATCATTTTAAATAAAAATCAAAATTTTTTATATATTTTGACGACTTTCTTTATCTATTTTTGGCGAATTTTTGCTATTTCTATTAAATTTATTTTTTGTGATTTGTTAAAAGTATTTTTAAAATTAGAAAATATTGTATGTATGTATATATGTATTAGAGGTAAATTTTAACAAAAAAACTGTTTTGGAGGTTTTGGTGATTTTTCACATCGATTATGACGAAATAGGTGAACATAAATCTGACAACCCTGTTGGGCACAGCTAGTTTTGAATATAACGATACATCTCGTAAATTAGAACCAGATTTTAATTCAGCATATTGCATTATTACACCTTATAGCAATTAAAGCGACATTTCAATTAAAGCGATAATTCAATAACTTTATTTTACCAAAATTTTTAAAGTTCTCGTTTTACTTAACTGTAAGTGGCATTTGGTTCCTTCTTCTTCTACTTACTTTGACACGTACAGTTATTTGTCTAATCCGTAGTGGATTGTTAAATAAATTGTGGCACGAGATAATAGGTCTATATTGCCACTTTTGGGCTGTTACTTCACCTCCTCTAGTATCTGCAACACGACCTATACCTTCGCATAGAAATTGAGAATTCCCAGCTTCAGCTTGTTTACACGTGGCTCAGTACAGCTATGCTATACAAACCGCAGGAAAGTCGAGCAACAAGGACGGTTTGATTGACTTTAAGCGTTAACGACAATGACGCGCGAACGTATTCCTCAACCCAGAGCTAATTTACCACTCCTCCCCATTTGATTCCTGATTTTTATTCTTTAAGGTTTTCTTCAAAGTTGTTACAGCTTATCGCGGCGGCAGTGAAGATAGTGGCTGTGAAATAGAATCTACACAACCAGCTAACCACACTGCCAAAGCGCTTAGCCGATTTGTAAAAATAAATCATAAAAAACACAAGTTGCTTTCAAGATATTTTGTTTTTAAATTTAAGGTAAAACTATATAATAAAGCTTTTTGACGAATTTATTGTTATTAATTTACACAACCCAATCTTTGGTTCAGCAATGCAATTACTCTGGTCACACACACTCACACTTTTTTGTTGCTAGGCGCCATCTAACGTGCATTTAATCTGCTGCTTTGCACGCTGCTACTACTTCTTATGCTCTCTCACTTATGCTACACATGTGCGTGTTTGTTTAAATGTGTGTGCATAATGCTAAAGCTTTTTTTATGCTAAAAAATATGCAATAGATTTCCTGTAGAAAAATAAAAAACAAATAATGTGCATGAGTGCTTTTTCTTCTTTTTAGCTGGGCTCCTTGTGCATGTGTATGGGTTTGTAAAAAAAAAAGGTTAAAATTTTGTTGCTAAAAAATGAGTTCAAGGTCATTTAGGGGTTATATGCAAGGTTAATCATCTTTTGAAAATAAAAAGGAAAAAAAATACCTATAAGCTGCCATATTATGATAATGACCCAGTTTACGCGAGTAATAACAAATTGCTGTGATTGTGTGCTTCTATATAGAACATTCTTCTTTTTTATATATTTTTTTGTAGTTATGCTTGTGAAATTGTTAAATTTAATTGGGTTTTTATTTAATTTTTACGTTTATTTTTAAAAAATATTGTTTAAATTTATTAATTAAAATTTTATTGTGTTTAAAAAATCTGACACAGCCTTTGATCACTAATGTTCTTAATAGTGTTTTTTCGTTTAATTCCTTTTTGGCTAAAATGTAGATATTGCTAACTAACTTTTTTATTATTAAATTTTCTAAAATTCTTTAAATAAATCAAGGCAAATTTATCAGGTATCCTCACTATAAAAGAGAAATATTAAAGCGAAAAATTTTAATTTTTGTATATAGATTTTGACAGTTATATTTACATTTCTATTATCTGTCAAACTCCATGTAAAAAAAAAATGGAAAATTTTCGATAGACCGATTGGTAGCGCGCTAGTCTATCAGTCTAGAGGCTGCGGGTTCGATTCCCGCCACAGACTCTGGGTGTTTTCTGCTGACAAGCCAAAAAAAAGCTTCGCACAGATAGTGTTGTCTTAAAAAAATAGATATTTCCCCTTCGTAGTGAGGCTATCTGATAAATTAAATAAAAAAATGTTGATCGATGAGATCTTTTTTTTAATATATTTTTATTATAATTTTTTTTACTGCAATTAGTTGTAAGTAATAATTTACATTTTAGCCCTCTTGACCTATATTTTCTGCAAACAAATTAAATAATATAAATTGTTTTTGTATAAAAAGTAATAAAACAACAATTTGTGGTTTAATTTTTTTTTATTTATTAAAAAAATTTTATCTTTATTTTCATTAAAAGTTGTTCAGTCTTAAAAATAATTTAAAAATATATTCAAATAATAATATTATTAAATAAAGAAAACATACCTTAAAATGTTATGCTTAATAATTATTATAAATAATTAATAATAATAACAATTATTTAACACTAAAAACACTTGTTTGTATTTCTTTTAAAAGAAAAATTGCATATTTTTCGTTTGTTTTTTTTCTTTCTGGAAAACTAACTTGCATTCATTTACTTAAAACATATTTTTGTTTAAGTGTATTTGACAAATCAAACCTGAAGATTGATCGTAATGGCGTGTCGTACCAGATAGTGCATTTACAAACTACTAAAAAACCCAGTGCAAATGTCACCCCTGATACGAACTCCAAAACAAAGGGTTAAAAAAAAAATTATTTACAAAAGAAACAGAAAAAAACAAAGAAATCAAAAAAAAAAAACAAAAATAAAACGAAAATGGAACTAGTTTCTTTTAAAACTTAAAGATACCACAGGGTTTATGCTTTTTGCGCTCTCGACGGCAAAGAAATTAGTTAAATTATATAAAATAAATTGATGTTTATAGCCAGCAGACTAATTGGAACAGCAACAGCTTTATTTCAGAATGAAATTAAATAAAAAAAAAAATAATTAAAAAATAACAAAAATAAAAATAATGGGAATAAGAAAAGCGTTGAAGTTTATTGTGACATTTATTTATGTGACGCATTGTTTATGTAAAAATGGGATAATGCCCCTCAAAAAAAAAAAAAGAAGACAAACCACATGTTATGAATCAACAATAAAAAAAATAATGAATGAATGAATGAATTTCTATATTTCATGAAATAAACTTAGGCCCCTTATTATGAGTTGCATTCGATTTTCGCTAGTCCTCTAAACTGCGAGAATGAAAGTTGTCGCCTTCACCTTGTCCATACTTTGGACTAGTGAGTCTTACAGAAAAAGATAATTTCACCAATTAAACTTTTTAATTGATTTCGCACTGAAATTTAATTAAATAATTAATTGATTCAATTATTTGTTTAATTGGGAAATTTTTTTGTTCTGTTTTAAACAAATATATATTTGAATCAATTAAAAAATTAATTGATCCTGTATTCAAAACTAATTAAAACATTAAATTGGTGAGTGCAAAAATTTTCTCTGTGTACTAACTTTAAATGCTAACGCATGATTGCATACGAACTAGTGCTTGACTACCTCTATTCGCGTCTCACCTAAACTGGCAGTCCAACGATATGTGACTTAATTTCTATTTCTGAAGATCCGATTCTATTATTGTACTATCGTGCTGCACGTTGGGCGTTCATCATTTGATTTTAATTTTATTATATTTATACATATGAGCCCTTGATTTTAAAAGTGGTATAAGTCAAAAAATTTAAAAATCTGGTTTATTAGCTATTTTATATTAAATCCTAATAAAATAACATAATCTGAAGTACTTGGTAGTATGCCATGACAATTGAGTTGATAAATTCAGTTTATTTTTTGGTTGGTAAACAAAATATAGTTATTGTATATTTTAATAGTGGTATAAGTCAGTATGATTTCAAAGTCTGGCAAAATAATTATTAGTAGTCTTCAGATAGCGGTTCAGCTATGATCAGGTTAACTGATTAATGTAAAAATGCAGTATTTATAGTTAATTATAGACATTATATGGTGAAGAATTATATGTTATGCTGCCAATAAATTAAAACGAATAAGACTAATATCGTCTTTCAATGAATCAGTTTATAATTTAAAAGAGAAATCGGAACCCTTACAAATGGAAAAAAGCAACATGAAATCAAGATAACCTGTGTCTTGGCTAAAAATACAATGGATCAGATTTCTAAAAAATGCTCCACATTACACAACCATTAGACCAATAACAGAAGAAAAACGTTGTAAAGATATGATGGATTTACTCTCCTATATCCCACCAATTTTCCACAAACACTTTATTTTCTTCAATACTAAAAAATAAATTACTTAGTTACAGTGTAATGAGTTTGAATAAAATGTTAATTACTAATAAAAAATTTTCCTTGATGGTTTAAGTCATTTATAAAGTCCTGTCGTTAATTTTGAAAATGATAAAAGTCATTTCAACCTTTCAAACCCACATTTCCTTTTAAAAATTATTATAAATTTCACAATTATAATAAAAACTTATTTGTTGGCACTATTTATTTCTCGAAATATTTTATTCTATAATACAAAAATATTTTTTAATCCTATAAAATGCAAACCTATTAATATCTCGAAACAAGAAATATATGACTTATACCACTTTCATAATCAAGGGCTCATATTACTTCTTGTTTTAGCAGCCATAATAATACAGCTTTTGTAAAAATTACAGAAGTCTACCTTTGAGTACGAAAGAAACCCTTTGAAAATATCATGAAAATCTTTACTAAGAAAATCCAAACAAAACAGGAATGTTAACTTAATATTTCCCCAAACGCTGACCAATTTGTTTAATTAGGTCATAGAATTCTATCCATATCACGTTCAATGAAAATTGTTAGCTTATCAAGTTCAAAAGATAACCAAATATGATAAAGAACAACATGGCGCTTGATAAGGTTTATAGCAATTATTAGTCTTAGAAATTCTTTTAAAGAAACACAAATATTATTTTTTTATTAATTTATTCTTTAATAGTTCCAGTATTTGAACCTATCAGCACTCTAACCTTTCAAATAAGAATTAGGTTTTAATTACACAAAGAAAATATTAATTGCTATCTTCTAACGACGTATGGTTTTGTTAATGCTCGTAATTAGGTGTTTATCTAAATTTCTCTTTCATAAAAATAATATTTTATTAAAACTCTCTATAATTTAGATTTCTTATTTGAAACTTTAATGTTGAAAAATGTGTTTAATAAATTGTTAAAATTTCTGTTCCGCTTTTTTCTGCTTATTGGGCGAAAGAAAAGTTTGTGGCCAATGCTTGAGTGATTTTTGTGGTTTTTAGGTTATGACTGGCTTTAATTGAAAATAACTCATTTTTTATTTATACATAAATAAAAAAGACTGAATTTATTACAACTAATCACGCTATAAGTGTTAAAATAAAGAGAGATCGATTTTTTTTTGAATCTTTTACACATGTTCAACTTTGAATGCGAGGGCAGTTTAGTAATTTTGTGAATTTTTGTAAATCCAGCTTAGTAACTTTCAATGCAACACTGCTCGCGTTAACTGTAATATATAACATATTGTCGGATTATGAGCAAGCTGCTGCTAGTAGTTTTATTTTGACAGCCATTTAGTTTTAACGAAAACGAACAAAAAAATTATTTCAATAATTGAGCCCTTAATTTTGAAAGTGGTATAAGTCAAAAATTTTAAAAATCCAGTTTATCAGCTATTTTTTACTAAATCCTAATAAAACAACGTAATCTGAAGTGATTCGCAGTGTGCCATGAAAATTAAGTTGATAAATTAAGTTTATACTTATTTTAATAGTGGTATAAGTCAGTCTGTTTTCAAAGTTTGGCAAAATAATTTAAATAATTGTGTCATGTCTTTAGATAGCTGTTCAGGTATGATCAGGTACTTCTATTAATGTAAATATGCGCTTTTTATAGTCAATTGTAGACACTATACGGCGAGGAAGAAGTATAAGTTATGTAAAAAAAGAAACCCATTTTTGGTAGAACAAATGGCTCAGAAAGATTTCATTTCGACGAAACAACTGGGAGAATCAATGACTAATGGAAAGAAAAACACCAATGGAGATCTATGTCTTGGCTAAAAATACAATGGATCAGATTTCTAAAAATCCTCCACATAAGATGTTTTATAAAACTTCTTTCGATGAGAATTCCGAATTCAAAGTCTTACCCCTTTCACCTAAAATAGGAAGGTCAAGAATATTAATACGAAAATATTGATTTGCTTCCATTATACACAACCATTAGACTAATAACAGAAGAAAAACGTAAAGATATAATGGATTACTACCCTATATGCCACCAATCTTCCTCACACACACTTTATTTCCCTAAATACTAAAAAATAAATTATTTAGTTACAATATAACGAGTTAAAATAAAATATTAATTTCCAGTAAAAATTTTTCCTTGATAGTTTAAGTCATTTATAAAGTCATGCTGTTAATTTTGAAAGTTGTATAAGTCATTTCAACCGTTCGAAACCACATTTCAAATTAAAAATGTTTAAAAATTTCACAATTATAATAAATACTTATTTGTTGGCACTATTTATTTGTCGAAATATTTTATTCTATAATACAAAAATATTTATTAATCCTATAAAATGCAAACCTCTTAATATCTCGAAACAAGAAATATGTATATGACTTATGACACTTTCATAATCAAGGGCTCAATTATTTCAATATTTTTTTACGCGCAAGACCATCACCGAAACCAAGAAAATGCTTGATAGATACTATGGGGAGGGAGTCTTCTTTTCAATTTTAGTGGTTTACTGAGCAAGTGGTCAAATTCGGACCAAAAATAGCGTACTTAATACATGTCCACTAATACCATACTATTAGCGATCAAACCTCTATATGTACCACGTCTACTGTCCTAATCCAGTCTATATTTTGTTAGACTATGCACATTGCTAAGAGGGTTACTTGTGCTAAGTTTTAAAACTCTACCTAATGCAGATCTTCAGATAGATTATAATAATTATTTACCTTATATGGAAGGTACCACGCCCATTCTTCCAGTCCCACCTGAGTTTCGTTAAACTATGTATATTAATTAGGGGGTTACTGGTGCAAAATTTTAAATATATACCTATTATAGTTCTCTAGCTACTAATAGGCGTGGCCAATTTTTCATTCCGTAAAAACCCTAATTGGGTTATGATGAAGATATAAAAAAATTAGCTAAATCGGTGCAGCCGTTCTTAAGTGTTGCGATCGACCAACGACCGACATTTGATTTTATTTATATAAAATAGATGACAGGCCCTCTATCGCTATTCTATCTAATTATGGAAATACTTGTTTACAATAAAATAATGAATACTAAGTTCAAATACTAATTCTACAGCTCGCTAGCTAAACTATATATATAAAAAAAATCCCCAAATCGACTTTGACTTACCATGACATCTAAGCAAGTTAGGACTTTCTAGTTTTCACCACGTGAAAGAGCGTCTCAAAAACTGTCGAAACCAAAAAAAGTGGAACATTTTTTTTTTGAGTCATAAGCCACCTTTTCGTAGTCACATATATTTACTAGCTGTTCCCGCCACTTCGTCAGTGTCCTTACAATATTTTGTTCGATTTTGCTTTGAAAGCTTCTACTATAAAGGATCTCATCCGTACTAAGATATCCCACTGTCAAACATAAAACGCGCTTTAAAGTATGCATTGCATTTAAAATATTCCACTTTCAAAAATTCCTATCCTATATTGGAATCAAGATACCAAGGTACCTCCTCACAAATTTTTATTACAATCCAACCAGACACTAGCCGTGTTGGTCGAGTGAAATAAAAGCGTAGACTAACGCCTAGTACCGCACACTTTACGACAACATACCATAGTCGCACAGGACAGATAGATAGGAAAGAAGTTGCTATTTTCTTATATGTATAGATATATTTTTTTTGTATGAGATATGTCACGCCCTCTTATATTATCTTGCTCAATTTTAGACCGGGTAAAATAATATACACATAGTTTAAAGATTTTAGTTGTTAAAAATCTCCAGATATGTAAGTTAATTTATTGTAGTTTTTTCGAGTTTTAAAATTAAGTGGCTTCAACCCCCTCCAGACAATACATGAAAACCCTGAAAAAAGACAAAATGACATCATCACCATGGAAAATAGAAAAAGGTAGAAATCATTGACTTAGCACAGTTTCGCACCACTACACCAATTACATGGAGGACGTTGTTTCTACGTAAAGACAGATGGCAGCCCCATTACTCTAGGACCTGCTACAACAGACCAATCGTTTATTTAGTTGAAACAACAACCGATTAACGAACTGCAAGAACAAAGTACAGTGCAATCTTATATGGAAAGGCGAGAAAAACAACTGCGACAAATTGTCCTAAGTTGGAGATAAGTTTTGCAAGCCATATGCTCCCAAGAGAGGGGATAATGGGAAAAATATCATGTTACGATCCTAAGTCATATAGAAATCACTTGTAAAAACCCCTTTAAGTTTTTTTACAAAGTTTCTAATTTTCATTTAAAAAAATTAAATATCAGTCCAGAGGTTCCCAAGTCTGAATAAACGTTTTTTTGAATTTCATTATATATAAAATTCTTGCAACCGAAAATTCCACACAAATTTTAATAATATATTTTTTCTATATATTTATAAATTCCATGTAATTAAAATCATATTAATCGTTAATCCATAACTGCCTGCGTATACGCATTGCTCATACGCCTCAGTTAATTAATGACGAACAAGGACATTTCGTTTGAGCCGAATAATAACAACCTCAATTAAATTATAACCAATTAAATCTACAGCAACAAAAAATTTTAAAAATATATTATATTTAAAAAACGCATTAACTGCTTGCTAATGACACATAGCGAGTGAGTGAGTGAGTGCATTATTAAATATTTTTATGAATCATTTTAATTGAATCTTTCTGTTGCTTTTGCCTGTTGTTCGCCATAAATAACAAGTTTTCACCAATAAGTGCAATTTAAAAACGTACAGTTGGCATTGCATTTTCTTTTTATTTCAATATTTTGAAAATTGTTTTAATTTTTGTGCCGACGAATTAGCTGGACTGAAACAAATTCCATATAAATATTGCGTTGAAATTAATTTATAATTTGCTTTTTGTAACATTTTTAAATGTTCAATTATTTGGTATGTTTTCTCTTTAATTTTATTGTTCTCTACTTTTTTTCAAGTTGTTAATATTTCATTGAATTAATTACAGAAAAATTTGCAATTAAAATCGAGCAACAACAATTAAGTTAATTATCACATTTTTATTTTATGTGTGAATGTGTGTTGTAAAATTAGGTGAACAAAAAATAATTTTTATTTTTTTTTTAAATTTTATTCTCCCGCCGTCAAAGGTTAACAATAAGATACAAATCAAGAGCACCACAACCACTTTAAGGGTCAGTTTCTCCGCATATGTTTTTTGCTATAATGTTAAATATAATTAAAAAGTAGATTAAAGTTTTGGAGTGATTGGACTGAAATTATGATTATATTCAAAGCTTTTCTTCGTTTTATTAGGGTCCCATACCTAACAAAGGATAAAGAATTCACCATCTTATCGTTACAATGCCTTTTCGTCTATCAGCTATCTCAGATACCTCTATCTTAAAGCCGTAATACATAGATTCTTACAATATTCTCAGAAGTTGTATTACTATGGCCACTGTAATAAGAAGAACTACAAATTAAAGGGTGTTCCATTATCATCAGGTATATGGCTTTATTTTCTTTAAAATACGCAGGCACTTGAAATTTCCACAGAGTATTTTAAAACAGGTATAAAAATAAAACTCAAAATTAAAGGGTGTCCCGATAGGGATTTGATTAACACGTATATGGTCTTATTTTAGAACCGTAAGAGTTAGACTCTTATAATTTACACAGGTGTATTACTATGGCCGCTATACTGAGATTTACTAAAAAATTAAAGGGTGTCCCGATAGTAATGTATTTTTTATTTCCTAAAGAGTAATATACACGCACTTGAAATTTACACAGAGTATTTAAAACATTATTATTAACTATACTACAGTTACAAAAATAAAACTCCAATTCAAAGGGTGTCCCGATAACGATGAGTTTTTCATGTATATGGTCTTATTTTAGAACCGTAAGAGGTAGACTCTTAAAATTTACACAGAATGTGTATTACTATGGCCGCTATGATAAGAATTACTAAAAACTAAAGGGTGTTCCAATACCGATGCTATAATAAAAATGATTAAAACTTAAAGCGTGGTCCAATAGCAATGCTATAATAAGAAATTCTAAAAATTAAAGGGTGTTTCAATAGCGATGCTATAATAATAATGACTAAAAATTAAAGGGTGTTCCAATAGCAACGCTACAATAAAAACTACTAAAAAATAAAGGGTGTTCCCATAGCTACGCTATAAAAAGAATTACCAAAAATTAAAGGGTAGTCCAATAGCAACGCTATAATAAGAAGTTCTAAAAGTTAACTCGACGCTATAATAAGAATTACTATAAAGTAAAGGGTGTTGCAATAGCGACGCTATAAGAATTACTAAAAATAAAAAGTGCGACCTAGCCGTAGTTTTTGAACTGTAGACACTAGAAATTTACATAAAGCGTGTATTACTATGTCCACTGTAATAAGAAAAAAATAAGAAAAACACTAAAAATTACAGGGTGTACCTTAAGATGTTGGCGGTTAATATATTGTGTATCTTTTATTTTTATTTTGAAAATTTATGTTATTTTGTTTGTTCTGAAGTAGATTTTTTTACAAGTATATTTTTTTTGCTATTAGCCTTAGGTAGATACTAAAATAAGTGTTGTTAACTAACTATGA
The DNA here is from genome assembly GCA_949628195.1 of Phasia obesa. NCBI lineage: Eukaryota > Metazoa > Arthropoda > Insecta > Diptera > Tachinidae > Phasia > Phasia obesa. The sequence goes on along the minus strand of OX451215.1, from coordinate 20,221,482 downwards.
CAGCTTTAATGTAAAGTTAAATACTTTAGGGTGGTATTGAACTGAACGTGTTTGACTCGAACTTGGCCGAGAAACAAATACAGATGTGTTATTTAAAAAAATTGCAGAGAAACAAAATTTTTGTTAATCTTAAAGTAAACAAGGTGACCAACCGGGTTTGTCAATCGCATTTTGTATTTTTTTTTTCTTTTTTGTGAAATTGTAAAAATAATGATTTCGCGAATTTTTTAATCTCTTGGCGAAACATCAGCCAAGTAAAATTTAAAATGATTCTTAACATAACGGATATTAATATGTAAAACCTTGCGCAATCTTCATTCATAAATACATGTGTACATACGACTAGATATGACTGATGTTAATTAATTTTATTTTAGTGCGCTGTAAGTGTGAACAACATGACAAACTATCTGTTTTGATGAGTATCCACAGCGCGCGTGTTCTTAAAATGTTTTGTGTTCTAGTTTTATTATTTTTTAAATTTATTTTAAACTCTAAAAATGTGCCTTGGTTGTACTAAAAGTAGTTTATTTGTTTTTTTCCGCCTTTTCTTCAGACATGACTTATAATTTGATTAGCACAATGCCACAGCTTAAATGACTAGTTCATTAGAGTCAGTTGCCTAATTTGTTTCAACACAAGAAAACCTGATGTTCTGTAAGTATTTCAAGTCATAAAATGTTAAGATGTGGGTCAGAAGTTCTTATTTTATGTTTATCTTTAACTACTTTTTTTTTATTACAATGAAGGTTTAAGTTTTTTTATTGCGAAAATTTGTACGATTTAATTTTTAAAATTATATTACCGGTAATACAAGTCACAGAATTCATAAGAACATTAAAACTCTATTGAAATGTAGAAACGATCAATTAATACCTGTTAAACTGACAAGCTTTTATTATATGGTCGTAGCTCCGCCCACTTTTGATGTCATAACCTGGTACATATTGTCAAAAAGATTAAAAACTTTATTTTGTATGGGCGTGGTTCCGCCCACTTTTCATGGTATAATTTTATATAGTCAGAACCAAATGTGCCAAATTTCAATTGATTCGTTTGATCATAAGTAATTTTAAAACATTCTTGTTATAAACCGGCTTGACTCTGCCCACTCTTCTATGTCGTGTTAGAATAATTTAGTAATTTATTAGAATTTTTGATAATTTATTGTGTAACTTTTTAAATGGACGCTTCTTACTTTTATAAAAAGTCTGTCAAGATTTATTTACAGACAGACACCGGAACAGGTGGAACTAAATATAAAGTTTTACTTTTAAGAGACACGGTCCTGTTACAATTTTATTAAATGTATATAGTATATGTATGTATAGTTGTACCATTCATAAAGAGAAAAAAAAACCGTTGCAAAAAGCCATTGCATTTAACCGTCAGTTAATGGAAAATCACGCTCTAACTGAGGAGATTTTATGTGAGTGTGTTGGGCGATTTAAAACTAACGATGTTTCAGCCAGCCGAAGAAGTTTGAAGATGAAGAATCAGGTTTCATGTCAAACGAAAGAAGCGTTTGCACAATCATTGAAAATCGATCAACCAACAACTTTCAGATGGTTAAAAGTGCTGCACAAACTAAAGCCATGAGACGTCAAAAGACGATATTTCAACTCTTTAAGTGCTTATGGACGTATGGGATTATAATAATCCAATCCACAAAAAGAGAAACATTGAAACCAAAGACAAATATCGATAGCGTTATTCTGTATTTGGTGGGATTAATAAAGTGGTGTCATCTATTATTAGTTGTTAAAACCGAATGCAATCGATCTATTAGAAGATTATTGGGAGGAGATCAAGAAGCAACTTACCGAAGATTAAAAGCGCCTGGATTAATCCATGGGTGACACAAAACAATTGGGTGACACTAAACGCGAAATTCAGTGCTACAAAGTCAAGTCGACTCTATAACGAATTGTTATAGACGATGAAAAGTGGATTTCTTATGAAATCCAAAGCGTAAAAAGGTCAGAAAGATGAAGCTTGAATAACTAAAAATATTGTCAATATAATGCTCTGTAATTGGTGGAATCAAGCCGAATGAAAAGATCACATCAGATAAATGAATCGAATACAATTCACGCGATCAGACACGAGTTGCTCGAGAAGTTAAATACTATTAGCTTTTTACGTCACCAGATAAAACAATAACTGAAGAACAAACTGTACTAAACCCACCACAATTTCTCCGCTTAAAGAGAGCATTGAAAAAAAAAAAAAAACAGCCAGACAGGAGACAGAAGCTGCTCAAACAATCCAAAACTATTTGGAAAATGGTGCAAGGGAAAGTTTGTCTCCACCGTCCGTAAAACTTCTACTACACGTCGTCGACTTAAATGGCAAAATACTCAAAAAAGCCATAACACAAAGTTCATATAATATCTTCACCAGCATTTAATACTATCTATAACTGGGCAAATTAACTGAAATCTGGATAAACATCCACATCTGATGAACATCGTACAGTTATTCAAAATAATCAAGTATCAAGCAAAATATCCTACTCGATCTGAGTTTGGAATTGAAGCTTAGTTTACCTTTATCTTCACAGGTTTGGCTCCCAGCAATATATTTTCTGTTCCAAAATTTTCCCCCTGTCTACATTAGACATAAAATGATAAACATTAACATTAACAACATGCTAGTGTTAGTGCGTTTTTTTCCACGTCTTAACACGGTTGTTAAAAGATTTGCTATAAAAACTCTTTTATAACATGACAATGACGTTGTTGTTGTATTGTAGTTTGATAATATTATTTGCAAACAGCGCCATCTGTTGCTCAACCGTACTACTACTACTATTAGCTGTGCAATAAGCATTTAAACAACATTTTTAGAAAACAGAAAATAACATAAATGCACAAATTATTTTCGTTGCTTTGCCGACGTCATGTTTATGTTTTGTTCAAGGCGAATTCATACCAGGTGTATCGCTTATTATTTTTAACCGACTTCAAAAAAAGAAGGAGGTTATCAATTCGTCTGAATGTTGCTTTTTTTATGTTTGTGCCTGCAGAACTCATTCATTTCTGTACCGATTTAAAAAATTTTTTTTTATTAGTAAGGAAATGCTTACAGATTGGTCCCATTTTAAAAGAAGTTCAGAAATATGAAAATTAAAGGGTGTCCCCATACAACATACGTGTTTTTTACGTGTATAATGAACCGTAAAGGGCACCCTTTTAAAATTTTAAAAAACTGCTTATTACTATAGCTGCCAATTAACAACAGAAATTAATAAAAAAAATAAACTTAAAAATTAAAGGGTGTCCCCATATGTGACGTCAATTGAAATATATGAACCATTTGAACCATTGTAGACAATCACTTGAAAATTGGACAGAATGTCCCATATTTATAATCAGAAATTAAATATTTATAATTAGAAGTTAAAGGGTGTTCCACTAGTTGATGTAATTTGATGTATATTGCAAAACTTTTGAACTGTAACAGAGAGACGGTTGAAATTTACAAAGAACCTGTATATCTCAGGCCTTTATAACATCAAGTATATAATTTAAATTTGGAAACTAAAGGGTGTCCCCATAATTGATATAATTTTACCTATCTAGCCCTATCTTTTGAACCGTTATAGACAAACACTTGAAAATTAGACAGAATCTCCAATACTATGTCCCGTATAACAACATTTATAAATATTTAAAATCGTAAAGGGTGCCTCAATAGTTGATGTAAATTGATGCATATGGTCAAAATTTGAACCGTTTTAGACAGACATTTGAAATTTACAAAGAATCTGTCCTTTTAAATAAGTGTTTAATTTAAAATTGTACTTTAAAGGGTGTCCCCTAGGTGATATTGTTTAAGCTATATGGCCATATCTTTGGAACCGTTACTTTTTATTACTGTGTCAGTAATAATAAGTGTAAAAAACTTAATGGTGTCCTCATATCTGACGTAATTTGTCGTATATGGCTTTATATGTTTAACCGTTATGGATAGACAGTTGAATGTACAGAACGTATATTACTATGTCCGTTAGAGCAACAAGTATAAAAGTATTTGATTTGAGTACTATTTCTTACAGATTACTTCCTTTTAAATTTTTAGAGTAGAATTGATGCACATATATTTGTTTTGTAGTCGGTTTTTTTGCAAGTATTATTTGCTGTCATTTTTTTTTTTTTGTCAAAAATAGTTTGTTTCATATCTGGTAATAGAATGTCAACATTATAATTCTGTTGTAGTTGTTGCTTTACTCGTCACACCTGGTATGAATTCGTCTTGGTTTGTTCAAATGGATGGCTTGTGAAGACGAGGCCGTCTAAGCATATGGCTTGACAGAAAAAGATTTAAGTGGAATATGGAGATCATCCCTAGCACCAGGATTTAAAGAAACTTTTAGAGCAGAGCTTAAAATAGTTGATACACTTTATTAAGATAAAAGGAGACAAAAAATTAAATAAAAAAAATATTAATTTTAAAAATTATGATTTGTTGTGTTTTAGTAAAGACTTATTGAATTTCTTCACCCCTCGTTACTTTATTATTTAAAAGTTTATATTGCATTGAAATTAAATAAGTTTTAAATTTGTGTTTTTTTTAATATTTAATTAAATCTTGTTGAATTTTCAAACGAACTGCATACTGCTTCTCTCGTCTTCTAGAATAATACTAATGATTTTTTCAGACCAAAGCGCAAAGTGCTCAAAGCACTGACATTGTTTTATGACTAAAATGTGTATTTACATTTTAAATTCTTGTTGAAATTACGAAATAAAATTTAGTAAAAATAAAATCATCATGAGATCATTGTTTTGTTATTTGTGTGATTTAAAATTTGTGCACAATTTTTCTTTCGCCATAATATTCTCATAATTGAAAGTTTTAAATTAGTTTTGCAAATATTTGTGGTGTTGTACGGCTATTTTTGTCTTCTAAGTATTATTTGTTTCTTTTTTTTTCATAAACAAAATGAATAAAAAAATGACGGTAATTTTTTTTATGTTTCCGCTATGACGTATTTTTTGTTTTGTGGTGCCTATGCTGTTTGCCGGTTTTTATGGTTGTTTGTGCTTTATGGAACTTATTCGAACTTATTATGTTTCTCTCTATCACATGATCTCTTATTTAAAAAGTCCTAGAAAAAAAATATTGAAAAATTTTAGAGTAGGTTTAAAACTATGTGTGTCAGATCTACATGAATACTGCCTAAATGTTTATTTACACTAATACAGCCATAGACGCTTGAAAAACGTTCACACACCACACAGATTCTTCTCCAATATAAATTTTTATGAATGAAAACAATTTGGAATTCCACTCCCTATGAGCAAATTGTTTGTTGTTTATTCGTTTTAAAACTCAACTTGGCAGCAACTAAATGAAATTTTTTATAAAAAAAAATCTACAAAAAGAGTGCTCGCTCGTGGTTCTCAAATGAACTTTAAACGTTTTCACAGGCGGCATTTAAGTGTTTAAAAATATTTTCTAGAAACATGAAAAAATATGGATTAATTAGCCGACAAATTGTTTGGTTTGTTTGTGTTTGTGTTTGAGTAGTAGAAAAAAAACATCATCTAAAATTAACCATTCAGCATATTTTCTGTTGCAAAAATAATTGATTTCTAGTTTAGATTTCAAATAATAGTTTTTGTAGATACAAATTTGTTAAAATATTAGAGTAAATAAAATAAAAAATATATATAAAATATATATATGTATATCTATATATACATATATAAATCAAATATAATAACTATATATCGATAAACATTTTTATATTGTATCTTATATTGCAGTATCGATAACATATAGCGGGTGAAAATATTGAAATTTCGTTATATCCCAAAAATTCGTTAAAATAAAACAGATAAAAAAGGGTTTTATTTATTTAAAAATCATCTTTTTTAGAGTTCCCTACTCAAAGGGTAAAAATGTCTGTCGCAGACCTCTATCCCTAATAGATATACTCTTGAAATTCATAGCAAAGGTGTATATTACTATGGCCTCTAAAAAAAACAAATAATAAATTGAAGTTGAAAATTAAAGGGTCGCCCAATAGTGACGATAGGGTGAAAACGTGCCCCTATTGTTTTCGCTAACATTTCTGTCTGTCTGTCTTACTGTCGCAACACTCTATCTCTGGGTGCGTAATAGGTGGACTCTTGAAATTTATAGAGAAGGTGCATTGTCGCTTCAGTACATATGAAAAAGAAATTAAAGGGCGTGCCGATAGTAATGTGTTTTTCACGTGCATGACTTAATTTTTTTGTTTACCAAAATAACCAGACTCTTGAAAATTTCAGAGAAGGTGCATTACCATGGTCGCTTAAACGGTACATATTTAAATTAAGTTAAATATTAAAGGGTGTGCCCATAGTGATGTTATTGTCACCTATATTATCTTGTTTTTTTACTCATAATAAGCCGAATTTTGAAATTTTCAATTAGTATCTACTATCTTGCCAACTATAATAAATATAAAAAATAAAATTAATTAAAAAGGTTGTAAGGGTGGGTGTTCCTCCAGAAGTTACGATTTTAAAGAATATGACCTTACTATTATATTATTTTAAAACTTAGAGGAAGCACTTAAAATTACCTGTGGGATTGTACACTTACTATAATCCCTATAATAACAACTATAAAAAAATAATTTGAAAATAAAGGGTGTCCCCATAGAAGATGTGATTGCAAAGTATAGGTATTTATCTTTCGAAACGTAACAAGGCAAGCACAACATTTTTAATGAGAAGTAATAAAAATATAAAAATTAAAAACTAAAGGGTGCCCCAAAATATAGGATAATTTTTCCCCCTAAAAATATCTCATTTCCAAGAGAACTCCACAGTAAGAGAATTTTACATAAAACCTATGTTGCAACATCCTGAGTAACAATTCAGATAAGGGTACCTCTATATAAAGTAAATATATAAACCATAGGTGCAGCACTATAAGTATAAGAGTCTGGATTACTTTCAAAGTAAAAAGCGAATTTGAACAAAATATTGTCACAAAGTTGACGACATCGCGACAACTGCTAGTAAATTTTATAAATTGTCAAAGATCACCAATCAAAAGGTGTTTGTTGTAGTAACCAAAGAAATCTATATGCCTAATTTGTATTCTATTTAATAAAGGTGGAAGGAAGTTTTTGAAAGGTAGGAACAAAAAATTCGATATCAGAATTTAAAATTATCGAATTTCGTTACTACCGATATATCGCTATTGTAAATATTCAAGACCACCGGGGGTACCAATTGTCACTGCAGTAGATTGCAAATACTTTAACGCGGTTCACTCGGGGAAAATAGGGGCACCAGACGCTAGGGTTCCTGAAGCCCAAATCTGGAAGAAAAGGTCTGTTGTTTTATAACACGGGCTCTCTTCGAGGCCCGACCAGTGCCCAAAGGATTGAAAATCGGTAGCCCCACAGAGACCCCTCTGTCTCTGTGACCGGTTATTGGTGAGGTCCCCTTTGGGGGTAAACGTCGTGGCTGTGGTTAAGATCGATGTATGCAGGGTGGGTGCATTGTGGATCAAAATGTTCTGTTGCATTCTCAACAGAAGGAGTTGGATAGTCTTCAACGCCTAAGCAAGAGGTTAGAACATGGGTCCATGGCTTGCCATGTTCTAAAAATTGCTACTCACTGTGACTATGCGACACACCTACAAATTCGTATATCATGCCTCCTACACAGGGCATGTTATCGAAGGGGCGACGTTACTACCCAGTTGGGGCGCTAGCTAGTCTACGTCTTTATTTCACTCGGTGGTAAGACCACCGTTGAGTAAGGGCCCACGGCTAGGTATCGACGTAAATCTTGACCACATCTGTAAGTATTCACGATAATATACATATGTAGGTTAGGTTTATGAAAATGTATCGATATTTCGATTAATCGATACTTACTTCGGTCCATATTTAAAATATAATTGTGCAACTTTTTATATTGTACAATAATAATGTGTGTCAACTTGAAGGTGAAACAATATACAAAAATAAGGGATTTTTTTAACCGTGAGAAGTTGTATTTTCGAATTCACAATTCTGTTTAAATTGAAATAACATTTCACTAAAGTTTCGATGGCGTAGATTGAATACAGCGTTTTCGCACTTTTAAAAAATCCTTACCCTAGAAAAAACCTTTGACTTCAAATTAATCGATTTTTATTTTATTTAAGCATTTCACATGTAACTAATTAATCCTGCTTATTTATTGTCACAACTCAAATTAAACCAGTGGGCCCACCTTAAATTTTATTTTCTAGAAATGATGTTTCAAGCTATAAACTATAAAAAAAGCAATTCAATAAAAACAAACAACTACATTTAAACATGTTTATTTTAAAGTTGAAATTAATGAAAATAATGAAAAACCTCAACTAATACAATGAAATTTATAGCCAAGGACGTTCTATATATGTAATTGTGAAAAGTAATATAAATTCATCTCAAATGCAATTGTTGGTTTCCTATATTTCTGTTGTAAATATTTTTGTATTTGTCGTTGTTTTTTCTGATTTTAAAACAATATATAAATTGAATAGTTTTCTCTGTATTTGCTAGATTTTATTGCGCTGTTCTTGCATATAATAGAAAGTAAAATGTTCAAATAACACTAACACATGCTCATCTATCTACATTCATACATAGTTTTTCTTTACATAAAGTTATTTTTACTTGCATGGCTATGTGCTCGTGTAAATTTACATTTGTTTGTGTAAAGTTTTTCACATTGATTGTTTTTAGATTTTTTTTTTGATTTTTTTCTTTTAAGTACTTTTTTATTGGGCTGTTTAAGATGTACCAAATATGACACTTGCTTTTATCTTTTTCTTTGCTATCTATTCTATTGCTGTTTATAACCAATAGATTTTTAATTTAGTATATGTAACACATCCATGGTTGCGAAAGAACAAATACGAAACACAATGGGCCTTTTTATAGTTTTTCCAAACATAAAATTGTATTGGGCATTTTTAAAGAAACTAGCTTTCAAGCTTGGAACTCTTTTTAAAAAGTAATGTCATCCAATACTTATTCATTTGAAAATTTCATTTGTATGCCCAATTTGCCCTTAAGTACTTTTATTAACTTGTTGAAAAGATACTTTTTTGAAATCAAAAACAAAATTACAAAAATCTCTTCTCTTTACAAAGAACATTTTTACAAAAAGTACCTTTTTAAAAGGTAATCTAAACTTTAAGAAACATTTTTTGAAAGAAGTAAGAAAGCAGAAGTATTTTTTGTAGAAATAGTACCTTTCTAGAAAAAGTCACTTTAAAAAAATTACGTTTTTAAAAAAGTACCGTTTTAGAAAAAGTAATATTTTTTTGTCAAAGTACTTTTTTTAAATATATTTTTAGGTAAATCATTATTTGAGGAAAATCTGTACATATGTTTGTGTAGTAAAAAAAGAGCGTTTTATTAAAAGTGGACTAAGCATGTGAAAAATGAATAAGTTTACAGCACTAGACCGAAAAGAGGTAGAAGCAGGTGCTGAGATGAGTAACTCTTCACACATGTAAAAGGCTGAGAGAACAAATATTTTGCATTTAAAATGTAAGTTCTTATATTTTTGGCAGTGTAATATTAAACTTTTGTATCCTAAACGACCAAAAGTACCTTTGAATTTTTTTTTAATTTTAATATTTTAAAATTTGTTTTGTTTTTTGTTAAAAAAATTACTAAAAAAAGTATCTTCTTAAAAAACTGACTTTCTAAAAGGTACCTTTTATAAAAATGTACCTTACCAGAGAATGCACCTTTTAATAACCTATTACGAAGAGGTGTCTTTATTAGAAAAACAACACGAAACGAATAAAGAAATTTACCTTTTTAGAAAAAGTACTTTGTTTAGCACAGTTACCTTTTTAAAAAAAGTATATCTTAAGAAAATAATCATTTTTTAAAAAAAACGATGGTTTTTAAAAAGTGAATTTTTGGAATAAGTACCTTTTTTAAAAGTACCTTTTTAAAAAAAGTAAGAAAAAAAAGAAAAAGTACTTTTTCACAAAAAGTTGCTTTTAACAAAAAATATTGATTTAGAAAAAATAATACTTCGAAGAAGTACCTTAGTGTAGAATGCATCTTTTGAGAACAAGTATTTTTGGACCTATTGCGAAGAAGTGCCTTTATTAGAAAAACGTTACAAAAATTTAGAAAAGTACTTTTTTAGAAAAGTTACTTTTTTAAAAAGTAAGAAAATAGAAAATATCCATTTTAAAAAAGTGACTTTTTGGAATAAGTAACTTTAAAAAAAAGTACCTTTAAACAATGTACATTACAAAAAGTACCTTTTATAAAAAATACGTTTTTTTTAGAAAAACTTATACTTCGAAAAAGTACCAGTTTTTTTTATTATAATTATCAAGGCACATTAATCAGGTATCCTCACTACGGAGCGGAAATATTAAGGCGAAAATTATAACTTTTTTTATATGAATTTAATTTTGTTAAGAACACCTTGCCACTAGTGAACTGTGATAAAATGTTTAAGTCGAACTACCGATTTCTGTCCTCATAAACGGTGTAGTTTTTTATCTATTGCTTTTTTGATTTTAGTTATCTTTTCTTCTGTTGATAAGTTGGTTTTCTTTAACACATCCACCATGTGTCTGTTAGAATATCATTTACTACAAGTGCAGTTTTTGTGCTTTTTTACTGTTGTTGTTTTCTTATAAGTTTTTAGTGCCAAGTTTGTTGAAAAATCGACTTTATAGCCAAACACTACAAATATGTATATAAGATTTTTTATATTTATGTGTATATACATACATATATATGTATAGTCGTATATGCATACATACATACATTCTTAAGTGCATGTGCATGTTAAATCTATTTCAAGTATTATTGCGTAATAGACATATGCAAGTATAAAAACTTACTAACACACACACACACATAGATGAAGAATGCATGAGCAATTCGGTTGTATGTGTATGTATAGAAAAAAATATTTTGATGACAAGAATCTCTAACACACCAACCACATGATTGCATTTGCAGTTGGCACTATATACAGTCAAGTCCTTATTTTCACTTTTTTTTGTTTTGCAACACCATTTGTTGTACTTTTACTTTTTATGTCATTGTTTGCTTGGTTCTTCTTAACACATGGTTACCAAAGCCTTTACATAAACTCACACACACACACACACAGTTAAAGACAAATAGAAATAGTAAAATTTAAAAGGGACATTTATGACTTGTGTATGCAACACAAATATGAATAAAAAAGAAGTATTTTCGTTTTAGTGAAAGAAGAGTGCCTGTGTTTGTTTTTAGAAAACCAACTATGTTTTTGTTAAAATTTGTTTTTAAATTCTCTTTCTTTCTAAAATAAAAAACACTTATTTTATAGCATTTTTCGTTTCATTAAAATGCACTTTTCGATTTTTCGTATTTTTCGTATTTTTTTTTTTTACTTTTTTGGCATTAGGCCAATTGTGTTTGTGCTCCTATTTTTGACAGTATTTTGTTTTTGCCATTTCTATTGTCTATTTTTATTTAAATTTGTTCCTGAAGTGCTTGAAATAGATTTTTTTTCTATTTTCTTCGTTGTGTTGAAAAAGAAAATTGCATTTGGCACCATTATTTATTGAATGTATTTAAAATGCTACTGCAGTATACAGTATCCATACACGACTACATGGTAAACAATTTGTAGTATTCCGTTGTCTCTTTTTTTTTTTTTTTTGTTGTAAATATACAAAGAATCAATAATAATTTATAATGTATAATTATTATGTAAAAACAAGAACAGTGCATATAGTCGTTGTTTGTTACTGCAGACAGGGCTATAAATTGTTCTACTTGTCAATTGCAAGTGAGAAAAATTGTGGGTCAAATTAGTATTTTTTTCTAATTTCAAAAATAATTTGTTTGGCCTAAATAACTAATAAATTTATAGCGAATTATGTAAGTTATTTGAAAAAAAAAATTGATTTGGCAGTTGTGAAATACTACACAGTTATTTAAATAAAATTGAATCAATTTTAAAAACATATCGTATTGATCATATCAAGAGGTGTAAATCAATTTGATAAAAAACTAAATGCAAGCAAAATTTCATGTCTAAAATAAAACTAACCAGGTTTGAATTTTTAAGATTCAATAATTTGATACATATTATTCAGCAGCATTTCTGCAACATGTTGCTGAAATACATGAATATTTAAAATCAATTTTTTTAAAATTATTTTTAAATTTATGAATTTATCAAAATTATAATTGTAGCTTAATAAAACTGTAACAGAACCGTGTCTGTATATGAAATAGTTTTCGAAAATTTTGTTGCTGGTGCAGTTAGTTATCGATATGGAATACAAAACACAAATTTTTTTATTAAAATATTTTTTCGCATTCTTATCATTTAAAAACTACTAAATGAATTTTAATAAATTTTATAATAAAATTTTGTGGCAAAGTACCTTTGTACCTCGCTTAAAATATATAAGTTGCTTTTTTATTTTAAATTGTATTTCATTTCTTAAAGAAAATGGAGACATAATAATAAAGTATGTAATTAATGAAAGTATGTAATTAATTTAATGGTACTAAAAACCTGGCAGCACCTTCTCTTTTTGTAGACAAGAAATTTTGGACGCTATTTACACTACTATACAATAATAGAATTTTTTATAAAACCTATGTTGCAACGTGCTGAAAGATTACCCAGAGATGTACTACCCATCTTAAAACAAATATCTGCAGCACTATAAAATTAAGAGTCTTAAAATATTGTCAGGACGCTGACGGCGTCGCTAGAACTGCTAGTATATTATAACTGCACATATGATTTTTTTTTTTAAACATATACACCCATATTTTTAAAAAATAAAATATATTTGAAATCTATTTTAGAACAATTTTTTTATACAAAAGTTGTTCTAAAATAAATTTCAAATAAGTTTAATTTTTTATAAATAAGGGGGAAAATGTGTACATACATTAATAAACAAACATATTTACGTATACAAACATATTATGTTTATAAACATTTTATGTATACAAACATTTCTTTAATATTTTGTGATATGTATGTAGTTCTTGCAATAAAACAATTTAAAAAATAGATAGACTAGCCATCGAATCTAAATTATAACAGTTCAGTAACCAGAACTCACTCTGTGAGTAAATTTCAAGTAAAACCTAGTAGTACTCTGTTCGAATTTGTGAAAAATGTTTAGCAACATTTGACATTTAAAATGTGGTGTCTATCTCGCGATTTGGAAGAATTTTACGATTTTATTGTTTTTAAATATACCACAATGTTTTAAAAAAATTTCCACAAAAATTCTACAAAAAATTCCACATAAAATAATGCACATTTGCTTTATTTCACAGGTTTGACAAAATGTTGCCAGAAACATTTCAATGTTTTTCCACAGTAAAAACAGAGTACTACTTCTGCAACATTTTTTCATGACGTTTTCATACAAATTTTGAATGTATGTATGTAGTTTGACAACATTCCGCATGGAAAACTGATCAGAGTACTAGGCTTTAAGCCTAGTAGTACTCTGTTCGAATTTGTGAAAAATGTTAAGCAACATTTATTATTAAATAAGGAAAATTTGACATTTCAAATGTGGTGTCTATCTCGCGATTTGGAAGAATTTTACGATTTTATTTTATACCACATTGTAAATTCTTGTATACCACATTGTTTTACAAATGTTAGCAAAAGCTTTTGTTTGAAAAATTCCACATTTGCTTTATTTCACAACTTTGATAAAATGTTGCCAGAAACATTTCAATGTTTATCCACAGAAAAACACAGAGTACTACTTCTGCAACATTTTTTCATGACTTTTTCAAAAAAATTGTTGATATATATATGTATGTATGTAGATTGACAGCATTCCACATGAAAAACGGAACAGAAAACTGGGGTTTACTGATTATTAAGGTTTTAAATATGAGGCCATATACTTTTGTTTGCTTACACTCTTTAATTCTTAATTACTTTTTGTTACTACGTTCTATAGTAATGCCTACTCTGTGAAAGAAGTGTCTGCCCGTTTATCAATTGCTTTTCTGAAAAAATTATTATGGAATAATGTTGCTGAAGGTATTTTTAGGGGAAAGGAAAATTCCTTACAATGTCAAACTCCATATAAGAATATTAAAATTTTCCCTTCAATATTTTAGCTCCACCCAGTGAGTTTACCGGTTTAAATATGCCTTGGTACTAGTTTTAATTTCTAAATAATTATGTTTAGAATAATCTATAAGCAACATATTAATGCAACATTTTAAATATTCATAATTTTTATTTCCAAATTTATATGTACATATCTAATATTAATTTTCCTCAAATTTATTTTAGAGTAAAAAGAAAAACATAGAAATAATTTTCCTCTCTCTCTCTCTCTCTTCTGCACAAAACTGCATCACATAAACGCTGTTACTGTAGGTACAATACACACTGTTACTGTGAGTACAAAAGTAATGTATTACATATACATAGTTATCGTAGATACATATTTACAGGGTCACCCTTTTTTCAGCATGAATGTGAGAGTGCATGTGTAAACTTAAGTAGGTCGTAACACTGACCCACATTTAAGTTTTTTCGTATAGAATTTATGATGACGCATGCAATATAAGCTACAATTGTGCGAGTTTGTGGAGGGGTTCGTTCTAAAGCTTTTTTTTTAACTTAAACATTTTTTTATCTCAATTTTCAACACGACTCTTTAAACCCGACGATGTAATTTCTTTAGCTAACCTTTACTTTGGCAAGGTCATTACGAAATCTGTTTTTTGTTTACACAAAGAGAAACAAATGTAAAAAAAAAACTATCTCCAGAAAAAACCCGTAATTAATTGGCAAATGCTCAAAATCATGTGAGTAATGGCAAACAATGTTTAAAATTAATATATTTTTCATGTGTTTAATAAAGAACAAAAAGCTTTTCGATCAACAAATTTCTACAACAAACCAAATGAAAAAAGTAATTTATTTTTATGCTGCTTTAAAATGCGTGATAAAAAGTGATTTATTGCACACAGACGCTGAGTATCATCAATAGTTAGGTTTCGACTAAGAAGATGATACTTGTAGACTGTGCCTGGAGGAGGCTGAGACGGTAGCGCACAATATGTGTGAATGTCCGGCTCTGACTAGCTTAAGACTTAGGACCACTGGCAGAAGCTTGTTTAATGTGGATGTCATGGGGGACCTGAGCCTTGAACATTTGCTAGCAATCAGTAGAGACTGCTTGATGAGAAAGAAGGCCGACAGTTACTAGTCGACAGTCTGGAATCACTAAAGTCAAGATTAAAGACTGGTTGTAGCACGTGACTCTATGAGGGTAATGTTGCATTTCGGTTTTCTATAATCATAGAGGACGGAAGGGGTCGAAAAGGCACCCGTTAAGGAAGTGCTCTGCTTCGTTATTAAAATAATAATTCGTCATTAAAATAATAAAATAGTTTTTGACAAATAAACCGGCTTTTCTAATATTAAATAAACTTTATTTTTGTTTGGATAAAAATATAAAAACCGCTATGCACAAGTAATCTTTTTTCTCCCCCACTTTGGGCCTCACACCACAACCGGGGAAAAAAATATAAAAATACACTCAAATCTAAGAAGGTGAAAAATCGTGATTTGGAAAGGGAACGCAGCACATAATATGGGTCTGGTCCCAGATATTCTTTCTATCGGTTACATTCCTTAAAGTTAAAAGCTTGCAGGGCTGACCGCTACTTATCGGCAAACTTGCTGCTAAAGTAACCCTGTAAGTTTTAAGCTTCTGGTCTCAGGCCCGTGCATGCCTCGGGGGCTAGTGCCCCCGATTATATCCCGGCAGTCAACAAGATAATATACACCCGGGGGCAAACAGTGATACTGCTATTTCAAATATCATTTAATCTGAGATAAAAAGGCTGAGTCACCAGCGCAAGTTGTTATATTGTCCAGCACTGGCCGGCCATGGTGGATTTCCTAAGCCTAAAATTTAGAGAATATAAAGATTACGTTTGTCTTAAATAGGCACTACAGTTAAGTATAAAATAAAAAGGGAAGTAAAAGGCAAGTTTCAAAATTACTAACAATCACAATTATGCCAAATATTGAGCAGAAAATATTTTAACCTCAAAATTTAATACTCGTTACTTTTATTGCTAAAAATATGTGTATGTGTGTATAAAACATATCAAACAATAATTTATACTTATCGGAGTTTCAAAAATTGGCTATCTAATCTGTGTATCTCAACAAAAAAAAAAACCTAGAAAAAACTTTATTTTTTGCGGTATGTGGCTTCCACAGAAACTAATTTTCTGCAGTCAATTATGTATAAACAAAAATTTAATAATGAATTATTATCATTTTTATTATTTGGTTTATTGCCTTTGCTTTAAAATTAGAAATAAAATTTCAACTCAATACACTCGACAAAAGCAAAGTTCAAAATTTATTTATTTATTTTTGTTTTTTTTTTTTGAAAAGCTAAGAAGAGACCGAAAATCTATTTTAATATTAAAAATAAAAAAAGTAGATAAAAGTTTTTTCTTTTAAGAATTAAAAATTTAGAAGTCTCATATAAATTAAAATAAAAAAAAGCTCCAGCTTATCAGAAACAGTCATTGAACTTGTCCAGACTGCAGGCAGTCAGTCAATGTTGGATTCTGTCACTTGTGTGTTTGAATGTGAGCAGCAATGCCAAATTCTAAAATTTTTAATTTATGATTTGTTTGAGTAATTATAATATGGATTTATATTTATTAAT
Source organism: Phasia obesa (assembly GCA_949628195.1). NCBI lineage: Eukaryota > Metazoa > Arthropoda > Insecta > Diptera > Tachinidae > Phasia > Phasia obesa. The sequence goes on along the minus strand of OX451215.1, from coordinate 20,204,757 downwards.
AATATGTGGTTTTATTTGTTAAATTGAAGTAAGCCACGAGTATTTATTAAAATAAGCAAATTGCAGGGTTGGCAAAATGCAAATTTTTTGAACATTTTACTTAATGTTAATAAAAATAAATTTTAATTCAATAAATTAATTGAAATCTTGATTCGATTTTCAACTCTTATTAAAAAATCTGGAGTGGCCTACACTCAATCCTACCGTAACTCATGGAAACAGATATTTTTATGGTTATATTACATAAACAATAAAACTTCAATATACATATATTCGAATCGAAAAAATAATTATTTTTGGTTTAGGGTGTCAAGTAAGGTACCCTTTGCCCTTCCCGATTATGCTAACTAAAAACTATACAGGACTTCATCTCGATTTGTCAAAGGCACATACTGAATTTTATTTCGATATGTCTAACGGTATGACCTGTTTAGCCTTCACAAAAATAGTGGCGTACACACCCACCCACAGACATCATCTCGAAAATATTCCAAATGGATTTAGAAGATCTTATAACGTAAAGAAAGATACATTGAAATCCCGACATCGATTTTTTCACCATTACTATGCTTTACTTACTTTTTTGATAAACCCGAAAAAAAAAATACTGAAAAAAAAAACTGAAAGCCGTTTCGATACAGTTTAAATTATAATGATATAATGATTAAACAGTTGCTTGATCAAGCTCATCTAAAGAGTGCGCTCATAAGCTCATTATCAAGTGGTTATACATGAACACAAACTAGCTAACTAAACACATGCATACTCATTCCATAGTATTCGTGAGAAAACATACTTGTACATATGTTCGTATCATAAACGCAATGAGCTGACCGAGTAAAACGAACTTTCTATACTAGTGAGTACCTTGTTTACTCGTCTCATGTTCGAAACACTCAATGTGTTTTGTTTAGTAGTTGTTTAGAACTTTTGGATAAGGCTTAGTACGTTTTACTTGCACCAATGGTATTTTTTTTTTTGTATTTCTTAAGAAATGAAGACCTTAAAAATGACATAAGTAATGTTGTTAAAAAATTCAGTTTTTTTTTGTTGTGCACTCGAACTGTGTTCGTGTTTTACTCAAAGCATAAAACAGCTTGAACTCGCCCAAGTTCATTGTTATTATGTTCAACATTTACTTATACTAATGCAATCTTACTTCTGGAAATTCTGCAAGCTAATCGAATTTAGCCCCTTCCATTTCACTGTGTATTAATGTCCGCTCACCGTTACTCGTGTGCCATGAACATACATGAAATATTATAATGAGCGTCTTATGAGCTAAGTTCTTTGTGCAACAAAAATGCATAGCAAGCATTCCTAGTTAATTTTATTGGAAATCATATATCTTCCTTTAACAAATATTGCAGCCATTTTGAAATTTCCATTTTACCATCTCTGATATTTACACTTTACTTCCATACAAATATGCACATATTCATACATTCATAAGATCGCTGTTTATTTGTCCTATAAAATGCAACAACCAGATCTATGCTTCTCCTCTTAAAACCTGTATTTTTATGCGTCAGAGTTCACAAGTCTCATTAAAAAAAAAAAAAAAAACTTGAGATAATGATGCAATTTTAACTGAAAATTTAGTAATTTTCAAGTTTATTGCAATAAAAATTTTTTCTGTTTAATTGCTGAATAAAATTATTTTAATTTGTAATTGTATAATTATATTTTCGCAATTGCTATTAGTTTACAATAGCAATAAATTTATGTTTCAAACACAAGCAGACACAAATTAACTGGGATATTTTATGGTCCCATTGAACTTGAGAGAGTTGTCTAACAAATATTGGAACTGTTGAAAATGTTGCTAAAACTCAGTTTCAAATAGAAAGGAAAATTGTTTAATTAAAACGAATTTTCATTTCTTTTCTTTGTAGCGAGAAATTCGATTGGATATTTCAAAGGAAAGATTTCAGAAATTTAAAAAAGAAATCGAAACAAAATTTCAATCCATTCCTTTTTGTATAACCGGAACTTGTAAAATTTCAGAACAACCAAATTTGTGACATATATATAGCATGTACCTGGTTGTAGCAGTTAGTGTCGATGGCAAATTCATTTATTTTCCCCTTGGATTCTATTTGAACAAAGTCGAAATATTGAACAAAAGCAAAAATTCATTGTTACCACCCAAGACGATTAATACTAGATGATTGCACGGGCCATTTTCGCTTTCTTTGCAAGTGTCAAACTCCATATATACATAAATCAGCTACGTGCGTACGTTTTAGAGTCTGTTATAACCTAAAAATTTTTACATAATAAATCATACATTGGTGGAGTACCATAAAAACTCATTTGAGAATTCTGACTTCCTGTATGTAGGAGTGCATATATATCATGGAGAAGGCGAAAAACATAAATATAAAAAAGAAATAACCTGGCAAAATGTTTGCATACAAGTTTCCCTTATCGCCTTCCACCTTTTCGTTTTTTCCTGCCTTCCTTTTTTTATATTAAACCTAGTACTCTGTTCGAATTTGTGAAAAATATTGAGCAACATTTATTATTTCACAAGGAAAATTTGACATTTACAATGTAGTCTATCTCGCGATTTGGAAGAACTTTACTATTTTATTGTTTTAGAAATGTAAGCAAAAGTTGTTGTTTGAAAAATTTCGCATGAAATAATGCCCATTTGCTTTATTTCACAGCTTTGACAAAATGTTGCCAGAAACATTGCAATGTTTATTCACAGTAAAAACAGAGTAATGCTTCTGCAACATTTTTATGACTTTTTCGTAAAAATTTTTTATGTATGTTATTTGACAGCATTCCGCATGAAAAGCTGAAAACGAGGGTAACTGCGTATTTTGATTCGAAAGAAAAATTGTTCGAAACACAACGTAAAAGACATACAAATTCGAATGATTTTCCTTTTGAATCGATATACGCAGTAACCCCACAGAATACTGGGTTTTACATACTAAAGTTTAGTTTGCTCAGTCTACGAGTTTATATGAAATCTCAGCTTTCTTGGTTCGTAAAAGCTGCTATTGTAATAACAGAGAAATGGAGAAAAGGTGCCCCTATAATATATTTTATTGTCTCGTCATTTCCTTCTTTATGTAAGATTCCATCTTACATATCTTTTCATGGCCTTGCTGTTAGTGCATTCAGTGCCTTCTATATAAAATAAATATTTGCAATTTATACACTCTAAAAATATTTTAAATGCCGTATAAAAAAATACTTATCAATTTTCCTTGATATGCTATTATTATGCACTCAACTGTAGCGAATTTCTTTTAAATTGATTTTTGTACATTTTTTTTTTTTTTGGTTGGAGGTGTGTGTTTGCAATTTGGCCTTTTCAGAAATACTACAGTATTTTTTCAACTAGACATTTCATAAGAACCACCCATGCATTATTTTAAATATGTTAGGAAAAGTGTGTGCCTGTGTGTTGTAACACATTAATTGGTATTGTTTCTATAACGATTTTCCTGTCATTGTAGCTTTTTTTCTATACCTTTTTTTCTCTATTCTATTATATTTTATTTAATTTAATTTTTTTGTTCGTAGATATGACAACAAGGTCAAGTCATTAGTTTAACTTGATTTCAAAAAATTTTATGTGATATTATATAATTAGTGTTAAATTTTATCATTATATACATAACAATCTGTGTATATACAATTTTTATATAGAAAAAAAATTATATATGTACATATGTACTACTTTCCTTTAATTTAGTTTTATTTGTTTATTTTTATTGAATTTGATTTAAAATATTTTGGTTTTAAGGAACAGTTTTAGATTGTGTTAAAAAGACATTGAGGATTTATTTCCGGAAAAAAATTAAAATATATGTATCGCAACATGTTTCTTATAGAGGTTACATAAATTGTATAGTTTTAGCTCTTTTTGATGTTCTATCAAGGCGAATTTATTTACCAGGTGATGGCAATGGCAAGTTTATTAATATGAACAACTGCTCGAAATGTCAAACTACAAATGTGAAAAATATAACAAACATAATATATAGTTTTACCCAACTGTAAAATTAATTCGCTTTGTAGTATATCACAATTTAAAGACATTAAATTGAGCCAAATCAAAAAGTTTTAAAAAGTTTAAGCGAAATCTCCCCGCAAAACTTGTTTGCTCGCTGTACTCCAATTTGAGGCAAATACAGTAGAACACACTATTCCGTAATTAAAATTTTTTAATAACATTTTTTTATATAAAATATTGGTTTTATTTTTTTGGCAATTTGAGTTTTTAATAACAAAAAATTTTCTGTTATTTATTATTTCATATTTTTCTAATTTAAATAAAAATTTTTGACTATTTACAAATGCAAATTTTGAAGCTTAAGCCTAGTACTCTTTTCGAATTTGTGAAAAATGTAGAGCAACATTTATTATTTGACAAGGAAAATTTTACATTTAAAATGTGCGATTTGGAAGAATTTTAAGATTTTATTGCTTTTGAATATACCACATTGTTTAACAAAATTTTCCACAAAAAAATTTACAAAAAAATTCCACTTGAAATAATGTTTTTTGGCTTTATTTCACAGCTTTGATAAAATGTTGCCAGAAACATTTCAATGTTTTTCCACAGCGAAAACAGCGTACTACTTATTCACCATTTTATCGTGACTTTTTCATAAAAATTTTTTATGTATGTAGTTTGACAGAATGAAAAACTGAACAGAGTACCAGGCTTAAATGAGAAATTTTTAAAATAAAAATGGATATTTTGGAAACATGTTAAGAAAATGTCTTTTGCGTCACTTTTATCTCAAGTCAAGGAAAAACACTACTTACTAAGTGAATAAAAAATATTTAAAAAAGTGAAAAATAGCTTTTAATATCAAAAAACATTTTATATAGAACTAGCTGTGCCCACACACGTTGTGTGCGTCCTGACAATATTTTGTTCGATTTTGCTTTGAAAGTAATCCACCCCAAATTTTAAGACTCTTACGTATTTACTTTATATAAAGATACCCATCCCTGGATAAAATTCTAAAATTTATATATAATTCTAAAAATTATTGTAAAGCTGTGTAAAAGACAGATATAAAATGAGTTACTCATTATTTTTAAACAGCGCCATCTGTTGTGCAACATTGCTTTCAAAAATAAAAGATGCCTTAAAGTATGCAGTATCGTTAAAAAAAAATCACCGTACTTTCACTGCTTTTTCTCCACTTTCTCTTGGAAATAAGATAATGTAAATTTAACAAAATACATATTGTTTTTGTTATATTTGAATGATATAACGCATTTGCACTTTCGCAAGACTTTTTGCATCAAACACTGAATACCACTAATGCTTTTTTTTATAAAGTTTGATTTTTATCAAGAAAAATCGATGGCTCGTGAAGACAGGGTGTTAATGAGCTGTGTTTATGATTTCTACGTTGCATTAACCCTGTTGGTTTTTTTAGGTCTACAAAAAGGCAAAAAATGTTGGACTGATTTAACATTTTTCAAAACGCAATAAAATAAAAAAAAACTAAATTTTAATTATTAAAAATATTCTTAACGAAAAGCTTTTAAATAAAATATGTTTTTTTGTGTGTTTTAATTAAGAAAAATAGTGCCTCAAACAAGTACAGCCAGCAAATATGTTTAAATCATTAAATCGCAATTGCATTTAATAAGTGTCTGTATTTGTTGTTGCTTTCAATTTGTAAAACAACAAAATGATGTTGCTAAAATCGGGTGAAGATGAAGGTGGAAAGAAAAAAAAAACTAAATTCATTTAAAAACAGAGATACAAATGCACAAGAGGTGGTGATATAACAATAATAATATGACATTAAAACAAAAACAATAAAGTGCATCATTAGATACAGCAACAACAAGGCGAAAGCTTAATTAGCTGCTGGTAGTATAGCAGAGGATAAAAACAGACACAAAATAATGTTTAACACGAAATAACAAAAAAAAAAAAGGGGGAATGCATATGGTGTAGTACAGTTGTTGTGTCATATTTTGTAAGTTCGTAACAAAAAACAAAAAATCAATGCGAGGTATTTTTGTTATTATCAATAAAAAAAGGGATTTTGCTAATATGAGATATTTTTATTTATTGCAATAACCAAGGGTTGTTTGTTTATTTGGCATTACGACAAATTTGTTGCAAGTGTATGAGTGCTTGAGAATATGCTTACAATAATAGAATATATTTTAAAGCCTTTTAAAGATTTTTATCGTAAGAAGGTCATACTATTTAATGACACCGAAAAAAAAATATAAAATACAATAAAACGTATTATAAAAGAGACAAATGTGGAACACCACTATTTCGAAATGGTGTTAGCAATGTTCTAAAACATCACACACGTACTTGTTTGTAGTTGCTTTAAATATGAAAATATCTAGCACAAAGGGAAGATGACTCATTATTTTTTGTTGTGTAAAATATCATTAGTGCAATCTTGATAACTAAAAATAGAAAAGTATTAATTTAGATGTTCAATAATTTTTCCTAACTAATTACAAGGATTATAAAAATCAATATATTGAACATTATTTCTGAAAATGCGTACCGATAACTTAAGGTCAAATATGTCTTATTGAAAATATGTCTTTTTTGTACGGTTTCTTACAAATTTAAGCTTTTATAAGTGCCTCGTTAGACTGATTGTGTGTTAGTCTATCAGTCTAGGTTTGCGTGTTCGATTACCGCCAAAGACTCTGGGTGTTTTCAAGCAGTGTTGTCTGTTAATAAACTTGTATCAGCTTATTTATTTCTCATTATATGGTTATATATTTAAATATTATCTGGTTTTGTATTTAAATAAGTAAATGTATGTATTATATACTTATAAAAAAAAACAAAAAGTCTGTCAATAAGAAATTTTTAACACAATACCGAGTAGCCCGTTTTTGTTGACTGCTATGTTGCAGAACTTTTTGTCACTGTTGACAAAGCGCTGTGGCCTATTTTTAATGCCTCTAAAGCAATTACGCTAGGTAACAGGAAACACAATACCTAAAGCCTAGTACTCTGTTCGAATATGTGAAAAATGTTGAGCAACATTTATTATTTGACAAGGAAAATTTGACATTTAAAATGTGGTGCCTATCTCGCAATTTGGAAGAATTTTACGATTTTATTGTTTATTGATAAGTATTGTTTTACAAATGTTTCAAAAGCAGTTTGAAAAATTTCACATGGAATAATGCCCATTTGCTTTATTACACAGCTTTGATAAAATGTTGCCAGAAACATTTCAATGTTTATCCACAGTTGAAACAAAGTACCACTTCTGCAACATTTTTTCATACAAATTTTTTATGTATAGCCTAGTACTCTGTTCGAATGTGTGAAAAATGTTGAGCAACATTTATTATTTCACAAGGAAAATTTGACATTTAAAATGTGGTGTCTATCTCGCGATTTGAATGAATTTTACGATTTTATTGTTTTTAAGTATACCACATTGTTTTAGAAATTTTAACAAAAGCCATGCGATCAGCTGTCGTTTGGAAAATTCCACATGAAATAATGCCCCTTTGCTTTATTTCACATGCCCCTTTGCTTTACTTCTGAAATATTTTTTATGACTTTTTCATAGAAATTTTTTATGTATGTAATTTGACAGCACTCCGCATTAAAAACTGAACAGAGTATCAGGCTTAAGGCTCTTTTTAAGATTGTTCTGTTGTCTATTAGTTCGTACTTAATGACACCAAATAAAAATATATTCTATTTTATCTAAACCTTGACCTATTTAAGGTTTGTGGTAAAGTTTTACTAAAGACATTTGTAAGATTTTCAGCAAAAAACAAATGTAATGAAAAAAATTAAAAGCATGAAGAATGGACTAAATAATTGCTTACTAATGGCATTTGTAGGTTTGCATTATGGTAAAAAATGCTGTAAAAAAATAATAGTTAAACCATAGTTATTACTTAAATCAGGACTTTAAAATTCGGCCTAACGGTTTAGCGACAGTGGTTTTTTTCGATTAAAGTGAGAAATTTAAAATTCTTGAAATGCGACGTATTACAACAATTTATTTTATAAGGTCTCTTCTAGCCTTTTTTCGACGTACTTTATTTAACTCTACTCCAACTTATTTTGTCTGAATATTGTTCCCATCATATTAAGGCTACCGATTAGTTTTCTGAAAGTTTCTTCGATCTAGTTGAACAAAATGCTATTTCGAGACTTTATGGTTTAAGAGAGAATTATTTCGAAGAATTATAGGTATTTTAAAATTTAAATTATATATGTATTTGCTTTCAAATGGTTTTAGAGACAACTGCATAGGGGCAGTGAATGAAAATGTATAAACTTGAATAGGTACAATCTAAATTATTGATTCTGTAAGCAGTGCTCTTACTTTTCAGAGCTAACGATTTCTATATATTCCTTTTGAACAATTGGGGGTATACAAATGAAAACTGGCCTTAAGAAATGAAAGACATAATATCTAAAAAAGCTTTAAATTTTTTTTCTTTTGTCAGTCTACGGTCTACTTTTTTAATGTCTTATTGTAATGTCCTATTGACATTTAAATGTTTATATTACATATTTACAAATAATGTAAAAATAAATCAGTATTTTATATGCATGTTTGTATATACATATTTATGTAGGAAATTATTCAACACTGTCTAGTTTGCGCAAAGTTGCTTTACATTTTTTTCTATACATATGTGTTGTTGTTGCTGACTTTGTGTAAAACAAAATAATATTTTTTTTGTTGCAAGTGATGTGCACCGCTATTTTAATGTTTAAATGTACGAATAGCAGAAAAATAAATTTAATTTTAGCTTGAACACATTTCTTTTAAAAAGATTTCTGCTGTAGTTACATTCACACACAGGCATACATACATATGTATTAAGGTAAATTTAAAAATGTTAAAGTGTGTGTATTACATTGAACACATGCATAAGTACTTGTATCTATGTATGTGTGTTTATATAAAATTACAACATAAGGTTGTGTGTTAGTTGTGCATGTGTGTGTGTTATTGGCAAAAACAAAAGAAATTACAATAACAAAAAAATTTACAAAACAACAAAAATTACAACATTTGCACACTATCCTCCCATGAACACACTTAGTCGCACTCACTCAACACGAAATAATCACATTTAGAAATAAGGTGAATGAATATTATGCCAATTGCATAATCAATTGAACAATTACGTATAAAGAAGACAAAAAAAACCCTTGAGAAAACTTAAATTTCTTTTTTAACTAGACTGGCTCTTAAGACATGCTCCTCTGCTCACTCAAACTAACAAGTTATTAACTAAGAAAATAGTAAATTCCCCCTTTTCTTTGCTCACTTCTCCAAAACTTTACTTGCACGGCATGAAATATTACAATTTTTTAGTTGAATGATTTGTTCCTACACATAAATACCTACATATTTACATACATACATATGTATGTACACATGAATGTAGCTACATATATATAAATGGTGTTTGCTGTCACATAATAATTTTAATTTTTAAACAATGCGTCACTTTTCTTATTTTTACACATTTTTTACCCATTTTTTTTTTTGTTTTTGTTACTTTTGATCAGTTTTTTGTTGTGGGATTTAGGGCACGTGGTAAAATACAGTATAATATTTATTTAGTATTTTTCTACTTAAGCTGTAGTTGAGTAATAAAAACACACTTAATCCTTGTTTTGCAGTTGGTTGATATTAAAAGGCTCCCCTCTTTTTTGGTTGAGTTGAGTTACATGATATAATCCCGTTTGTTACAATAATCAATCAGCTGTTCTTGTTAGTAAAGCGACGAAAAGGTTTATTGTTTGCTGGCCACCATCAAAAATAAATAAATATTACTGCCTTTCTGATCTTTATCTTTTGTTTAAATATGTAACTCCAATTAGGCTGCATTGCTTTCGTTGTTAGGTACCCGTAGTTAATTGATAAATTAAAAAAATATTTAGGTAGATATTTATTTTGTTTAATTTCTTTGAATGCTGGATATTTGTTTTATATATTTTTTTTTATATCAAGCTGTCTTTATAATTTCAGTTAATTATTTTTATTTATTTAATTTCAAATAAGTTTCTTAAGTAGTGGTAGTAGTAGTAGTAGTAAGAAAATTGGCTGTTGCTGTTCCGATGTTTAACTTAACACTGATGGTCGAATAATTTACTAAAATTGCAACTGTCGTAGCAGCAGTAGTCATCCACAACATCATCATCATCATAGTACACACACTCACGCCAACACTTACTCATTCGTTTTTTTTTTTAAGGGGAGCCAGTCGTATTGTTGTTTTCGTCGTGTCGTTAGTGTTCGTTGGCTTTTGTATGTCAAGTTTTGGTTTTTTTTTTTTCTTCTTTACAATTGTTGTTTAATGTGAGTAATACTTGTTGTATTTTTGTTTTTTCTTCAAAATTGCACTCTTCTTCAAGTTTTATTTTTGTTGTTCTTTGCTGCATGTTTACCAAAGTGTGTTGGTTGTTTTATTTTTTCAGTACTTTTTCAATGTAACAAACTATGAACTTGTTGTTTGTGCAAATGCACACTTCTCTACTCAAACTCTTTCACACTTTCTCACTCTCTGTCTCTCTCTCTAGACAAAGCTTTTTGTTTAAGGCTTGTAAAAGTTGTTTTAGCCATTTTAGCTTTACAACATTAAAAATACACAGGGTTGTCAGATTTTTCATTTCCTATTTTGCTAAATTCAAGTAAAAATCGACAAAATCTTTTCAGCAAAAAAAAAAAAAAATATTTTTTTTTTTAAATTACAGAAAATAGTTAAAAATTTATTTCTTATTATTTTTTATTTAAAGCCTAGCCCACTGTTCAAATTTGTGAAAAATGTTGAGCAAAATTTATTATTTCACAAGGAAAATTTGATATTTATAATGTGGTTTCTATCTCGCGATTTGAAAGAATATTACGCTTTTATTGCTTTTAAATATACCACATTGTTTTACAAAATTTTCCACAAAAAAATTAACAAAAAATTCCACTTGAAATAATGCTTATTTGCTTTATTTCACAGCTTTGATAAAATGTTGCCAGAAACATTTCAATGTATTTCCATAGTAAAGACAGAGTACTATTTCTGCCACATTTTTTCATAACTTTTTCATACAAATTTTTTATGTATGTAGCTTGACAGCATTCCGCATGAAAAACTGAACAGAGTGCCAGGCTTAAAACAGGTTTTATGAACTGTCTATAAATTAATAAAAAAATAGTTTTATTTAACATTAAGAAGTTAGATTTCTAGTTACAAATAGCTTATGTAATGTGTGACTAGAACTATAAAATTATTTGTAATGTTAAAGCGACGAAGGTGATCCACTAGGCTAGTAAGTAATATGCTAGTTTATCTGTCGGGGGTGTTGTGGCTTTAATTCTTACCCAGGACTCTGGGTGTTTCCCTATATAGAGTAAAGGTCTTCGTTACTATGCTTAATTATCAGAGTTTCCTCTCCCATAAATGTGTTATTTTTCACACTTCTTTTTTCTCTTAACGTTTAAACTTTTATTTTTATTGTTAGTCTTATAATACTAAAGACTGTAAAATGAAATATACAAAACAAAAATCACCTAAAATTTGCTATTCCTGCTTTTTTTGATCTCTCGTTCGCCAACTGTCTGGAAATTCTAAGCTTGTAAATTGTCAAATATTCAAGCGTCTAACAAATAATTTGACAAAATTTTATCATATCAATAGAAAGTTCATGAAATTACTTTTTGTTTGATCATTATCAGTATAACATAAATATTTTATGAACTGAGTGTATTATTGGTTTGGTGGGATTATGAAGTAAAAATTTTTTAAATATGTATTTGTAAAATTTAACTTCTTTCAGTTAGGTTTTTTAAAATACATATTTTTCTGTGATGAGTGTCTCCATAGACTGCTTGGTAGGTAGTAGTATAGCTTGGTAGGTAGTAGTATATATATACCAGTCTGGCGGTTAAAGGTTCGATTTCGACCTAAGGCTCCAGGAGATATGCAGTTTCTGTTGTCTCTCAAAAAAAAAGCTCAACAAAAAATTTGCTGCTTAATTAGTATAAAAAAATATTACATTTAGACGTAAAAACGACAAAATGGTCACACTTCTTACAAGATAAAAAGTTTTAACTAGTAAATAAGGGCTACTGAATAAGTACATATTTAAATCCAGAGCTTACCTAAAAGCTTTTTTGCTCTTTAGACTTTCCAGGAAGTAATGTGTTTTTTTTCTTGGCAATATTTTTCAAACATCATTTTGTGCTTTACAAATACAATTAATTTAAAGCTTTTTTCTTTCAGTAAAAATAGCACAACTTTTTTACAACAAATGCACTTCCTCTCTCTTTCTCTCATCTCGTTTGTGATAAAATATAAACAACAGCTCTTGGTAAGGGGGAACTCCCTTGAATTTTTAGCCAATTGCATTGGGCGTTAATGTTCAAGGTTAAATGCAATACTTTTTGTAAAAAAAAAAATTCAATAACTACTCGTGTTTATACATATGCATTTCTATATACTTAAACTACACGCACACTAAAACATTTTTTTTACTATTTTAATAGTGTTGGTAAGTGTGTCTTTTTATCTTATACAATTGTGTGAAATTATCGATCAATTTTGAGGTTAAGGTTAGAAAAACTATTTGTCGTAAGAGAAAAAAAAACTTAAACCAAAATATATTACCATATTTTTTTGTAAGCATTTGGTCTTATATAAAGAAATTTTATTTATATTTTTATGAAGAAAACAATTTTAAATTAAGTTTTGCTGAATTTAATAATGTTTTAAAATTAAGCTGGTTAATTTTGTTACATATTAGTCGATATCTAGTAAAAGTTATAATTTTTTCGCAACTTTAGGAAACTTAAAAAATTTAAATTTAATATTTTATTTAGCCGTACCCTGATAATACAACCTTGATAATAGGTTTAACCTTGAATTCTTTAAGTGCAATATTTGTAATAAGCTAAGAAAGAATATCACTAAAAAAGGCATTTATAACTTTAAATAAAGTAGTAGCTTAATAGGTATTTAAAATAAAATCTAATATAATTATAAGCTAAATTTCCCCTATTCTATAGGTATTTCTAGGAATTTGTAAAATATTTGTATAGGAAAGTTTCCGTTTTAAAAAAATGTAGGTATGACCTACAAATAATTTTCATATTTTTATTACACGCTTATTAAAACACGAACGAGCTGTAGCAAGAAAAATGACGTTAAGTATCTAGATACACACAGATTGATTTGCTAGAAAGATTAAAAACAAGCAATCTCATGTATTTAACGCTCTAAAAGCAAAGTAACGAAAAACATTGAAAGCATAAATATATAGCTTTCCATTTACGTTAAATAAACAGACCTTTTCTTTATAGTACAATTAGTAAATAGCAAAAAATTATAGTTTCGATTAATGAAAATATTTTATGTACAGTGCGTTATATAAAAAAATCCCTTTTTATTGATATTATTTTTAGAAAGACTTCGGGAGAAAATAAGGGGAAAAAATACGTTTTATAATATTATAAGCGACAGCAGGGTGCCCTATAGACTAGTGGGTACTATGCTAGTCTATCAGTCCCGAGGTTGTGGGTTCGATTCCCAACAAAGACTCTGGGTGTTTCACTACAACGAGTGAAAGCCTTCGTTACTATGCTCGATAATTTATGTTAGAATATAATTTGTAACTGTATTGTAACATTTAATAAATAAATAAGACAGTACCTTTCGTAGAGAAGTAACTTTTTTAGAAAGGACCTTATATCAAATACTACTTTTTATAAATAAGTACCTGTTATACAAAATTAACTATTAAAAAAGACCTCTAATAAAAAATTACATTTTATAAAAATCTTTTTGACGAGAAAAATTTTCGTTTCATTCTGACCAGAGTAAACCCGACATAAGCAGTTACAAGGTGAAAAGTACTTTTAATAGATAAGTAGCTTTAATAAAAATCTGCCTTTAATTAAAAGGTACCAATTTTAAAAACTCCTAATAAGGTACCCCTTATAAAAAAGTATCTTTTTATAAAGAAATTGATTATGTAAAAAAAATTAATTTTATACGAAAGTACATATATTGTTTTTTAAAAAAGTAACTTCCATAGAAAAGTTCTATTTATACAAAATAATCTATGAACGAATAAGCTTTCATAAAAAAGTATCTATTATAAAAAAGAAATGTTTCTAAAAGTGTAACTTTTATAAAAAGTGCCTTTTTTTAAAAAGTAACTTTTATAAAAAGTACCTTTTATAAAAAGTACCTTTTATAAAAAGTACCTTTTATAAAAAGTGCCTTTTATAAAAAGTACCTTTTATAAAAAGTACCTTTTATAGAAAGTACATTTTATAAAAAGTACCCTTTATAAAAAGCCTAGTTTATAAAAAGTAGCTTTTATAAAAAGTATATGTTATAAAAATTAACCTTTTATAAAAAGTACCTTCTGTAAAAAGTACCTTTTAAAAAACTACCTTTTATAAAGAGCACCTTTTATAAAAAGCACCTTTTATAAAAAATTATCTGTTATAAAAACTATCTTTTAGAAGACATACATTTTATAAAAGAATGTACGTGAAAAAATTAATTTAAAAAAGTACCCTAAAACAGTACGTTTTAAAATTTACCATTAAGAAAAGTTTCTTTAAAAAGAACCTGCTAAAAAGGTTTTCTTTTAAGAAATGTATGTTTTATAAATAAAAATATTTTTATAAAAAAAAACTTCAAAGCAAATGTACTGTTTTATAAATGTTTATAAAACAGTACATTTTACACAAAAGAATCTCTTTATAAAAATTAAGTACCATTTACAAAAACTTTTATTTCTTTTACAAAAGTACCTTTTATATTATAACGAGTATTTGTTATAAAATATCAACGTTTTGTGGAAAATAATCTCTTTTTGAAAAAAGTAATATTTAAAAAAGTACCTTTTCTGATTTCATATTGTAAGCACTCGGTAATGAGTTAATAGTTGGAGAAATCACAATAATTTGTAAACTTTGTTTTACATTAATTTGCTATATGTAGATTAAGATTTTAGTTTTGTATATTAATTGCTTTCATAATTTAATTTTTTTAACCATTACTTAACCGTGGTTTAAATTCTAAAATTTAATTTAGTACCACTGTTCTTTTTAAATCTGTTTTAATTTTTATCATTAAGTTAACAACAAACAGTTCACAAGTTTTAAATGAAAAATTCATTTTAATACCTTACAGGGCTTAAAGACTTTTATATATGACAATTATTTTTATTAGCAATTCTAAAGAAAACTGAAAATGCCTCAAACTAAGTATACAAAATATTATAAAAGGTTTCTTTGTTTGGTCTAAAAACTATAAAATATAATATAAAATCACTTTGTTCTTTGCACAAAATTAGCAATAGAAAAGACGCCATTTGTTTTCATACTTGTTAAACATACTGTAAAAAAAAAATAAAATCACACTCACAGATTTTAATTTACAACACATGTGCAAGTATGTATGTATATGGTGTGCGCACACACGGATAGAGGTGCTTCTCAAAGTTATTAAAGTGTATCGGAAACATCAAACATCATGCCATTGTTACGTTGAAAAGCGCATTAGTTTATTGTTCATGCAAAAAAAAAAAAAAAAAACTAACAACAAAATCTTATATTTAGAAAAAATTATCTATTATAAAGATTTTTATATTTAAAATTTTTCTAAACAATACAATTGCAACTATTATTTTCCTTTAGTTTTATTTCATTCTTTGATTTTTTTTTTCATTTTAAACAAAACAAAAATTGCCTTGTGTAAATATTCATAGCATGAGTAGGTACATATGTACGTATATGAGTATTTCGTTTTTACAATTCAGTCTGTAAGACTTTGTGGTGACATTGTCAATCGTGCTAAATTTGTAACACAAATAATTACAGTTAAATCAGTATCGAAAGAAAAATTAAGAAAAATCGATTTGATTTAGTATGTTGCCTCAGTGTTTGTTTATTTATTTATTTATACTTTTGGCATGTAAATTGTTTTTGGTATGACCGTCAATTATCCTTTAGTATTTGTCATTGTTCTCCTTTTATTTTAGTATAATTATATTTAAACACAAAAAAAAAATCCGAAATTGTGCCAATGTTATACGAAAAACAAAAATCTATAACTTTCGCTTTTTTTTAATTTTTTTAGGAGTAATACCTATATTTTTTTATTTATTAGAAATTTAAATAAATGACAGTAATGTGATTTATAGTAAAGGCCGTGTATTTTCTAGGCATAAAAAACATAGGCTTTTGCCAAAATTGTTTTTGTTTTTCTATTCGTTTATTTTCGTCTTTAGTGAACACATTGCCTTAAACGACCTTAATAAAAGTAGATCAAATGCATTTGTTACATAGACTAAATATTGGCTACATATTTAGCAGACACATTTCCCATTTTGTTGAAGAGTTAGCACAAACAAAGATTTAATTTTATTTAATTAAAGAAAAAAAAAAACACGATTTTAATTACCCCATTCTCAACACAAAAAATTTTGGCAGGAAATAATTAGAAAGAAGGCATTTCAAGGAAAACAAGTTGAATTAATTTGACAGGTTATCATGACTGAAAATGTCAGAATCAATATGCAAAATTTTTTTTGTATATACCAACTTTGACGTTTAAAATCATGGTAAAAATAACGAATTTGCTTTAAAGTGAAACTTATCTTTTCTTTTTTGATTATAACACAACAAATGTAACGTAAGAAAGGTCAATAGTTACATCGAAAATTTTTACAATTTACGTTTTTAAGACAAAAAAATTAAATCAAGTATTAACAATTCTTGCAAAAAAAAACCGACTTCAAAACAGATGGAAGGGTACCAATTCTAAACTAAAAATGTAAGAAGTAATCTGTAAGAATTAGATTTAAACCAAATAAAAGATGCGCCAAAATTAGAGGAAAAAGCTTCTCCCTATTACTGTATTTTCACCAGCATCCGTCTTTTATGGGGACACCATTTAAGCCTCTGTCTATAATGGTTTCAAAGATAGGGTCCCATAGAGCAAATAACATCACCTATTGGGACACCCTTTAATTTACAATTTTAAATTAAAGACCTGTTATAAAGGACTTGGCCACAAAGATTCTTTGTAAATTTCAACTATCTGTCTATAACAGTTCAAAAGTTTGGCCATATACATATATCAAATTAATTGCACTATTGGGACACTCTTTACATTATAATACCAAATATTTATACTTGCTAGTATACCAGAGAAAGTAGTGGAAATTCGCCTAATTTGCAAGTGTTCAAAAGATAGGGCCATATAGATCAAATTACATAATTTATGGGGACACCCTATAAATTCTAAATTGAAATACTTGCTATAGTTGACTTTGCAATTGTAAATTTCAGCTGTCTGTCTATAACAGTTCAAAAGTTTGGCCACATACATACATAGAATTACATTAACATAGAATTACATTAACTATTGGGACACCCTTTTATTTCCAAATTAAAATTTTATACTTTTTGTTATAGCGGACTTAGCAATACAGGTTCTTTGTAAATTTCAGCGGTCTGTGTACAACTGTTCAAAAGTATGGTCATATACATCAAATAAACTATTGGAGCACCCTTTAATTTAAAATTTTGAATATTTATACATTTTAATATAACGGTCATAGTAATCGTCATTCTGTCAAATTGTCAAGGTTTTGTCTAAAACGGTTCAAAAGATAGGCCCATATAGGTCAAATTACGTCACCTATGGGGACACCCTTTCAATTTAAAATTTATTTTTTTTTTATTAATTTCTGCTGTTGGGTGGTATAGCGACACGAAATTTTTTAAAACTTTAATTTTCTGCCCTTTACGGTTCTTAATACACGTAAAAAACATGTATGTTGTATGGGAACACCCTTTAATTTTTAGTATAATGAAGTGATGTTAAAACGAGACCAAACTGAAAGCATAACCTTTCAAATAAAGAAAAAAAATTTAAAATCGGTTCAGAAATGGCTGAGTTCTGTGGTTACATACATAAAAAAAGCAACATTCAGACTAAATGATAACCTCCTTCTTTTTTGAAGTCGGTTAAAAAGTAGGTTAGGTTACCCAACGATTGACCGGTTATCCGACAGATTTTGTTGTGATCAGCCACATCGGGTGCGTAATGGATATTCTTTCCTGTTGGGGTTAAAACCAGATGTCTATTTTATGATTTTTTTTTCAAAAGATTACACTGCACAGTGGTTTCAAAAGAGTTATTTTGGACAAAATTCTAAAATTCGGAACCACTGAAGATATCTTAATGAAATTTCACAGATAAGCTACAAAATGAGAAAAAAAATCATAAGGAGGCGAGGTTTAGGAAGCTCCTATAGCTTAATTATATGCTCGATATATATGTAAGTGGTATCAGAGGAAAGCTTTTGACTTCTTCTAGATTTAAAATATTATAATGATTTTTTTCGCGCTCCATTTTTGAAATGATATTTACCTGAAAAACTGATAAAATCACGTTAAGGTGTTTTTTTTAATGAAATATAGAATTTGAATTGTCACAAAATCTAAACGGATCGAGATATTCTTACAAAATTTTCAAGTTATATAGATAAAAGAGCTTTTACTCAAATGGTAAAATAAAATTTAAAATTGAAATTGAATGTTAACATATACATTCCCGGAACGTGGAAAAAAATGCGCTACCCTGCCTTTATTAACCACGTGGCTGTCAAAGAAAAGAGGAAAATCCTAAAAAAAGGAATTTTTTTACAACTTCCCAATTCAGAGACTTTTAACTTTTTAACGAAAAGCGCTATCAAAACAAGACTAATTTCTTCCAAATTTTACCAAGAATATAGCCAATGTTTTAAAATAATAAATCGATCATTAATAAGTACACCACGCCAAAAATTCTAAGTTAAAGTCTTTCTAAATAGTTTCTTTGGCTGACAGACAGCTCAGCACGGAAAACACTTTTAAAAGCACCCAGCAACATGTCTAGGACAGATATTTTTTTTTGTTGACCAGTGTTATCAAATTAGTGCTGGCAATTTCTACTACTTTCAATTACTCGATACAACTCAATACTTTTCATTTGGGTACTCAATACTTCCGTTTACATCAGAAGAAATTTACAGCAGAAGAAATTTATCGACGTAGTTGTCAAATATTTTTTAAATTTATTTCTAAAAATACTACCGTAAAAGTATCGATTAACTACTTTTGTGTATTGAGTACCCAAAAAATAACCGAGTATCGAGTACTCGGTACCCACTACTTTGCCAGCACTATATCAAATCGTACAGACTTGTGAAAAAGTGTTTCACACACTTTACAATTCTAATACGCACTACCTTACTTTTCAAGCACACATGTCATTTTTGACAAATCGAACGACTGAGTGTGATAGTGAATCATGCATCATGGTCTTCTTCGAGCGATTTTTAATTATTAATTTTTAAGCGATTTAATAGATTTTTTAATGATTTCTTTTTTTTTTCAAATAAATATCATTAATTTTCTGGTTTTAAAGATTAAAAAATAAAAGATTTAAATTCAAAATAATAAATTTAAATGCCCATTAAACAAAAATATATATATAATTTGCTTGATGTATACTTTATGACAAAAATTATATGCAAATTTGTCATAAAGTATACTTTAAGTAAACTTTATTTTTTATGAAAGTGAAGTGCTGAGAAAAAATTAACCAATTGATTAAAGATGATTTCTTTTGGGGTTTTTAATTTTGTACAAATACGATCGATCAATCTGTAAATTTGATTTGATATTTTTGGTATTGTTTTTCACTGAAACTGAAAAAAACAAACATGAATGCTAAAAATATGCAATTTTTCTTTTTGCGCTTTAAACTTAAAACTTAATTGTAACTAGAATTTAATTTTAACTAAAATGAGTTTTTAAAAGTTAAAAAAAAAAATAAATGTTTAATAATAAAGTAGTTTCTACGATCTATAAAACAAAATAAAAATCTTTAAAAAATAAAATCTTATGCTATTTGAAATTTTAAATAAAACTAAAATGTAAAAAAAAATTAAACGAAAAAATCAAATAAATTTAGAAAATAAAAAAAACTTACCTCAATTTAAATGCATTTGACTGACATTGATGGGATGCTATTATTAAAGCTTTAAAAAAGCTTTAATGGTTTTTCCTATTTGTTTTTTTTTTCTTTGTTGTTTCTCCTGCTGTTGAAATTAATTTCATTATCGTCATGGTTTGTTTGTGTTTGTTGCATTGTCATGACATT
This sequence comes from Phasia obesa, assembly GCA_949628195.1. NCBI lineage: Eukaryota > Metazoa > Arthropoda > Insecta > Diptera > Tachinidae > Phasia > Phasia obesa. The sequence continues at coordinate 20,184,567 of OX451215.1, read as the reverse complement.
TACTACTGAGATACCACCAGCTGTGTTCACTGATATCATATTGTTAGCTTTAAACTTCAAAGCGAGCACAGGGTGCATCCCGGCAATAAATGCATTTGTTAATCTTTCTAGTAACATTTTCATTTCGGATGCAGCCTGTTTTTTACTAGTGCTTTTTCTGTTTGCTTTAAAAGAGCTTTTATTAATTTGCTATTATTTTGGTTGCACTTTTTGAGTATAAAAATTATCAAGTTTAGTTTAGACATTTACCAGCTGGCAACAAGCCCAATTATGAATCATCATTAGGCACGAATACATTTTGTTTTAATTTGTTCTCTTATTGTTTTTTGGCTTAAATTATTGTTGCTGTGTTTATTAAAGCTTTTATATGTTTGTTGGGTTTTTGTTTGTTGTTGCTGTGTCAGGGATGGAAAATAATGTGCTATGTTACTTTCGAAAATATCTCAGTACCATAATTAACTTATTTTTTTTTTGATTTTATACAAAAATCTTGGCCAATATTTTTACTAAAAAAAGTAAGAATAATTTTAAATAAGTATTTTTTGTAAATTGACCAATTCTTTAAATACTGCATTCGCAAGTTTCAGTTACATTTTTTTTACTTCCCATTCAAAGTAATTCTATGGCTAAGGGGAAAAACTAATTATGTTTTTTTTGCGACTTTTAAGACTTTGTAGGTAATTCTTATAAATTTATTCCCAGTGTACCTAGTTGAGGATAATTATTTCTGTCGCGACTTCATAAATTAAGAAATATGTTGTACTACGTTCTTAAAAATAACACATTCAAATGAGTTATTCACGATAAAAAAAACTTAAGAGCTTAAGTCGACTTAAGCAATTATTCCTTTTTGCCACAGAATTATAAATTACAGGATAACCAAAACAAGTACTACTTTAGCTAAATTTTTAGAGCTGAATTCATAAAAAAAATATTTTTGATTTATAAAAGGTTTAATAAGCCTTTTATATTTTTTTTGATTATGGCGCTTAATATTTTGTGTGGGTAATTTTACTACGAAAGTGTATAGTCCAGTAATAAGTAGTAGTTGAAGTAGTTATTATGGCATCTTCTATAAAAATAAAATATCTAACTATCTGTAATAGTAAAAGAATTCTTAGTTTTTCATCCAGCATAGTCGTGGTTTCACTAAGACATTTTATATTTTATAAATGAAAGTTTAGTTGAGCTAAGCTTTTTCTACTTTGTTTTTTTTTTTTTCAGAAAAAAAATATTAATTTTATATCTTTACAGTTTGTCTATATTTTTTTACTTGATTGCCATAATTGCATAAGTCTCCATTGTGTGTGAGCATAAAACTAACCCATTGGAGACAAGGGAAATAAGAAATATATAATCATAGGTTCTTCCTAGGTGTTTTTGTATTATTTATCATTATTATTATTATTATTATTATTATTTCGCAGCTGGCGTAATAATGAATAAAAATTGATTTTAGTGCTTTGTCTAAGCACTAACATTTTTCGTTTAATTAATTTGATTAAAATTTGATTAAAGAAATATTTAAATATGAAATAATTAACCAACGTTTTTAATACAGGTTTACTGACGAGACTTTTTAAGTTAGGATAAATAAAAAATTATAAAAGAACATTTATTCTCAATACTTCTGCTTTATGGTTTATTATGGTTTACTAATGGCAGCTTTTAATTTAGAGAAAACAGCAGAAAATACTCTAGCAATAGATATTGAAATTAAAACTTAAGTTCATTGAGAGGTGTCTTAATCAAATTAAAATAAGGAAAAAAAATAAATTTTTTATAAAATATAGCCAAACATTAAATCTGTTCATACAATTTTTACAATTTGACTTGAACGTTATATACATAAATATGTATGTATGTATTTAAGATAAATATTTGAAAAGCGTATGTTATGTATAGTTCACATTATTTGTTACGATTTTCTTAAACTGAATATAAAAAGTTTGGGGAAAAAATCATGCTAGATCATATTATTAATGAAAAATTTAATTTAATTAGGTGGCAATTCAATAAAAACTTTTTTTTTGAAAACACTATTCCATAATATTAGTTTTTTATAACAAATTTTTTTTTTTTGTAATATGGGACAATTTTTTTATTTTTATACCTATTATATATAAGTGATAGGTAATTTTGTTATGTTTTTGCATCGCCTTAATCAGTTTCCGGCATTATTCGGCTGATATATTTTTTCATTCTTTCTGGTGAGAAATCGTAAGGGGTTTTTGTTCTTCCGAATAGCTCCAGGCAAACTTAATCGGATGAATTTCCGATGACTTTAGTGAAGTTTCAAGCACTTGACTGCAATTGTAGTGTAGCCAGATCCTAACATTGCACAGTTCGATTGATCCAAAATTTGACATGGAGGTAGCAGAGGAGTGTCTGAGCTTAAGTTTTAATTCTAGGGATCATTCACTTACCAGTGGTGGCGCTATGTGGCCTCAAAATTGGGAATCTCACACCCTAAATTTTTTTAGGGCTAATTTAGCCTAAAGAGCCATTAATTTATTTTTAATAAAAGAAATTCTTAAGGAATATATATGAAAATTTTATATTTTAACCAAATTTCGTGTAAAAGAGGTCCTTCAATTTGATTTTTCATCGAAATTTTGACATTAGCCTATATGTTCTAAAATACCAAAGGGATCGGGAAAAAAGACTGCTGTAAAAAAGCTATATATATATTCCCAATTATTGCTGAAATGATTTTGTTTAACCCTAGTCTATATGTGGACTTTATGGGCCAAAGCCTAAAAATTCCAATTTTGGGATTTTTGGTATTTATTTTAGCGATTGCGGGGTTTCCTTTATCTTAAAAATTTGCATACTATTTGATTTTCGATGACTAATATCAACAGAAAAGAAAATCAAGGAATCAAGGTCAATTATAATCACTTTAAAATACCCTAGTATTGAAGTTTTAATTAGCATCTTTTAATGTCGAGCTACTGTATGTATGTTATGCTTGTTTTTTTTTCTGCTTAATGTCAAATGTTGGTACAATTGATGCTGATTTGGTACAATTTTATTACTGGAACGGTACAATTTAAACATTGTCAGATCCCAACACTGGGATCAGTTTTGTTTGAGCTTTGTGACTTGTTGTTAAATTGTTTTGACTTAATTCTTATTTAGCCAAATAAATTTCTCAACTTAAAAGTAACTTTAGATCATCTAAAATTTGGGTTAAGGTTTCCTGATGATGCTAAATTGAGCACTTAACTATCACACTTAGCGTGTTAATCAATTTCAGTGAAATTATAATTTGGGTTAATTGCACGCTATTAATAAAAAAAATAATTATTTGCAAAAAATTATTATTTGAAAAAAATTATTCTTTAAAAAAATATTAAAAACATAAATTACGGCATTGAGTTATGAAAAAAAATTTTCATTCAATTGTCACCCAGTGTAAGAATTTTGTCTGTGTATTATTTCAAAATAACTATTTTCCATCCCTGAGTTGTGTGCTTTCTATTAAGTCAACCAATGTACATAAATACGTTTTCTGTACATCTTCAGGCAAGAATAGTGTGTTTGTGTAAGTACTTATATATTTATTTTGTATATCAACATCGGCCACCATACCGTCAATATGTTTATCCTTTCCCTTTTCTGCTTAATAATTATTAATAATGTTCCTCTCTCTCTTTCTTTCTCTTCAAAAATATGTTTGTATGTATGTACGTTTGCATAATATTTATGTGTGTGCTTTTCAATTAACTGTTGTTAAATGTCAAAGGGCATTTCCTTATTTTTGATTTAACTAGAAGGACCTTAAGACTTGTAAAACTAGAAAAAAAAGAAAATTTTTTTTTTCTATTTCTGACTGTTAATTGTTAGAAATGTCAAAGTTGTTTTTTACTTGTTACATACATATGTATGTATGTACTTTAAGTGGACTTTAAGATTTACGTATTCCAAAAAGTATTTTGCAAAAAAAAAAACAATTATTTCCAAGCTTTTTATATTTAAGGCCAGGATTCACTATCCTACACAATCATAAGATCTGTAAAAAAATGTATGTGTGCTCAAAAAGTATGATAGTGTGGCTTAGAAATGTATGTGTGTGACACACTTTTTGACAAGTCGAACGATTTAATAATCTTTTAAAAAAATTCATAAAATATTTAAACGATTTTTAAAGTAGAAAAACGATTTTTAAAGCAGAAAAAATCTGTCAGATTTTTGGTTGATTAAATCGTACGATTGTTGAAGATAGTGAAGCCTGGCCTTTAGCGGCATTTTAAAATTATTTAATTTTAAATATTTTTCCACTTTATCTGATTTTTATACTCGTGAGTATAGGGCATTGTCACACACTATCTGTGTGGCTTTGTTTACAACAATGAAAATCAAATTATGTGTTTAGGTACCAATGATCTACTGGGTTTTCAAAATAATTAAATTATGTATAGGTACATAATAATTGTTGAAATAAATTTAAGAAAATGCCAGAATAAATTGTTTTAAATAGGTATAATTTTACTTTAAAAGACAAAAATTAATAAAAAGGAAGTGTAAGCAACAGATTGTCCTTAAGGACCACCGCGATTAGATCAGTGTTGCATTTCAATTCAAAAGTATTAATACTTGTATTATAGTGTGAAACGTCCTTAACAAATATGCATGAACTTAAATAAAAAATAGATCAAAATGACTATGTATCTTTGTATATAAGAGCTGACAATTTCTACTACTTTCAGTTACTCGATACTATTCAATACATTTCAACTGGGTACTCAATAGAGTAGTCAATACTTCTGTTTATATAACAGCAACGGAAATTTATTGTCGTAGTCGTCGAATATTCTTGTTAATTTATTTCTAAAAACACTAACCTAAAAATACCGTTTAATTACGTTTGTGTGTTGAGTACTCACAAAAAAATAATCAAATACTCGGTACCCACTACTCAATACCTTGCAAGCACTACTTTATATTGTCATCCATTAGAACTTTATGTTTTAAACTTATAGACCACAGTGGCTACACTGCTACACTACTACAATTACTGTTGACCACAATTGTCGCCGTGTAGTCGGATAGTTAATTATATTGAAGACGATAGCTACACACATAGTAATATATTTCTTAAATCTAGAATAACTTCTGTTATTTTGCCCCTTAGATACATGGAAATGAATCGCTGTATACTGATCGGGTTTATATTCGAGACACCTAGTGATTGAACTTCAACCTATACTTTTGCGCATGCCATATAGGGATGTCTTATTTATAGCGCGCTGGCCATTGGTAAATTATTATTATTTATTATTACTCCATTAGAGAAGCAGTTTAGGGTTTCTTTATATTTTAATTAATTATTTCACAATCTAAATTTTATACGAAATATCATAAGAATTATTTTTTTAGCCAGAGAAACAAAAGCAACTTTACTTAAAAGCTTTTGACCGATTTATTTTGAAATTATCGTCATATCTTCGGGCTTTAGTATGGTCAGTTATAGGTTGCCAAATATAAATAATAAAATTAAATTAATATAATACTTTTTTCCCAACGCTCCGTTTGTTTTTACATATTTATTCCGGGGAATTTTTATTTGGGCAATTCTTTGCCAAATCGGCTGATATTTTCACAATGTCTTCGTTTTTACTCAAAATAACGAAAACATGTTTATTTGTCCACACACATTTGCCCTACACCCATACAAAATTTCAGGCAAATCGCTGATGGTGTATTTGAGATATCGAATTTTGAATCTTTCATCTAATTTTCGATGAAAAATATCGTCGGCAGTACTAGATCGTGAATTCAAACATTTTTTTTCGAAGATACATGAATATTAAAACAAAATTTTCATGTTGAACCGATTTTTAGATCATATTTAAACATATAAAAAAATTATTTTTTTCAAAGCTGTCGAAAAGACTCTTCCAAGAAGCAAAAAGTAATTATTATTAAAACAATATATTTGTAGAAAAAAAAATTTTAATCTCATATTTTTGCTCTTAGATGGACTAATAGATATGTATTCGTAATTTTGAATCAAAACGCAGACATGGTGAAAAAAACTGGCCGATTTGGCAAGGAAGTACTCAATTGTATTCAATTGATTTCCTACAGTAATAGGCAAAAGTACTTTGCGAATAGTTTTTTTCCCACGTCTCTCTCGCACAACTGTAAAAAAAAATATTTTTTTTTATACAGCTTTCATTAATTACAAAACAATCAACTGGAAAAAGGATCTGCTGTGAATTTCTGTGAATAAGAACCCAGAGTAGCCCTGGGTAATGGCATAATGCTAGCTAAACTCCTACAATGTGTGGACTCATTAAAACTGAAAAGGTGGAGGGAGACCACTACGTGTAGGCAGGCTCGAACGGTGTTCAGTGGTGAATGGTCAGTAAGGTACTCAGATACAATAGAAGTACTCTAAGGTGAATAACTGCATTGCTGATAGGTCATGGCAACTTTAAGTATCATCTAGCCAAAATGAAAATCGAAGAAGATAAAACTTGCAGACTGTGCCTGGAGGAGGTTGAAACAGTAGCGCACATTGTGTGTGAATGTTCAGCACTGGCTAGCGTAAGACTTAGGACCACTGGCAGCAGTTTGTAAATGTCAATGTCGTGCCTGAGCCTTGAACATATGCTAGCAATTACTAGAGATTGCGTGATGAGAAACAAGGCCGACAGTTACTAGTCAATAGTCTGAAATCACTAGTCAATATTAAAGGCTGGTTGTAGCACGTGACTCCATGAGTCTATGGATGCCGTAATTACATTTCGGTTGTCTAGATTCATGGAGGACGGAAGGGGGGTAGAAAAGGGACCCTTTAAGGAAGTGGTCTGCTTCGATATTCCCCCTACATTAAAATAATAAAACATTACAAAACAAAAATTACAAAGTCCACAAATCCACAAAAACATTTTGATGAAAGAAAACAAGTATCTAATGGGTTGTTGGTGGTGTGTAAATATTTAAAACTCAAAAAAAGTCGTTAAGTCTAAAGCTGGATTCACCCATTTTCTCTGGACAAAATTTTGTGTTCAAACAACATTTTTTATACGTTGTTTCACATTTCTCTCATAGAGTGAGAGAAGTGATTTTGTAAAGACAACTCTCAGCTTGATTTGGTTTAATTTTAATTTTTTTCCGGACAAAATTGGAATGAGTTTCCATTATATAGTGTTTGCATATTATGACATTTTGGCATTTGTTTTATTTCTGTTAATTATCAATAAAGAAATATTTTTCAATAAAAAATTATTTAATGAAAATGGAGCTGAATGAATCAGTGCCCTCAAGCTTATAATGGAAATGAAAAAGCACAGAAGAGAATGCATGTAAGACATGAGCATTAGCTCATATAAAAAGCATATGGACGACAATAGCTAACGCCATTAGAATTGAACGTAAGCAAACGTAGGGCAGATCAAGCGATGAAAATTAACAAAGGATTTTACATCATTTAATCGCATCTCAGGAACCAATACGTGATTTTAACAGCCATTAATAGAAGCAATTTTCTTTAATAATACATGTTTTAATAAGCAAAATGTTAAAATAATAAAAAAAATCTGCAATTTTACACCAAGATTTTATTTTTAATCACTTGCTGCTTTGTTGCCACGTTGTAATATTATTATGACTTATTTATTTATGTACTCATAAGGCAGCTTTGTTTGTCCGGAAAAATTTTTCGAAATGGGAGAATCGTGCTGTAGATAGAAAACTCTCAGAAAAAAAAAATATTTATTCTCACAAAAATTTTGTCCGGACAAAATGGGTGAATCCAGCTTAAGAAGTCTTAATTTCTGATTTACTCAGAGTTTGTTTAAATACAAAATTGTCTAAATATTAAAAGCAAAATAAAACAACATAAATTAAAAATAAATTTAAGCAGTCTTATTGCTAACTTGCTTTCTATACTTTTTCTTAAAAAAATATATATAGATTTGTATGCCACTAGTTTTTAACACCACTGTACTAACAACAGCAGTTTAAAACAACACTCGTTAGAGCACAGCAGTTAAGGCTACAGGAAAAGGGGCAACAAGTGTGATGTTTAGTATAAAAACAAATTATTATACCTATTACGTCTTTCTTTTTCTATACACTCAAAAATGAAATAATATTGTTTAAATGTAAATATTTTCAAATGTCAAAGTGTTGTTGTACATTATGTAATTTTAATTAATAAAATAATAAATTTCATTGTATAAAATAATAAATGTTTAAAAATTTTCACTTTTTGAGATTTGCACTTGTAATGTAGAGAGAACAACATGACAAGCTTAAAAAAATATATATGTATATAGTTTGACCTTGAAAAGTTATTAATGTTACGAGAACAAAATATTTATTTTTTTTAATTTTTTGTTGTTGGCTTGATAATTTTGCACTAAGTAGTTTTAAAAACACTTAATTTTTATTTTATTTTTTTTTTTTTTTTTTGTATAAATTCACACTTGCATTTGTTTAAAAAAAGTTTCACTTAATTATTTCTTTCAGAGCAAAAAAAAAAAAGTTTAAAATTTTTCTTTACACAGCATCACAATACCTGACTGCCTGTATGAGTCGATGTTACAAAAGGCTTTGTTCTGGATACTTGGAGTTTCAACACCAAAAGATAGGCAATGAAAAATATGATACTGCGTTTTAGTTTTGGTGTAGTATTTAAGCTGCATGTGTGTGTGGGAGCAAGCATGAGTGAATTTGTATATTATTTTTGTTGTGTTTCTCTGCTTAAAAAAGCAACAACACCCACACATGCAAACACGAAAATTGCTTTGAAAAGAGCTTGGAAATTGATTTCCCCAAATACGTAGAAAACTGTTTCAGGAAGCAACCAAATAAAAAGCTTTTAGTAGAAAAAATTACAATTATAAAATACACTGGTATTAAACTTCTGGAGAGCTTTGATAAATCAACAACAAACTCTCTTTTTCTCTTTTCGAAAATATGTATTTTTTTTTTTGTTGTTTTAATTTTCTATAAAGTGCTTGGAAATGAACATACACTCATCCATATGTATACATCAAGGTATGTGTGTACATATGTGTGTGTATGTGTTAATAAAAATCCATAAGTTTTTTTATTTTTTCAATAAATTCATGTTGAAATACTCACCTTTGGATTTTTATTTCCTTACTGCACTTACACCATATGATGTTGTCCCATATCCGGAACTTTTACCTTAATCCTACTCTACTCTCCCCCTGGATTAATTGAGCTTCCAAGCAAAAAGCAAAATTTTTTTTTTGAATTCTCCTGTTTGTTCACTTGCACTTTTTCTAAATTTCACTTTCATCATTTCTGTGGTTTGTTGGTGTTGTCCAGGCTAGTGCTGCTTTATTTATATACACGGACGTACGGTCATCCACCCACCCAGCCATTGGCGAAATTGAAATTTCAGGTTCAAGTGCAGTTGCGCATGTCAAAGTTAATTTCCATATTTATGAAGTCGTTGCTGTTGTACTTTGACATTAAATGCATTCCGGGTATGAGTAGTGAGTTGGCAGCCATCTATAATAGGTTTTCTCTCTGCTTCTTTCTAGTCCTCGTTGGAATTTAATTGCATTAGAATGTTGGTTTTGCTGTTACGAGTATAATAGTCATTGATTTAAGCTTATGTTGCATTTAATTATCCTTCTTGTTTATTCCAAGGTTTCACTTTTACCAACAATTTAATTTCTAAAAAAAAAAATAAGAAAAGAGGAGATTTATTTAATGTTTCTTTTTTTTAATTCGTCACTTCTAAAAACTTAAATACTGGCAAATTTGAATATACAGTGGGTAACAAATCAATGGAAACTTTTTTTTGAAAACTCTATTTCGTGGTTATAGCTTTTAAGGACAACCCGACAAGAAATGGATGATTGCAACTAACACATAAACAATGGAAACTCACACGTAAACAAAAACCTCATCAAGTCGTAAATTGTAAAATATATCTTCGTGTTTTTAAAATATTAAAATAAATATCAAATATGAAAAGTAAATAAATCTATATCTATGGGTACATATAATAAAATAGTAACTCATTTCCCCCTTTCTGTCTGCCTTTCTTTTGCGTTCTCATCACGTAAATTCTACCGGATGGATTTGAACAAAATTTTGTGAGGAGGTACCTTAGCATCCTGATTCCAATATAAGATACTTTTTTCCGCAAAATTATCTCATTTCCAAGAGAAAGTTGCCGGTTTATAGTTACTGAAATTTTCGGTTTAAAACTGGGATATTTTTGAAAGTGGGATATTTTAAAACCTCTGATATTTTAAACACGGTTGCACACCTTTTATTTTTGAAAGGGGATATTTTAAACAAAATTACGCAACAGATGGCGCCAATTGAATAAAATTTGTATTTTTACATTGTGAAATTACATTGTTTTAAGCACCTCTTACAGAGCTTTACAACAATTTCTAGAATTTGTTATAAATTTAAGAATTTTATCCAGGGATGGGTGCCTTTATATAAAATAAATACATAAACCTAAACTGAAGCACTATAAAAGTAAGAGTCTTACAATTGGTGTGGAATACTTTCAAAGCAAAATCGAGCATAATATTGTCAGGACGGTCACGACATGGCGAGCACAGCTGGTATAAAATATAAAAAGTAGTTTGGTGTATAAAAACGTAATTAAAAAAATTCCTTGAAATCTTGAAATCTTGTAGCAGCGGAAGAGGTAGAGCTAAATTAGTAACCAACTCAAATTTTTACTTTAAGATTTTATTCTTTACAGACTATATATTTGCACAAGCTAAAATTAAAATCGAGGAATACTACTTATTTTGTGTGTACTTCTTAAGATGTTTTACAGCTGCAAGGAGCGATTGAATTTGAAAAAAACATTCGAATGGCAGCAGAATGCAGTCATTATTGAGCGAAAAAAATATTTAAATATGTTAAATTATATATCAAATTATATATTAATATTAATTAATAATAAATACGTATAACTTAATTTTAATTTGTATTATAATAAATATTAAAATAAAATAAAAAGTATTAGATTTGTTTATGTATGTATCAAGTTTAAGTTGAATCAGCTGTGGGGGATATATACTCGTACATCTATGTAGCTTGATTAGTCATCGCTGATTAACTTTTACAGCACAGTTGATTAGGAATCAGTACCGAAATATATTCTATAATCCAAAGAATTATAAAGACATTTTTGCCTTATTTTGATTCTATAATTAATAATGTGAAAGAAACTTTGTTCTACGCAATAAGAAAAAATCTCTCATCAATGACACTCTTATAGGGAATATTTAAAAAAAAAATTTATTGTTTTTTTAAAAAGAAGTTTCGATTGAATTGTCTCACTCAGCATCGATACATTTAAGCAAACACGACAAATAAAATAGGAAATTTTTAAAGAAATGCGATTTCAAAAAGTACTTTTTAAAAAGTACCTTTTGAAAATGTACATAATTATTTTACATTAAAGTTCCCATTAGGTTCTTATATTTTTAAAATTTTCCTATTGCCTTTTTTTTATTTATTTACTTATTTAGTGAATTTAATTCAGTTTTTACATGGCAACTAAAGTTTCACAACTGATGTTAAAACTTAATGTAAGAAGTATCTTAATATTAAATTAAACCCCCATTTTTTTTGCACAAATAATGAAACTTATTTTTAAAACAAACTAAAATGTTCAACAATATTTTACTTAGGCCCATTATTATAACTTACCTTTAGCTAAAGTTAGGATTTTGTTAGAGCGGTAATGAGTTTTTCGTTATAATAACACACTGTGTAATTTTTTAAGTCATGGCAAAATAACAATATACGGACACCACTACGTGAAAGACCAAACAAAAGACACCTGTCTCCCAGTTTTGCCCAAAGTCCTCCAGGTTTTTTTTATGGGCCCTCAAAGATGTGGGGCCTCGATGTCATTTTTGCAAAACAATGATCATTTACTCAAGCTCATATTTTGCAAACCGTTTGGAATTTTGATATACTCTCTGAGGCAAAATTGTAGAATTTTCATAAAGAACAAAAATTTTGAACATATAAAATCAAAAAAACTTCATCTTCAAGGTCAAAATCGCATAAAACTTTAAAAAATTCAATTCTTTTTACCTTTTTTCCCCTGTTCAGGTCCATAGGTAGCAAACCGTTCAAAATTCAAGGAAACAATCAACTACAAAAATGAACCTAAGATCTCAATAAACAACTTTCTAGAACATATGAACTTCCGCTGATCTATAAAACTTTGAAAATCTGAACCTAAAGTGCTGATTACATAAGCTGAAATATGGTCCCTACATTTAAGTCCATGAATAAATCGCACAACTCTATTAAAGCAATGTTAAAGTTTTTAAATAAATTTTATTAATTTAACTATTTTCTTTTAAGCTTTAGGTCTTTAAATAATTTTATTTTTATTTTTTCGATATTTCGCTACTCCTTTCGCTACAAAGGAGAATAAAGTGAAACACGCTCTGAACATAGAACGTTTTGAATATAAATAAGGATGTAATTAGAATATTGATTGATGGGTATCCCAATAAAATACTTAATTTTTAAAGCTTTATCTTTTAAACCGTAATAAGTAGACGATGGATAAATACACACGTTTTTGAACTCATATGCCAGCTACAATATAAAGGAGTAAAAACATAAAATTAAAGGGTTCCCTCTATCTCGTCTTATGTTTTGAACTGTAACAGGTAGACTCTTGAAATTTACACAGATTGTGTATTAATTTATTTGCTGTCAGATAAAATTAAAATTTAAAGGGTGTCCTCAAAACCAAAAATTTAAAACAAAATTTAAATCAAAAGCGTTCTACTGCTTTTACAAGACGTGACTTTGAGGTTTATTGTTTTTCTTTTTTTATTTTACGTTAAAATTTTTCCTTATCTAAAATTTATTTCATTTTATATAGTTTATTTGACCTTTTTATTAATATTAATTTAACTATTTTCTTTTAAGCTTTAGGTCTTTAAATAATTTTATTTTTATTTTTTCGATATTTCGCTACTCCTTTCGCTACAAAGGAGTAGCGAAATATTTTTTACTCCTTTATATTGTAGCTGGCATATGAGTTCAAAAACGTGTGTATTTATCCATCGTCTACTTATTACGGTTTAAAAGATAAAGCTTTAAAAATTAAGTATTTTATTGGGATACCCATCAATCAATATTCTAATTACATCCTTATTTATATTCAAAACGTTCTATGTTCAGAGCGTGTTTCACTTTATTCTTATAAATTTTAAGTTTTTTCTACACTTTTTGACACATAGACAACAGCCGGCTACCGATTACAAGCTGTCAAAATTAAATTACACTCGTTTATATGAAGACGACTATTTTAAAGACATCATAGACACATAGCTATATGACCATCCAAGGTAGATTTTTTCTACTATGTAGTGGCGTCTCTATAATAAATACAACAATACAAGAACAACATGGCATTTTGTTGTTGCTTTGTAGTTCGAAATATCAAAAAAAAAAAATAAAAAAAAATTGAGAAGGCATGTATAAAATTTCTAAACACATAGGTACAACTTTTGACATGTCGAACTACTAAGCTGGGCGGACGACACTACCTAGTAAGATATACATATGTATATACCTTGCGACCACCGTTGTGGAGAATATCACAAAATTTAAAAATCACTAATTTTTTTACAAAACAAATAGGTATTTGAAATTATAAAATATTTGCTTTAACATTTTTTGAAAAAGTTATTTTATTTTCGTAAATGTAAAATACATACATACATACGTGGAATAAGTCTTCAATTTAACTAATTAGCTGACTACACGGCGACAATTGTAACGGCATATGTAGTCGTGCAGTCGTGTAGCGGTATAGCTGCTGTAGCCGCTGTCGTCTATATGCCTAAAGCATAATTCATTATTAATTGAACAATTAATCTGTTAAAAATAAAATCTCCAACATAAACAAAATTGTTAATTATTTTTTCTTTGGAAAAAGTACAAAAAAAAAAAAACTCAATTCCTTATGAAAATGATTTTTTTTAAATATTTTCTGTTGTTATTACGCCTTAAATTGTTTATTACTTGGAAGTGGTGTTTTTTATTCTTTGCTGTTATAACCTTTTTGTTTTTGTTGTTTGTTTGAGAAAACTTGAATTTTGTTTTGTCAACACTCGCTGCTGTTGCCAGATAATTTTTTATACAACATCGGCAAAATATGTAATCGAGATTAATTTAGGCGTATAAACTTTAAACAGGAGAATAGCTTGGTGTGCACCAGATGTCGTTTGGTTACATTTTTTTAAAATTATTTTTCAAATTTTGAAAGCCCTACATAACATTTAGTAAAATTTGCGTAACTTTTGGTACAAAAGACGACCTACAATTTCAAGGATAAAATTTAAAAATGTAACTTTTTATTAAAAAAAATTTAATCTTTTTGGAAAGAAAAACGTAACTTTTTTAGTCTGGCCCTGGCAACTGGTGTGCACCTATTTCTTAGTTAATGCAGTTAGTCCTTTTTATCAGACTGTTGAAAGAATGGAAAGCTTTATGTTACGCTTTTGAGATGTTGTTTTACAACTACAACGATTCGTACCTAAGCTATCAGGAGACCATTTAAATTCTAATTCTAAAATTGAATCGTTTGTTTATGAAAGGGCTTATTGGCATATACATATGTATGTATAAGTAGACATATATAATTTTTGTAAAAGTTGTTTAACTACGAATGCTTGCTTTCTCTGCCAAAAGTCCTTTACAAATACCCGATTCAAATACCAACGTGAACTAATATTCGGCCCTATTCCCATTGGCGTTTTAATTTTGATAGTCGTTTATATGTGGTTGTCATTTTTATCGTCCTTTCGTTGCTAAATTCGTATACTTGAAATATATTGAAGGGAAGAAATGTTATAGAAAATAAAAAGAAAAATTAATAAAGTATGGTAGCACTTCAATTTTAAAAGTTATTATTTATAACATTTTTGTAAATTTCTAAAAAGTTTTATATTTCTTTGTAAGTGCCGAACTACATTATGCAACTTTTGTCGCTGCAATCTTTCTCGTACTTCTTTAATATTGCATTTATGTTTATATCGTGCAATTTTTATTGCAGCAATTTTTATGGATGTGTACAATTGTTTACATTGTAAGCTTAAAAATTAAAACCACGAATGAGTGGACAAAATGAATTTCAAGAGTACATGCATCTGTGTACCCTTTTTAATTCCTCTCTCCCCTCTCTCCTGCTAATGAAGAATTGCAGCGAAAAAAGTTGCATAATGTACATAATTCGGGACTAAGTTTTAACAAAATATAGCGAGTACTAAATTTTGTTTTTCAAGTTCAAGTGAAGATGATGATATAATGGATATAAATATAAATCGGAAGATGCTACGACAGAACGTTATCATTTTTGCCAGCGGGATGTTTTTCCATTTATGAAATTTAAAATTTTGAACTGCATTAATGTACTTTTTTTTAAATTAAAATTTTTTTCTTGTAGTCGTTTGAATTTCGTTGCCTACAATGATGACGACAGTGAAGGAATGTTTTAATGTCGTTTCTACCTTCGTTTCAAAATAGCGAATACCGACGATATATTTACGACAAATGTCGTTAACGCCAACGGTGATGCCAAATTGAAGTTTTTAATTCGTTTTCATACTACAACACCAACAATGGCCAATTGTGTTGCAGGTTTGCAGAAGTTTAATTAAGTTAATTAAGGCTGCGCTATCTGTTTCGTTTCATTTCACTTTAGGTCAGTTCTATAATTTTTTGAATAAGAATTGACACTTTATGAAATCGATTAATCGCAGCTTGAAAACCATAAGATTATGTTAAGAATAGAACATTTTTTTTTTTGTAATAATCTTTACTTAAATGAGCCGTTTATTTTGAAAGTCGCATAAGTCGCTTTAAAAAACAAACTAATGATTGATATGGTAACAATTTAACAATATCTTTCAATTTAAAAACAAAATTAAAAACAAATGATAAAAACTACTGAAATTCTGTTCGGTGACGTATAACAAAGCTATTTACATATTTTGAAAGTGGCATTCAAAAAATTAAAAATTAAGTCTATAACTTTATTCAATTACCTAATTACTTTATCAAGAACTGTAAAAAGCAGTATAAATAGTAATGTTCTTTTGCACACTTTCTACAACTTGCTTAAAAAAATTTTGTATGTGTGAATATAAAAAATGTTTCCGAAAATGTATTTATAATATTAAAATTTTATGAAAACCTATTAAAATTAAAAAATACTTCTCATAACTGTTATTAGCAGTATCTTCAGTAAAATACATCGGACAAAGTAATAAAAGGCAGTAATATTTCTGAATTATTTACATAAATATTTTGAAAGTGGTATAAGTAAATTTTTGATATGATGTATGCCTATTATATCCTGTAATTACTGTAAGGAAGATAGGGCCAAATCAAACTTATTAATGAATATACGAAATTGGTTATACTGACAAGTATCCTGAGATAACAAATAAATACAAGTAAATCTTTTCGAAAATTAACGTCGATATTTTTATACCCTCACCACAGGTTGAAAAAAATATATATAAATTTGTCATTCCGTGTGTAGTTGCTACAAAATTCATTTCCGACCTCATAAAGTATATACATATATTCTGGATCCTTATACATGGAAAAGTTGATTAAGCGATGTCCGTCTGTCCGTAATGTCGTTTGCCAAGGCACCAGACGAGATACAGAAGATTTAAGCCCACCAATATGCCAGGCATAGTTTCGAAAATTTTGGGATTGTAATTTAGCAACATCAGATCATTTTTTTGGAGGTGGCGGGAAACAAACCATGTCCACCTATAATTTTTCACGTTTTTTTTTATCGGTTTTAATGGTTCTCTTTTGCTTTTTTTTGTTAAGTAAATATTAAGCCGTGACAGATTTTTGGGGGGAAGAATAAGCCTCTGCGAGGGCTGATTTTGTGTTTATTTCCAGGTTGGTAAGGTTTTCCTGCTTTGATTTCTACTAAAGGCCTTTATAGAAAGCAATACAAATAGGGGTAGCCAATAGACCCACAGGGTGCCCACTGGTAATAGGCCCATTAGGGGGTCAATATGAGGACATTTTTTTTAAGGTTTTTTTTAGCGTTAGTCTCACCATTCTTATGCAATATAGATTGCAGGGAGCTTACAAAAAAACTTTTATATAAAATTTTCAAAAAATTAAAAAAAATAAATTTAAAAGAAATAAAAAAAAAAATTAAAAAAAAATTTACAAAAAATTTCTAAAAAAAATGTTACAAAAAATATTCCACAAAATCTTCCAAAAGATATTTAAAAAAAATTTTTCAAAAAAATTAAAAAAAAATGTTACAAATAATTTTGAAAAAACAAAAAAAATTTTCAAAAAATGCTAAAAAAAATTTACAAAATATTTTCAAAGAAACATAAGAGGGTAACACAATATCTAGCATTACTATGATGAAAAGTTTATAAGATTCGGTATGGCCGAATATAGCACTATTACTTGTTTTTAGTGTTTTTAAGACAACAGTAGTTGCGAAGCTCCTGCTTAGTCTCCAAAAAACACCCAGAGTCTTTGAGGGGAATCGAACCTGCAACCTCCAGTCTGATAGACTAGCACTAGTCTATGGAAGTACCTTAACCTTTAAATATGTATGTACATATATGCATATCGATTCAAGAACTAAGTGACTTATAACACCTTGAAAACAAACGGCTCAAATATTTACTGTATAGGTACGTACCTATTAACTTTAAAAATGAAATAGTTTTCTAATTTAAAAAATTTATTTCATTTGACCTTTAGCTAAAAATCGTTTATTTGAATTTTTTATTTAAAAATCGCAAAATAGCGATAAATTGGCAAATCTGGACGCTACATTTTGCAAATTACATAAAAGCAAAACAGAAAAGATGAAAATTAAAATAAAATGAAAAAAAAAGCACAATTGAGAACAACAAATTGTTAAAACCGTATAAAGAGAGCGAGCGAATTCTCTGTGTGTGCAAACTAGTGATTTCGTTGCTTTTTTGTTCTCATTAAATAATTTTGCTGACTGGAATAACAACAGAGTAAAACAACGTGTTTGTATCTATAACTAGTATCTTAACCTTGAACTTGAAATACATTTTTTGCTGCTGTTGTTGTGGTAGTATATATGTATTCGCATTTGTTTTTTTAAAATGTACTCGTTAATACTGACGCTCAATAGTGAAATAAAAAAATAAAAACTCTCTACTAGTTTACTCCCCTTTTACCAACACTTTCTTATAGTTCGTATAGTTCGTAGGTATATAAACAGTAAATGTTTGTAGTTTTTGTATTTTGTTTTTATTCTTTTCGTTTTACGTTTTTTCTGACGTGTTCTTGTTATTGTATTGTATCACTATTTTTCTTCTTACGCTTTCAGAAGTTCAGTTCTGGTTCTGTATTTCACAAATGTTCAAAAATAAATTTTGTCGAGGTTTTATTGAATTTTTATTATTAAAAACCAAAGGAAATCAAAAATTCTAATAGTTCTATGATTTTTATAAACATAAAGATACAAATACCCACTAAACCAATGATTTCGATTTTTTCTGAAGTCAGACTTGTCGTAAGGAATTCGTTAAGACATTTCGGTAGTTTGTCGGAAATCAGTTTTGTCGTAACGAATTCGGTAAGACATTTCGGTAGTTTGTCTGAAAACTGAAAAAATAACGAATTTGTTAAAAAAATATAGGTATAAAACTTTGATTTATTTGTAAGAAAATAAAAATCAAAATTGTATTAAATAAAAAAGAACAATAGTAAATACGAAAAATTGAATAAATACATGCAAGATGGACAATTGAAATCGAATTGATTACGGTAAAGTATTGCGTTGAATACCAAATCTTTAACTAATCATTATACTCACTTTCAGAGAACGAAGTTCTAGCTTATACGGGGATACTCACAGAAAACAAATCATTGCGATTTCTTACCTACATGTCGTTGCAATTTCGTACCTACATTTCGTTACGATTTCGTAACGATATATCGTTACGATTTCGTAATGACTTATGGTAACGATTTCGTAACTACATATCGTTACGAAGTCGTGTCAACCCTTTCATATAAAAATCGTAATATTTCGGTTCCGAAATCGGAAGATTTTGCCAAACAGTCGTTACGAATTCTTTACGAAATTGGAACATTTGGTTTGGTGGGTAAATTCTTTTATGTTTTTAAGCAAAACATTTTTTAAAAAGATAGATAATAAAATAATTTAAGTTTGTTTTACAAGCTTAAATATACCTTATACAGTTATGAATACATTTCAGAATTCAACATTTTCGAAATTGTACTGAATTTCAGTGTCAAGACAACTGGATTTATTAAGTTTTAAATAATCTTTAGAATAAAGAATTCCTTTTTAAATTTCGTTTTCTAAGGAACATCGATACCTATTTTGTTTTATTAAAGTTGATTAAAATTGCTGAAGAATGTGGCAGAATCATAATTTGGTTCACAAAATCTCTTAAAATTGGAAAAGATTTTGTGGAATCTTCTCGCTTTATCTCAGAAGTTATTTACCAAAAATTATATAAATTAATTTCGGTCTTTGTAAAGATTTTTTTCAAATTCAATAAATTATAATTGTCGGTACTCAGAATATAATGTTTGTTTTTTTTTTCATTTTCATCCATAAAATTCGAAAAAGCTTTAAGGATATCGAAAATGGTTTTAGTTTGTTAATCATTATGACATATGGATTTATTAAACTTAGCGATTAAAAATTATTTTCAATATCAATCCATTTCCGTATTTGGATGAGCATTATTTCTATATAAAAATTATACAGTTATTAATAATATTTTGAAATTCAGATTTGCTTAATTTAGATTTTCATACTAAATCTTTAGCAAAAATTCCCAAATCAATAGATTTGATAAAATCTGCATTTTTTAACCAAAAATCGGCAATCGGCATTTTGTGATTTTTTGAGTGTAAAATCGGTAAAATGCCGAAAAATCGGCACTTTTGGCAGCCCTGTACAGGCGGCATTTTTACTGTCGGTACAACGATTTTTTTCAAAATTCAACAAAAAGGTATTATTTTTATTTGGCAATAATTTCAACAAATTTAAAAGAAAAACAGTGTAAATATATTATTAAATGGAATTTGCTTACTATAATATGTGCGGATGTTTAAAAATGTAATCATAAACAGTTTTTTACCTCTACTGAAAATTTTAAAATTTTGAGTTAATGCCCTCTTGTTGATCAAGTGCGATATGTATACTGTAACGCTACAGGCATTAAGACGCTCGCTACAACAATAAGTTACAGTACAAGTTTGTCTGATAGATAGGACTTACAACTGAAGAGTGGTTAGAAGTTCTGGCGGGGTGTAATGCCCGCTCCACACTTGCTGTTGCCATTACAAGAATTTTTAAAAATTCATTTTCATAATATTATTTTTCAATAAAAATGATTTGACCCCTAGAAAATATGTGTTCCTACGCCAATGATAGTGATGGAGGAGGTGGTGAAAATTTTACTTCGAAGAGGCTAAAAAGTAAAAAAATAAACCAATTGCTTAATTAATTATCTGACGTGGTCTTCGAAAACTTGATAAATCCGGCTCTAAAAAGATTTATTGCTTTATTTGAAGTGAAAACCTCTTTAGGCACGTTGAGAATTTTTTGCTTTAAGAAACACCATTGAATTCGTGTCATCGTCACCTATTTTTACCTACAATGCTTCCTTATTTTATTTAGTGTACTATAGAATACCTTGTATATGTACATAACTACATACGAGGTCTGTTCAAAAGAAAAGGACAAATTTTGAATTTTCGCGGGCTGTGTACATTCGATTATCGAAGCCATTTTGGATAAGTAGTTTGTTGTTGCCAACTGAAAAGGTTAGTCACGTTTGTGTGTGTTCTTTGATTTTTGATACCGAGAAGATGTTGTTGACGTCAACAAGTGAAGAAAACATTTATCATGCCATGTATACATTGGCCTAGAAGGACATATTTTCTAGGGGGGTAACAAAACCATTTTTCATGGAAAATAATGTGAAAAGAAATATAGAGGATAATTTTCAAAAATTTTTAGACCAAAAAAATTAATAAAACCTCGAAATCGTTGATGTTGTTCTCAATCACAGTTTACAAGAATGTTTTCGGAGACAAGAAAGACTTTACTTTGTACTTCAAAGACTACATGAAAAAGGTGTTGGCTGAATTCGAAAATAAGTCCCCCGAAATTGATGTCTTCAAGAACAATTCTTTACTGGCAAATCCATGAACTGCGATTGTATGGGCCATGTGCGAATGCCGTTAAATCGATGGCCAAAGTGTTCCCTCCCTTATGTCCTTGAAAGACGGTTTGGAAGAAGAAAAATGGTAATTGAATTTTTTTATCCATGTATTAATAAAATCATCTGTTTTTTATATAAAATCATTAATAAAAAATAATAAAAAATTTTGTATTTTAAAATGTAAAAAACTGGCATATGTATACATTTCATATGACATTTCATATTTTTTAACCATACTATAATCGTTAATTTAACCATAATATTATAATGTTCAACAATAATATGGTTTCACTACAACCATAATATGTTGCTCTTAGATTATTCTTACCTCAAACATGTTTTTTCTTTGCGTGTACTTAACTTAACACTAACATTATGTTAGTGTTAATGTTTATTATTATAATATCTAATGTAGACGGGGGGTAATAGGACATTTACATTGCAGCGAAATCTAGTAGATTTGAATTGCAATCTTTTTCCAAATTTACATCATTTACACTGTACTTTTTGACAGTAGCAAGATTTCGTTTTCAAGTTTTCATTGATTAACCTTTTTGTTCAATCCGCACTTTATTTATATGGTAAATTTTATTTACAATTTCTATTTTTCTTATTATTTTATCAACATTTTGTAGAATTTAAGAAATTTAAATTTTTGTTTATTTTATATTTGAACTAAAATGTCATTTTTTCTTGTACAGCCATACTAGATTTTGAGTAGATTGCGTCAAAATCTATTGATGCAGTAGATTTTGTACAACAACTTGTATGTATATACATTTTGCTGGAAATTTCGTAAGCACTAGAATTCGCTCAAGTGTAAATGCACTATAGTAACATATGAATGCATATTTTTCTATATTTATATGCATACAGATGAATGTATTTTTTTGTTTTAAGTTGAATTTAATTAATATTTCATCATTATTTTTAGTTTAATTTTTCCTTTTTATTTGAATAGAACGAAGTAGAAATGCAATCTACATGAATGATTGCAACGTTTGTCGTTTAACGTCAACACAAACTTATTTTATTTCATAATGATTTTATTTTATTGTTGTAGTTAAAGATCGTATTTAAATAGTTTGTTTTATAAGTTGTTATGTTGTTGCTGTTGTTAATTTTAATTTTAATTTTAATGTCAATTAAATTTATATTCTCGAGTGCACTTTGTTCATGTAAGCATTATTTTTCAAATATACTCGTATAAAAATAATTATATTACCTGACTAGAGACATTGTTGCGGTCGCCATAGAACATGTATCGCTGTCTTATTTTATACCACAATACACATCGGTTTTGTCGTTTCATTTATTTTAAGTTTTGTAACCATATAGAGCGATAAAAGCGAATGATGGATGGATTAGTTTTTCTTTTTAATTAAATAAAGTCATTAACTAAACCTCAAATGTGTTTTTTTTTTTCATTTAACAAATACTTTTACACTAAAGATTTTACGTACGAGAGCAAGTCAATCAGTATTTAAAAAATTATAGAAAGATTTTTTTGGACTAATTTTTTTTAATTAAACAACGTCTATCTTTTAAGTTTCCTACACTGGCTAAACCTGGGGTTTTCCAACTTTTTTCCTGTGGTAGAAATGAACTTTTAATTTGATTCGATTTTTTTGAAAAATTTTTTAAAATTTTAAAACAGGAAATTCATTAAAGCAATAATTAGAACATTAATTTGTGTATTTTTTGCCGGTGGCACAAAAAACAAGAAGGCTAATTTTTCTTATTTTTGCTTATATAAAAAAATTAAGATTTTTTTATTTTTTCATGCTTTTGTATTCAATGGAAGCTGCTCTTCAAAAGCTTTTATTTAGTTTGACCTGTCGCGATGTCTTTAAAAACAAATTCTGCTAAATTAGACCCACTAGCCGGTGTTATATTAATTTTATATACAACATCTACCATAGTAATGCTAGATATTGTGTTACCCTCATATGTTTCTTTGAAAATTTATTGTAAATTTTTTTCAAAAATTTTGTATAAATTTTTTTTTAATTTTTTGTAAAATGATTTTTAAAATTTTTTTTGTAAAATGTTTGAATTTTTTTTCTAATTTATTGCTAAAATTTTTTGTAAATTTTTTTTTAAATTTTTTTGTAAATAATTTTTTGAAAAATTTTAGTAAAATTTGCGTTGCAAATTTTTTGTAAAATTTTTTTAGAAAATATTTGGTAAACATTTTTTGGAAAATTTTTTTTAGAAAAATTTTAGGCAGTCCCATTGGGCTGCTCGTTATCAGTTATCAGTGGGCGCCCTGTGGGTCCATAGGCTCTCTATATGTATTGCTTTCTATAAAGGCCTTTAATACAGATTTAATAAGCAGAAAAACCTTATCAACCTAAAAATAAACACAAAATCGGCCCTCGCAGGGGGTTATTGATCCCCCGAGATCTATATTTACTATATACGAATGTTGTAGAAATTACACACGGAATGACAAACTTATATATACCCTTTCCACCTGTAAATGGGTCTTGATGAATTAAATTGGCCATAGAAACTACCTTGCTCCAAAACAATGAATTCTAAATTTATAATAATTTGGGTTAATGGCACGGTATTAAATAAAACTTAAGGAACAAAATATTAATACCAGGTTTCGTTTAGAAAAGTGGGCGGGGTTACGCCCATAGAATATAATTTTTAAAGTACTAAGTCTATTAAAACTTTGCACACACATTAACTTATTCTGGCAATAGAAGATTCTATAAAAAAAGTTGGGCGTAGCCACGCCCATATGTTTCTAAAGTAGTTCTCATTAGTTAATGAGAATCAGTTGATTCTATTGAAATTTCGCACATACACTGTATTATTCTGACAGTAAATGCTTAATTTACAAAAAAAACTACTGGATGTATTTTAACAAAATTTGTCAGGAGATACCTTAAAATACCGCAAAAATATATTATTTCTTAGAGAAAGTGAATTTTTACTGATTTAAAGGTACTGCATACCTGTTAGGCATCTTTTATTTTTGAAAGCAGTATATTTTAAGCAATCTTTCGCAACAGATGGCGCTGTTTTCCTGTCTGTTTTTCTCAGAGCTTTTCAATATTTTTTAGAATTTTATATAAATTTTAGAATTTTATCCAAGGATGGGTACCTTTATATAAAGCAAATACCTAAGAGTCTTAGAATTTGGTGTGGATTATTTTCAAAGAAAAATTGAACAAAATATTATCAGGATGCACACAAACGTGGGTGGGCACAGCTAGTCTATACTAATTTTATGATGAAAAGTTTTTTTTTTAATTCTTGTTTTATATATCATTTACTATCAGCGTTCTATGGGTATGAGAGGGTTTTGTGTTTTCCAGAAACATTGAAGATTAGTTTTATAATAATACCTTCGATTTTTTAATTGGACCAGAACTTATCGAGTGACCCCTAATCATGCAAACTGAAACTAGAAAATTGTTGAGGATAGAGCAATTTGAAATAAAATAAGGATTGATGTGCACATAGTTAAATCGACTTCCCTTTCTGTAAGGTTCCAAAATAAATATATATAGACTTTATGCAGTCGGAAATTAATATTATAGAAATTACAAATGAAATGACAAACCTATATATTCACCCCTTTTCATCTGGGGTGAAGGATATAACAAAAAGTAAATGGGAGAGGTATTCAATTATCTGAAACAATTGGGTGATAAAATGTTTTTTTTTTTTTTTTTTAGTTACACAATTTTAGCAGCAATAAGAAAGAAATTCCTCTGGAAAACATTGTAAATATTACAAAAGAAATGATCAACTCATGTAGCGTGTCTTTTTTATTTTTATCAACACAGCGTATTTATTTCCTTTTACGTAATTCAAATTTAAACACTGTCGTAGGATGTAAGAACGTTTTTTTATTTATTTACATACATACATACGAGTACACTATCGTATTTAAAACTAAATAAACAATTGTATTGTACTTTTTTGATTTTATTTAGTTTTTATTTTATATTTTTTTGCTGTGGAACAGCGTCATCATTAGTTAACGAAGCATTCTATAATCGAGATTAAATATCATCAACTTTAACAATTCGAAACTATAGAAAATATATCGTGTTATCTTGTATTGAACGAGAAATTGTTGTATTTTTTTTTGGATTATACAACACGAGAAATAAATATTAAAATACAATAGAATATCGTAACTTGAAACGTATAAGGGCATTTAAAATTATTAGTCGCTCGAATTTAAAAAAAAATAATATATATTTCCACTCTATTAAGTAGTGGAGAAAATAAATGAACTCTAGCCTAGTTTTTTAGTTATTAATATAATTATTAATACATTTTAAATAATTCTTCTAATTGTCGCAATAATTTTTAAAAACAATAAAGTTTTTAATGTTAATGGTTGTTATTAAAGAAACTGGACCGATTCAGAATTGCACTACTTCTTAAACAAATTAATAAAAAAAACTTTGTGTAAGTTTTACATTTTTAATGATTTTATTCCAGCTATATTATTAACGTTTTAAATCTTTTTCCATTTGATGTAACGTTAAGTTGTATAGTAATCATGTGCATTGTTATAATATATTAATTGCAGTATTAAATCATAATAGAAATCGCAATATTAATTAATATGTCCAGATGTATTTCATAACAACTGCTGCATGTAATTAGAAATGCCGCCTTAAGATAGTGGGAAAATTAGCAAGAGTTTTTTTTTTCATCATGGCATCATATAAAATTAAACACAAAACTAGGGATTTCCCGGGAAACGGGGAAAAAATAATCACATTCTCTGGAAAAAAGCAATACCTATAAAATTAAGTTTATTAACTGAAATAGTATGAAAGAAATCCACATCAAATTTTAATATGTATTTTCTTTATACAGAGGTGCCCATCCCTGGGTAATTGCTCGGAAACAAAGCCTTTATGTATATAAAATTTTAAAATTTTTTTAAGCTTCTACAATTATTATAGAGTTCTGAAAATAGTTTAAATAGTTTAAAATATCACGCTGACAAAAATACTGCAAACTTGGCAGCACCTTTAAATCGGCAAATTTAGGTACTTTAACTTGTATTTTTATACCCTTCACCACAGGTGGAAATGGTATATATAAGTTTGTCATTCCGTATGTAATTTCTACAATATTCATTTCCGACCCCATAAAGTATATATATTCTGGAGCCTTATACATAGATAAGTTGATTAAGCGATGTCCGTCTGACCGTGTTCGGGTTGTAATGTCATTTGACAAGGCACCAGAAGAGATACAAAAATTATAAGCACACCATTATGACAGACATAGTTTTGAAAATTTTGCGATTGAAATTCAGCAACATCAGATCATTCCTTTGGAGGCTGCGGGCCAAAAACCACGCCCACCTATATTTTTTCACGTTTTTCTTTATATTTTTTTTCGGCTTAATGATTCTCTTTTGCTTTTTTGGTCAAATAAATATTAGACCGCGACAGGTTGATCGCAAGGAGTGCATACAGATCTCGGGCGCCTCTCCGAGGGGCGAAATTTTTTTTTTAAACTTTTACAAAAAATTTTACAAACCATTTTCGAACCGATATTTCCACAGACAAATTTTCGAAGTAAATTTTTTAAAAAATTTTCCAAAAAATTTAAAAAAAAATATTTTTACAAAAAGTTTTTACGAACAATTTTCGAAAAATAAAAAAAAAATTTCAATATTTCTGTGAAAATAAAAATCATGACTGTAACATAATATATTTTAATATTAAGAATATATGTATGTATGTACATATGTATGTATGTATGTATGTATGTATGTATGTATGTATGTATGTATGTATGTATGTATGTATGTATGTATGTATGTATGTATGTATGTATGTATGTATGTATGTATGTATGTATGTATGTATGTATGTATGTATGTATGTATGTATGTATGTATGTATGTATGTATGTATGTATGTATGTATGTATGTATGTATGTATGTATGTATGTATGTATGTATGTATGTATGTATGTATGTATGTATGTATGTATGTATGTATGTATGTATGTATGTATGTATGTATGTATGTATGTATGTATGTATGTATGTATGTATGCATGTATGTATGTATGTATGTATGTATGTATGTATGTATGTATGTATGTATGTATGTATGTATGTATGTATGTATGTATGTATGTATATAGAGTAACATATTTTTTAAATGCGTTTGATTTTTAAATAGCTGAGATCTATAAAATATATTTTGCGGAGTAAATTATCCTATATTTGAACCATAATACTAAGGTACCTCCTCACAAAATTTTAATAAATATATCCACTAGCTCGTGCTTGATGCGACACAGCCAAAAAACTGCTGTTTTGTATTCCATTTCGATTACTATCTGCACCAGCAAAAAAATATTTGATGTACAGAAATG
This sequence comes from Phasia obesa, assembly GCA_949628195.1. Lineage (NCBI taxonomy): Eukaryota > Metazoa > Arthropoda > Insecta > Diptera > Tachinidae > Phasia > Phasia obesa. Next base: position 20,156,937 of record OX451215.1, on the reverse strand, counting down.
GTCCTGTTACAGTTTTGTAATATACATATATGTATTATATTTTTGTAGAGATTTAAATAAAATAGCAGGTGCTGCCAAGTTTTTAGTATTATTAAAGCAGTACCTTTTAATCTCTATTTTCTCTTGTAATATATGTATGCTAAATAAAAAAAGAGAAAAATTTGTATACTATACTAGGCCTCTTCTGAAAATAAAGTGATTTGAAATCACATAAACAACAGAGTTTTACCCACAAACTATTTTGGAATCACATATATTGGAATCGGTCAGCTAAGTGAACTTGATTACTTGTTTATTTAATTCTGTGGTTTTACCTATTTTAAATTCTTATAAAAAATATAAATTATGTGATTAACAGCAGAACAAGCTTTAATCACAAGGCAGTTTTTAAAAATCAAAATTTTTCGAAAAATCGAAAATTTAACCAAAAATTTTTAAATATACTAAAAAATCGAAATTTTATAAGAAAATCATTACAGAATGTCACTAAAAAAATTGCAAAAAAAATTTATTTAATTTTAATTAAAGCTCAAAATTTCACCAAAAATTTTGAATTTTTACTAAATGATCAATAAATTTAAAATTCACAGAGATATTGAAATTCCATTAAAAATCGATATTTCTATTAAAAATATTCACACAAATACTGCAACTTCTCAAAAAATAAAAAAAATATGTATTTATATGGAAATTTCACCAAAAAATTAAAAACTGACGGAGAAATCGAAATTTCATTAAAAAATATTAAATTTATCAAGAAGCCAAAATTTTATCAAAAACTCACTTAACTTCTATCTTGTTTATTTACCAACTGTGGTCATACACGTTGTGTGCGTCTTGACAATATTTTGCTCGATTTTGCTTTGAAAGTAAGCCAAACTAAGTTTTAAGACTCTTAAGTATTTATTTTATATAAAAGTACCCATCTCTGGGAAAAATTCTAAAATTTATATAAAATTCTAAAATTTTAAAAACTATTGTAAAGATAGACAGCAATTGAGTTACTTATTATTTTAAAACAGCGCCATTTGTTGCGCAACACTGCTTAAAATTTACTGCTTTCAAAAATGAAAGCTGCCTTAAAGTATGCAGTAGCATTAAATCGTTACTTTCACTGCTTTTTCTCCACTTTCTCTTGGAAATAAGATATTTTTGCGGATAAAAAGTATCCTATGTTGGAATCAGGATAATAAGGTACCTCCTCACTAAATCCATTCAGTAGTTTTTACGTAATGCCAACACAAAAAAAGAAAGACAGACAGGAAATAAGTTACTATTCTATTATATATGTATGTATAGATTTATTAAATTTTACAATATAATAACAAATCCTATGTAGACTTATAGTCTGATTATGGATAGCAACCCAACCTCAACTGGAAAAAAAAATTGGTGTTATGTAAGGCAACTTTTCTCAGTTGCCATAAAGTTATCGATAATGCTATTTTGACAGTCAACAACAGGCAACAGCAAATAAATGTAAACAATAAAATAGTTTTTAATAAAAAGCAAAGAAAATACAAAATTTACTGATTTGATTATTTTTGAAATTAATATTTATCATCATGTTTCAGCCAAGGCGATAAATCTAAACAGAAAACTCCTTATCCACCTAAAGATCCTCCTGTAAATTACAACCCTCCATGTCTTGAGCATGAAGCCTTTGATATACCAAGTTTCATAGCAGCAGCTATTTTTCGACCCTTTTACATCAAAAGTTAAAAAGCTGGGACCAGCTGCTGATCAAATATGTGTCTATAAAAATACGGTTGAGTGCCTCAATAGACCGATTGGTAGCGCGCTAGTCTATCAGTCTAGAGGTTGCGGGTTCGATTCCCGCCAAAGACTCTGGGTGTTTTCTGCAGACAAGCAAAAAAGCTTGGCAGAGTTAGTGTTGTCTTTTTAAAAAATAAAAAAAAAGAATATTATTCGTATCATCGTTATTCTTTTGTTGGCTGATTGCGTGAACAAAGCAGAAAGAGGGCTAATATATGTACGTTGTCTGTAAGATTATAAGGAAAGGGATGAAGAAAAATAAACTTACTTTTCAGTTTTAGTGCAGTTTTTACATTATAATGCGTGAAAAAAATCAACAGCAACCACAAATTTATGGTTGCCATTTTGGAAACTAAAATAAACAAGTATTAGTTGCCAGTTGCCATACGTAATGCAATTTCGGCAACTGACAACGCAACTGCAGTTGGGTTGCCAGGAATAATTTGCGTAAATAAAAATCTCTGGATTGTGAATTAAACGATTTTAATTGATTGAGTAACTGGTTTTAAAATTGTGAATTGTTAGCAGCTGTTTTGGGCAAGGATCGTTCTTACAACAACTCTAAAACTAATTGTAGGAACCAGTGCCTTTAATTCTGTGTTGTTTTATTCTTAAAAGAACCTTGTAAATTGAACAGCTATTTTGTTTTTCACACGCTTTAATGCAATTTTGAAACATTGCAATAGCAAATGTGCTACAATGTATTCATTTTTGCATTTTACTTTATTTTTAGTTTGATCATTTAATACCATCCGTCTTTGCTACCGGATGTGTAATTTATTTATTTATTTACAGAAAAAAACTACTGCTTTTGCTTTTAATTTTTTTTTACTATTTCGTTCTTTCCACATCTTCTGAGTGCAAGCAGAATTTCATTCCTATTTTTTCTTCTTTAATTATTTTTTGTTTTTTTTTCTGCAAGATGTTTATTATTTTTGCTAAATAATGAAATTTCTTTTAATGTAAAATTTTTTTCGCAAAAGAAAAATAAATAATATTTTTGTTGTTGTTACCATACAATAAATACATAAATAAAAACTATTTCTAAGTTATTTTTTACTCAATGTGTTCATAATTAATTTTATTCAATAAATTTTATTTATTTGACAAATCAATTCAATAATCTTTTTAAATGTTCGAATCAGTTCGAATTTTAATTATTTTAGCGGCTTCAAAGAGCAATATTTTATTTAAAATAAATTAGCAAAGAAATACACTATTTTTCATTATTAATGGAAATATAAATTTTAATTTTTTTAAAATAAATAAGGAGCAATGAAACCTTCATAAAAGGCAGCAAACCGAGAAGTAAACCGTTCAGTACCCCAAGGGCGTTTCTGTATGCCAGAGCCTTCTAACTCTGTAACCCTTATAGGTTCTCTTCAATTTTTTTTTTGCGGAAGAAAAACTGCTAGTGACGGAAAAATTGCATTAAAGGGTTTCCCGATTGTGTCGTAATTGTTTGCCTAATTGTAGTAGGCAGACATTTTAAATTTATGCAGAATATGTCAAATTGTGGCCAACAGATATTAGTGACATGATTTAAAGTATAAGACCATACAGACAATTTAAATTTTTCAAAGAGTATATGCCGAATTACATTATGCAACTTTTTTCACTGCAATTCCTCCTTAGGTGCCTAATTACATTATGCAAATTTTGTCGTTGCAATTCTTCATTAGTAGTCGAGAGGGGAGACAGGAATTAAAAGGGGTACACATATGCATGTACTCTTGAAATTAGTCTTGTTTTCTCATTCGCAGTTTTAATTTTGAAATTTAAAATGTAAACAATTCTATACATCCATACAAATTGCTGCAATAAAAAATGCACGATATAAACATAAATGCAATATTAAAAAAGTAAGAGAAAGATTGCGGCGACAAAAGTTGTATAATGTAACTCGGCAGTATGTTTTACAGTGTAAAAACAAAAATAATATTATTAAAAATGAAAGGGTGTTCCCTTTGCCCGTATCTTCTGAAAGAAACCCTACATGTGTGAGTCTGAACCAAACTTGACGTGACTTAGTTTCTTGGATGTACTAGTGCCAGGAAAATATCTCATTTGTTTACTTTTCTACTGCAAGTGCTGTAATTTTGCATCTCAATAAGCCGCGCTGAGGCAGAAATGAGGTTAATTAGAATATTGTATTACCATTCTTAAAATAATAATCCAAAATCCCAAAATTGGATTTTTTTTCGGTATTTTGTCTATAAAGTCCACATATGGACTAGGGATCATGAAATACTTTCAGAAATAATTGGGAGTACATTTGGCATTTTTACAGCAGTCTTCTTTTTCCGATTCCAGCTTTGGAATTATAGAACATATAGGGTGAATTCAAAATTTCGGTGTAAAATAGGTCAAATTGAAGGACGTCCATCTTCTACAACAATCATCACTTTTACACGAAATTGAATTAAACGTACTCGCATATAGTTAGCTTACACAAAAATATAAATTTTTTATATATTCCTTAAGAAAAAATTTAAAAAAAAAAAAATTAAAAAAAAAATTTATATTTAAAAAAAAAGTATGTAAATTTTTTTTTTATTAAAAATTTTTTTTCTATATAAAAAAAAAAAAAAAAATTTAGTCCCTTTTTTAATCTATACATGTAATAAAACAGTAACTAAACTCCTGTCTGTCTGTTTTTCTTTGTGTTCGCATCACGTTAAAACTACTGAATGGATTTTAACAAAATTTTGTGACGAGGTACCTCAGCATCCTTATTCCAATATATGATACTTTTTTTCCGAAAAAATATATTATTTCCAAGAGAAAGTGTGGAAAAAGCACTTACAGTACGACATTTTTTTACCGGCATCTTTTATTTTTGAAAGCAGTATATTTTAAGCAATGTTACACAACAGATGGCGCTGCTTTAAAATAATGAGTAGCTCATTTCCTGTCTGTCTTTTATAGAGCTTTACAATAATTTTTAGAATTTTAAATAAATTTTAGAATTTTATGCACTTTCAAAGCAAAATCAAACAAAATATTGTCAGGACGCACGCAAGGTGTGTGGGCACAGCTCGTAATTTATAATTGTGGAATTTTTAACTTGAAAATGTCTTGAACACGTAATTCAGAACAGATATCATTTTAAAAATTGTTCACAATATTTAAAAATTAAAAAAAAATGTTGCTGAATTTTTTTTCAATATTTTGAAAAAATTGGACCAGGGTATCGAAAGTTTCAACAATTTAATTTAAAGTAAATATGTACGTAAGAGTCTTAAAATTTGGTGTGTACGTATTACTTTCAAAGCAAAATCGAACAAAATATTGTCAGGACGCACACAACGTGTGTGGGCACAGCCAGTAAAAATGTTGAAAAAATTGGACCAGGGTATCGAAAGTTTCAAAAAATTTAATTTTAAAAAGCTTATAACTCGCTCATCTTAAAACATCATCTACAGACAAAGGTATTATTTTGTAGGTATTAACTAGATCCTTAAGATCAATGTAAAATCGAACAAAAATTTAAGAAATTCCAAGCGCTTAATGAATTTGCAGAGGCGAGGTACCCAACTTTGGATGGTGCCCAGCATTAAAACTTAAGTTTATATACTCCTTTGGTGGCTATCGATAGTTTGCCAGCTCTATCATTAAGTAATGATATGGAATAGTTTTGGGTTAGTCGCTTATAACGACTAACAGGATTATGTGGTCCTGCTCCAGGACATCGTCATCGTGATGTAAATGGACAAGTGTCAAATATATGTACATCCAATTAAGGTTTTATGTATATGTATGCATCACTAGTTCCATTGATGTTATTTTCGATGTATAAACTGATGTACATACATACGTACATACATAAGTGTGTATGTACATACATATGTATATATGATTATGTATTATATGTACATAGTACGCATGTAAGCAAGTATGTTTGTAGGAAAATTTTGAATAAAAATAAAACGTAATTTCTATAATCGATAGTTTAGCACGCAATAAGCTTTTCATATTCACTTTATAGATACTTTTTTTCAGCGTTTTCTATCTATTTCATCATATTACTTACTTTGAGAGGACTTAGGACTGAGGTAAGTACATACTCAGTTGTCTGCATGCCAAAGTGGTAATGTTTTTTAGTTTTTTTTCAATTAATATTATACAACTTATTGTTTTTTTTGCACTTGATTGTAATATTTCACTATTTTTTTTGGAAAAAAATTTGAACTTCAAAAAAAAATATTTAAACAAATAAAATACTTTTTTTTTTCTAAAACTTATAAGTAAATAAGCACTTTGCTTTTAGGACCTGAGTGTAAAATAGTTTTATTTTATTTTTGGTATTTGTGTGTGTGTGTGTTTGTTGTTTTTTTTAAATTTCTTTTTTAATGTTTTTTGCTTGTTGCTTGTGAATGCCGCTTATATCCGTTTCGTACGATCACACAAAGGTTTCAGTTCTCAATGCCACAGTCATCAGCAGCAGACCATATGGAAAGTTTAGTTTAGTTTAGTTCTCTACCTTCGTTTTTAACAGAACCAAAAATGCAAAAAAAAGTAAATAAATAAAACAAGCGACGTTGATTCGTTTAAAATCGTTTCTACTGTCTATTACTCATTCTCTATAATTTTGTTCTGGTTATTAGGAATACTAATGTTGTTTGTTTGTATTAAAAAAAAAAAAAAAAAAATAGGTATGTAATAGGTATTATTGTTGTAGTTTTTTTAATTGTCAGTTTGCCTTCTTAAAAAGAAAGAAAAATCCATTTCATCATCATACCAACTCGCACTCTTGTTTTTTATTTTTGTCAGTTTTGCCCCATTGTTTTCTTTAATTCTTCTATCAGGGTTTAAGACGTAATACATACCTATGTGTTATCGGGACCCATTTATCCACCAAAGGCGAGGCGAGCCTGTGCCCCAAACCTTTGTTTTCGTTATTTCGTTTTAAAGGTACAAACATACATATATACATGTGTACGTAGCTTTTTAGCGAGTAAGAGTAAGCAAGTTGTTGTAATGTGAAATCCAAACAACGCAATTACTCGCTCATTTTTGTTTATATACTCGTTACTTTTGGTCTCTGTACAAAACATATTTTTCTCTCCCTGTTTTTAGTTTTTTGTTTACATTTTTTGTCATATTTTTCAAAAGCAACACAATCAATAAATCTCTTATCTATACATACATACATACATACATATGAAATAATTTTTGCTCTTTTTTAAAAATATACACATACAAGGTACATACCTACTATGTATATTGTTTACGTTCCTATATATTTATTTGTGCATATACATATACCTACATACATGTAAATAAATCCATATTAAAGTTTCAAATTGTACATCCCAAATATTGGAAGCTTTAAACATGTGTGTGTGTGTTTGAAATCAATTACATCCATTCATGCATACAACTACATCTGCATGCAAATGCATGTATACATGTGCATATGTGTATATGATTGCGTATAAAACAAAGATTTCATTTGTAGTTGTTGCCTTTGTGTTCTCCTAACCCAGACTCAAAACCTTTTTTTTTTATTCATAAACTTTGTTAGGCAATATGTGTTCGCTTGTATGCGTATGTGTGTACAGAGCCCGGACATAAGCAAGGAAAATTCACTTGACACAATCACAGTCATGGCCAGCGCTACTGCTCCACTTTACTCCTTTTAACCTACAGAAATGGAATGTTTTATTAAAAGATACAGATATATTAATTTAGGGGGAATAACGAAGCTGACCGTTTCCTCAATGAATCCCTCTCTTTGTATAGGTACTTTTGTTGGTTAATAAGACTTATTGAAGGATTTTGACAGTTAAAAAGATGTTTTATAAATACAGTCGAATTCGGTTAAGCGCAATTGAAAATTTTCACGATTTATTTTTCACTTATCCAGAATTTTTAATTATGAGGACTTCGGATAAGTGAAAACGGGTTTTTTTTAAAGGCAGTGAGCACTTGATATAAAAAACAAAACTGACGAATATTAATTTTATTAATTACCGGTGTGCCCGCCACGTCATAGGCGTCCTGACAATATTTTGTTCGATTTTCCTTTGAAAGTAATCTACACCAAATCTTAAGACTCTTACTTTTATAGTTACCCATCCCTGGATAGAAATCTAAAATTTATATAAAATTCTAAAATTATTGTACAGTTGTACATACATACATATATATAATAGTAACTCATTTCCGTCTGTCTGCTTTTCTTTTGCGTTCGCATCACGTAAAAAGTACTGCATAGATTTTAACAAAATTTTATGAGCAGATACATAAGTATCCTGGTACCAATATAGGATATTTTTTTTCCGCGAAAATATCTTATTTCCAAGAGAAAGTGAAGAAACAGCAGTGAAAGTACGCAGTTGAACTAACCTTTACTTTATTTTTTATAAAGTAAAAAAACTACATAAACTGATATGTAGCATATCTTAAGGCAGTGGTTTGCTTTCAAAGCAAAATCAAACAAAATATTGCAAGAGCGCTGACGAAGTGGCGGTTCAACAGTTATCAATTTTAATACCCTGCTTTTGGATAAAATTTTTCCAAAAAAATCGTTATATTATACTGTGCCAACACACGTTGTGTGCGTCCTCACAAGATTTTGTTCGATTTTTCTTTAAAAGTAATCCACACCAAATTTTAAGACTCTTACGTATTTGCTTTATATAAAGGTACCCATCCCTGGAAAAATATCTAAAATTTGTATAAAATTCTAAAATTCTAAAAAACATTGTAAAGCTCTGTTAAAGACAGACAGGAAATGAGTTACTCATTATTTTAAAACAGCGCCATCTGTTGCGCAACATTGCTTTTAATTTCAAAAGTAAAAGATGCCCTAAATTATGCAGTACCTTTAAATCGGTAAAAAACCGACCTACTTTCACTGCTAAGATATTTTTGCGGAAGAAAAGTATCCTATATTAGGATCAGGATACTAAGGTACCTCCTCACAAAATTATGTTAAAATCCATCCAGTAGTTTTTACGTGATGCGATCACAAAGAACATCATCAAAGTAAGAACCGAATGTATATTATTGTGAAACATAACAGAGTAAGGATAATAAGGGAATATTTAATATTACTATGGTGAAGTGGATTTAAGATTCGGCATGGCCGAATATGGCGCTCATACTTGTTGTTTTTGTTAGACGAGAAAAAAGAAGTTACCAACAGCAGAAAAGCAAAAATGATAAAGAAAAAATCTTAAACTCGACAGAGCCCGCTTTATTAGTTAAAGAAAAAGAAAGGTTATACATAGGTATAAAAAAATATATTTTTTTATTAAATTTTTATGGTTATTTACAGAAATGCATAAGGATTAAAAAAAAGTAAAATGCCACGATGGCTGGTAATACTTGAAAAAGAAAAGCATAAAGTTTATTTACCAAAACAAAAAACACGTGAGAAAGAATGCATCAATAAAATTTTTTTCGTATTGCTTTCTACACAGTACTGCTGAAAATGCTTTTACCAGTTCCACACAGGCCAAGTTTTCTTGACTTTCGTGGAAGTGAAGGAAGTGCAAATTTATTTTCTAGGGAAAAATATCAAACTTTGTGCTAATAGTTATGGTTTACAGCCATTACTAAGTTATTGATTCTTTTTATTGTTTCGTATTAATATATTAATGTTCTATATTTTTTGTCTATAAGACAAAAAACTATGGTAACGTTCAATACAAAAAATTACTTTCTTATATATAATTTTTTTCAATCCAAAATTTAACTGAGTGAGTTAAAGTCTCTATTGAAATCCTTTATTACAATTTTTGATGTCAAATTAAGTATTTTATATGACAAATTTAACATATTTAAAGATATGAATTAATAAAATATTTTTGTAATTTTTCTCTCCTTTTTATTCGATAGCAAAGTAAATAATTAGCCCCGTATTGATAAAAAAAAATATTTTTGAAATATATTTTAGAACAAATTTTTCATACAAAAGTTGTTCTAAAATACATTTCAAATAAGTTTTATTTATTATGAATATGGGTATTAAAAAAATACATTGGTGCTTATGAAAGTGAAAATATGCTATATTCCCGCAAATAAATTATTGACACGGTCAATTCTTCAACTGCTCTCTTTTTAAGTCCATTCGAGCCATCAGGCTCCTCAATTTGCGTTCACTTCAATGCCCATAAACATAATAATAAATAAAACATATTAAAAATGTATTTAAGAATAAATTTTGCAAAAAAAATTTCTTCTAAAATAAATTTTATTTATTATGCATATTTGCCCACTGCAATATCGGGCACATCCTACAAAAAAATCTCATCTTGGCACATCCCATAATCTGGCCATTTTCCCATAAACTAGTCTTTGATAAAACTAAACAATGTCCCGTAATTACACCTTCAAAGACCCTAAGAAAACTCCTTTTTAGAAGTATTTGAGTCCTTGCAATTTTTATTCTGGGCCACGTACACGACCCTTGAAACCTTGCTTGGAGTGATCAGTTTTAGCTAAAATAGAGTATTCAAAACAGAAACCGAAAACGGGTTTTCTCGAGTTTTTTTTTAAATAAAAAACGGATTTTTTGAACACTCGATTACGATTTTTTTAATAGGTTAAACTGGTTTTTTATCCAAAAAGTATTTCTTTCAATTCAAGTTTTAGATTATGAATAATATTTTCTCAATACAATTCCAATTAATATTAATTTTTTTAAAGAATTTAAAAGAAGCCTTTATTAAGTCAAAAAATATGAATTTGTTTGCTTGTTTTAAAGTTTTGTTAAATAAAAATATGTATATAACAAATAACTTAAATTGTTTGCTTCTTTCATTATTCATATAAAGGTATAAAACCGGTTTACAAACCCGAAAGTGGCATTTTCAAAAATTATTCAACTTCTTGAAGTGGAGGGCTTTTTGAAGGTTTTGACCTAAAACTTTTTGTTTATTTCATAAAAAGGAATAAAACCGGTTAACCAGTTAAGAAATCCGAAACCGGTTTTTTTAGATATTAAATTTTTCAACTAAAGCGTAATCATTTTTTTGAAGTCGATGGTTTTTTGAAGATTTTGATCTAAAACTTTTTGTTTTTGTCATTATTCATATAAAGGAATAAAACCGGTTAACCGGTTTACAAACCTGAAACCGGTTCTTTGAATATTAATATTTTCAGCTACAGCGTAAGCAATTTTTTGAAGTCGATGGTTTTTTGAAGATTTTGATCCAAAACTTTTTGTTTCATTTATTATTCATATAAAGAAATAAAACCGGTTAACCGGTTAACAAACCCGAAACCGGTCTTTCAGCTAAACCGTAATCAATTTTTTGAAGTCGATTGTTTTTTGAAGATTTTGATCTAAAAATTTTTGTTTTTGTTATTATTCATATAAAGGAATAAAACTTGTTAACCGGTTAACAAACCCGAAAACGAAACCGGTTTTCTCAAATCTTAAATTTTTCAGCTAAACCGTTTTTTTTGTAAAGATTTTGACCTTAAACTTTTTGTTTCTTTCATTATTCATATAAATGAATAAACCGGTTAACCGGTTTACAAACCCGAAACCTGTTTTCTTGAAAATTAAATTTTTCATCTAAACCGTAATCTATTTCTTGAAGTAGTTGGTTTTTTAACTATATTGACAAATAAAAAAACCTATTTAGTTCCTTGTTATATTGACCTAAACATAAGTATTTATATATACATACTCGTATAGCGTTAGCTAAAATGCAAAAAGGCGTAAATAGCAAAAAATTATTTTATTTTTATTTTTTGAATTGAATATTATAAATGCCATTAAACTACGAGTCTTGTCAAATTTTTACACTTCTGTTATTAAAAATGGCGCTTTTATTAATAAAAAACACGGGGACATACCTATAGTATAGCAAAGTTTTTAGCTTCTGTAAAATTATATTTTTTTGATTTGAGTTTTTTTTTACTGATTTTCAATAGTAAATTTTTCTAAATTAATTCTTATAGATCAGTCCAACTCATTGATCCGTAATTAATGTGTGTTCTTGAAGGAGCGTCTTACATCAATAAACGACCAACGTTAAACACGCTCCTCTGCGTGGACGGATCCAGAATTTATGCATATGTTAACTTTTTTGTTCGAACAACTAAAAATAACATTTCTCAAAGTCTGTGACCTTTGAGAAATTATTTATTAAATTAGATAAAGATGAGCTTTAAGTAGATTTTAATTTAAGGCAATTATAATTGTAAAACTGGAAATTGTAATTTAAAAATAATTTTTCAATTTACCTTTTGAACATGCAATTTTGATGATGCGCTTTGAAAACTATTTGTTGAGAAAATCTACTATAAATTTTAAATCTCATTTTTATTTTGATGATTTATTTAAAAACATTAAGTAGAGGAGAGTCTTTTGGTGTTTTATTTCAAATGTTATTTTGAGCCATAAAAAATAATTGAACCTAAAAACAATTTTAAATTATTTAGACGCACTTTTGTGTTGAACTATTAAAATACATTTTACTTTTAAACTTTATGTCATTATTTATTTTTATGTTATTTTTTTTTTGTTTATACATAGTAAAATTCTTACTAATTTGTGTTTAATTTTTTATATCATGTTTTGTTAAAATTTAATTGAGACTTGCAAAAAAAAAATTAAATTAAAGTTGATGTCATATTTAAAACACTTTTTCATTTTTAAAATTCAGATCCAAATAAACTATTAGTACTAATTATAGTTTTTATATTTAAATAATATTTTAAACAAATTTAATTTCTTGTTTCAACTTGCAGTTTTTAAGGGCAACAGTGTAATTATAAGACAATTTTCTTTATATTTGCGTTTGTTGTGCTTACAGTTTGCTCGTTGAGCTTTCAATGACAACTAGGAATGTGGCATATATCCAGCAAACCCAAAATACTACTACTCTACACTACACTATATATAAGTGTATAGTATAAACGAAATTCTCGAAATTTAACGAACGAACGAAAGAACCAACCAACCAACCACCCAACCAACAAACACTCAACAGAAAAGACATCAATTTAACGAACACTGGCAGTGGTGGTAGTGGTAAGTCATCATTCCATCCATTTCATCTATCCATCCATTTCATCCATCTATTCCTCGTTTTATTTTTCCGTTCCTTTTTTATTTAAACAAACCAAACCAAACAAAACAAAACAACCAACCAACCAACCATCCAACCAACAAACACACAGGCAAGCTGCCAGCCAGTGAATTCATATGTACGCATGCCTTTTAATATGACAGTCAATCGGTCTGTTATTTCGTCAGTTTGATTTTTTGCTTAAAGGAAAATGTTTAAAGCCACATCTAAATATATGACTAACTAGGCAAACATACATACATATAGGAGAGTTAGGAAAACAATCCAGCATATTGCTCGGTCCGAATGACAAAACCTTGAAAGAGTTGAAACATTGTCCGCCCTATCTTAACGTCACATTTAATGTAAATTCAAATATTTCTACGAGAATTAAATACTTTTTTTGTAAAATTTTAATAAACGAGAACTAAATACTTTTTTTGTAAAATTTTAATAAATGTTTTCTTAATTCGCATTTGTAACCTTGATAAAGTGCTATCGTGGTCATTGGGGGTGGTAGTGCATTAAACTTGCAGCCATTGCACAATAAACAAGGTAGACTCGCGGCGAAAAACGAGTACAACTCTGTAATAAAAATACGTACATTTTGTTTTCTTATAAATTATTTTTGGATGTCAAAATGGAAAATGTAAGTACATGTTGACACTAGAAAATGGAGACAACAAATAGTCAGCTGAGCTCTCGAGTTTACCTGTTATGAATTCTTGCTTGTAGCTAGTGAAGGCAAAATTGTTCACTACTTCTATAGAAGTTTAGTGGTGAATTCTAAACTCTTAGCGTTAATATCCACTGGAATGTAAATAAATTGGTGGGAAAATTTTTTTCCAGCCTAGTGCACAAAAAAATAATTTATATATTAATTTTCTATATTTTTATCTATAAGTACAAAACTATGGTAACGTTCCATACAATTTTTTCTTTTTAAATTTTGTACTATTTAACTCTTCATCATCTTGATGCATACTGCTAAAATCTGGAGTGCCATTTTCACATAACCTGGTCTGAACAATGGGCCGTAAATACATCTTTAAAAGACCCTAAGAACACTCCTTCGCAAATCTATACACACGCGATCCTTGAAATCCTCCATTGCTCTCCACGAGTGATCAGTTGTAGCTAAAATAAAGTATTCAAAACCGAAATCGGAAACGGTTTTCTCGGGTTTTGTATCACTTATTATAGTGCAACTCATAAATGATTCACTAAAATCAAACAAAGATTAAAAAGTTTATTATCACTGCTATTCTTTTTGGCGTAGTCTACACAATACGACGTTTTGTGTCGACGGCTTTAAATTGGAATTCCTTTTGACGACATCATCGATGACTGCTTATTTTTATTTAGTATTTTGTAGGAAAATGTGACGTCGAAATTTTGTTGTGCCGACTACGATTTTGTCGTGGTGTTTTTTTATAAAAGAATAAAGAGATATGAATACCTTTAAGACAATTTTGTCCTATTTGTCTTAATCTAAAATCGTGTCGTGGGTGTGAAATTCCAGTGAGTGCAATGGAAGTAAAAAAAAAAAAATTCGAAAATATTAAATGATTTGCCAAAAAAATAGAAAGTCTTTCAGAACCCGTCAGTTAGCAGCCAACTCAGATAAACACTTTTGTGTGTAAAGAAAAAGCTTCTGCCGTTTCCAGACCATGCCTAAGCTCGAAGTTTTTTAATCTAAAATAATTTTGAAACCTTTTCAAAAAATATCAAAAAATTTTGCAAGAATTTTGCAAGTGGATTTTGTGACAGACTTCTGTCTGATTGACCAGAACTTGTTGCTTTTATCCTCACTGGAATCCGAATGTGATATGAAAAACTATAAACATTATGCGAATTTTTTACACGAATCATACGACTCTTAGGGAATTCTAATCGAATTAATGTCGACGTCAATAAAAAGTGCTGCACGCAAAGAAAAAACATGGTTGAGGTAACCATAATCTAAGAGCAACATGTTATGGTTGAATTATATGGTTATATATAAAAATAATATTGTTGTCGTTGGAACATATTATTGTATTACATAAAAATAACATTTTAAAATACAACCATAATTATGTTTATAATATAAACATACTATAATATAATTTGAAACATGAAATGGTTATATGTGACAACGTATGAATATATTTATAAATAACAAAAAACAAATACACGAATATTTCCATTTAGACTTACATACATATTTTGATATTTTCTGCTTACCTTTTTCTGTGTTTGATATAATTAATTTAAAACTATCATTTATAATAAAAAAAACAAATTTATTTGTTGACAACAAATATGCATTTAATGTTTTTACGGTTTTAGATGAACAGATAGCTTACACACATATTTCTGAACTGAAAAAATGTCAAAACCAAAATATGTATTTTTAAAACCAAACATTATTTGTTTATTTGTAGACAAACTTAACATACTATGTTTAATAATAATATATTATGGTTATAATTTTTAAATATTAAAAATAATTTGGTTGTGGTTTGAATTTTAATATGTTTCAAATCAACCATGTTGCTTTTTTGGTGCGTATGAATGATTAACTGTTAACAAAAAACTTGTTTATCGTGACCAAAGCATTGTTTTAAATAACTATAATTTGTTCACAGCAAACATCTATTGTTACAGAGAACATAGTGTGGTTGCCGTGACCATACAACTACCATGTTTTTTCTTTGCGTGATGGAAATACACATTTCTAATTACAGGTTTTAGTAGTGTCTATTCTAAATTGCACGTATCAATTTGATCTCTACCAATAAATTTAGTTACAGTGGAATAAAATAACACTATCACTTAACTTTTTAATGGTAGTGAAAAAATGTATCACTAGCACTAAGCACTAAGCTGGTGGTACATAGTGAAAAATAATAATTTTTCTTAAATGGATTATTTTTTATTCTCTTCACCACAGGTTGAGTACGAGTATATATAAGTTTGTCATTACGTGTGTAATTTCTACAATATTCATTTCCGACCCCATAAATTATATATATTTTGAATCCTTATACAAAGAGCAGTTGATTAAGCGACGTTCGTGTTCGGGTTGAAGTGGAATTCGCTAAGGCACCAGAAAAGGTACAAACAATTTAAACACAACAATCTGTCAGGCATAGTTTCGAAAATTTTGCGATTGCAATTCAGCCCCAATGGTCCAAAAATTATAGCGCTATGGTTAATAAAAGGAGAGCGCCTTGTATTTTTTTATTTTAATTGTTTTTCTGTAATTTTTAATTGTTTTGCGGAAACCGAAAATTCAGTAAAAATACTCTCGTTTACAATAAAATCAGAATTTCACCAAACAATCGAAATTTCACTAAGTTATCATATTTTCATCAAAATTTCACCTAAAAGTTGAAATTTTCCCCTAAAATTTTTATTCCGATCAAAACATAAAATTTGATTAAAAACCAAAATTTCAAAAAAAAAAAAAAAATAATAAAAACTCTCACTAATTAAAAAGTTCTCTTGTAGTTCCAAGTTTCAGTTCCGCAGGCTGGTTTGGAATAGTGGGCGCGGTACCTCCCATACAAAGTGAACAATTATTATCGAGTGCATCGGGAACTGTAATAACTATAGTTTTAAAATTTTGCAAGAGTAATCCCTCTGTCAATATCGCGTAAATAGAGACTAGATGTTAAGTTCGGTTTATTCTCTATAAGAATTAATAATTTTTAATTCTAAATTAGGTATTTAAGATGGTAAATATAAAAGTAAAAATATCAAAGAAGAAGGAAAGCCTTAGGTAGTGGTAGAATTCGATCTCACCAACTGGCGCTTGAGATTGAATACAGTTTTTCTCGTATAACTTTATCTGAGTTTGGTTGGTTAAATAGATGATGTTTACAACTTAACAAAGTTGATAGATACGAAGAATGCTGAAGACGGATGAAGCTGTCCAGAAAATGTATTACATTCTGCTGGTGTCTGAAATAAAATTTTCCAAATTTTTCTTTTACATTAATCACCTAATTTGTAATTAAGAATTATTCTTTCTTAGAGAGAACAAAACGAACTTAAGCTTGACTTCAAATTTCATCTATATGTAAGAAACTATTTTATGCAACATATCTTTCCCGTTTTAGGAATTCAGACATACCAAAATTCTAAAAGTTGGTGCTTTGTATTCCATTACTATCTATCCAGCAACAACTTTTCGAAAAATATCTGTCAAATTGTTAACCGAATACGATTAAAACATGTATTCGGCCGTGGTCAATTTTCTATACCCTTCGCCATAGTAATTTTATTTTTACAGACATAAGTACAAAGTTAATAGACAAGCGCATTAAAAATTTTTTTAGTAAAAATTTTATAAAATTTTTTTTAGTAAAAATTTTAAAAACATTTTTTTTGGAAAAAATTTTATAAAATTTTTTTAGTAAAAATTTTATAGAACATTTTTTTTGGAAAATTTTTTTTCAATTTTTTTTAACTTCTTTTTGTAATATTTTTTAAAAATTTTTTTTTAATTTAATAGAAAACTGTTTTGTATTTTTTTTGAAAATATTTTGAAAAATTTTATAGAAAATCTTTGTAAAAATTTTATTGAAACTTTTTTGTAACAATTTTATAAAAAATATTTTGAAAATTTTTTTTTAATATTTTTTGTTGTAAAATTTTCGAATTATTTACAACATTTTTTTTAACTTTTTAGTAAAAATGTTTTAAAATTTTTTTTTTTGATATATATTCTTTGTTAAAAATTTTTTGGAAAATTTTTTGTAAAAATCTTTTGTAAAAATTAAAATTTACTTAAATTTTCTATATATATCTTCTGATGCTTTGGAAAATTTGATTTCAACAGACGGAAAGAAGGGCGAATAGACGGACATCGCTTAAACAACTTCTTTCTCTATGTATAAGGATTCAGAATATACATACGAGTATATACTTTATGGGATCGGAAATGAATATTGTAGAATTTACATACAGAATGACAAACTTATATATACCTTTTTCCATCTGTGGTGAAGGGAATAGAAAAACGTAGCAGGGAAGTAAAATTTAATAAATATATTGTGATTTCTGTCACAATCATTTATAACAACTTTTGGCATTTAATAAAATTCTTTAAAAGTCCTGATTCTGGATAGTGGGGGATAAATGGTTTAGAGCTTGTATTAAATAATAATAAAAATACCCATAACCAACGTTTAAAAAAGGCTGCTCAAATGGTGGCTGGTTATATATTTGTGCCCAACACTAATTTGTGAACACAACTACATATGTATGTACATACGTGTTGTACTACACCCAATACATCCATCCACTTAACAAACACTCACTCATCAAAATTGCATGAAGTGTTTTTTGTTTGTTGGTTGGTTTGTTTGTGCTGTGAAATTCTATTCAGTTATGTGTGATTTTTATTGTTGTTGGTTTTGTTGTCGTTGTTTTAATTGTTGCTGTTGTTGCAGCAAAGAAGACCTACCAACCGAGAGACCGACCGACCCAAAACACAACTTAAGTTCAAGGATATTATGTAACATTGGTTTGGTTTGGTTTGTTTTCTTTTTTTCTTTCCTTATGCTTCGCTTTTCGAGCGTTCGTTTGACGTGTTATTGCTGCTGTTGCTGCTGCTACAACTGTGAGAGTGTAAGCACTTTAACCAACAGCCACGATACAAGAACTTATAAAGCATGTTTATAATCATATTCCAGCTTCTCACAGCTGGCCCTCTCATATACTGGTGCAAATTGTTTAAATTGAAACAGTCATTACCAACCTCATTCTCATCATGGCAATCGTCAGCAGTAGTAGTTGCAGTAGCAGTAGCAACAGCAGCAACTCAACCTTCCTCAACCAGTTTTCAATAAAATTACTCACTCCTCCCCACTCCTGACTACTTGTTCACATATTAAACGTGCATGTCTCTTTTCACTTTTCACATTTTCATTCCTCTTTTTCATTTTACACTTAGCACTTTGTGCTTTCGTTTTTACCCTGGAATACTTGAATGCATCGCTTGAATGCATCTCCCTTAATACGTCTTTCCCAAGTTTGTTCTCTACTTGAATTATCATCAGTTTTGTTGCTTGTTTCTTTTCCTCCCGTGCTAATAGTTTCTGTTCTGGTTCTCAGTAAATAAGTTCTATATAAATTGTACTTTTAGTTTTACAGAACTTATCTGTTGAACGAGTATATAGAAGTGCATATAGTACATTCAAATAGTACATACATATGTATATAATTTATTTAATTTTTTTCCTGCACGTGTGTGAGATAAATTTACATGTGTGTTGGTTAATGTTTATAATTCCAATACTCGTACACTGTTTAGTTTTGTTCTGGATGATGGTACTCGTTTTAGTAGTTTTTACACTATAAACTTTAGATGTATTTACAGCAAATATAAATTAAAAATGCATTGTTAGTAATTGTAGCAGCCACCTGATGATCTAAGTTTTCCAATATAGATACATTTATTTAAAAAAAAAGATAGATACTGACTTTTTGCATCATCTTGTATAGTAGTTTTAATTAAACATTATGTAAATTCTATATAAAGGGCGGGGAGGGAGGGTTCATACCTTTGTGCACTTATTTCGTCAACCAATAGATTCAGAATTAATTTCCAAATCGATTTACAGAATTACACACATACGTATCGATGGTCTCAAGTACACGCAAAGAAAAACCATGGTTATGTTATGGTCACAGAAACCACATTATGTTCTCTGTAACAATATATGGTTCGATGAACAAATTTTTGTTATTTGTAATAGTACTTTGGTCCCGGTAAAAAAGGTTTGCTTAAAATTTTATCATTAAATGGTTACTACGTACAAAAAATTTAACATGGTTGGTTTTAACTATATAATTATTACTCCACAACCAAGGTTTTTTCGTAGCTAACCAAAATATTTTTAAAAATAAAAATTATTTGTTTGTTTATGTCATCGGAGTTTATTGTTTTGTGCTTTAAAAAAATAATAAAAAATGTATAAACAATTGTTTCAGGAATTCAATTTAAAATTAAATATTTAATTATTTCTTTTCGGCTGTTGAATTGAGCGCGTGGCAACCATCTACTCTGTATACACGCATTTCGAATCCTCTCGGTGTGAGACTGTGTTTTATTATTAATTATTAGACCAAACAAATTAATAAAACCTCGAAATCGTTGTTGTTGTTCTCAATCATAGTTTACAAGAATGCTTTCGGAGACAAGAAAGACTTTACTTTGTACTTGAAAGACTATATGAAAAAGGTGTTGGCTGAATTGGAAAAGAAATCCCCCGAAATTGATGTCTTCAAGAACAATTCTTTACTGGTAAATCCATGAACTGCGATTGTATGGGCCATGTGCGAATGCCGTTAAATCGATGGCCAAAGTGTTCCCTCCCTTATGTCCTTGAAACACGGTTTGGAAGAAGAAAAATGCTAATTGAATTTTTTTATTCATGTATTAATAAAATCATCTGTTTTTTATATAAAATAAATAATTTTGTATTTTAAAATGTAAAAAAACTGGCATATCCATTTCCTTTGACATTTCATATTTTTTAACCATACTATAATCGTTAATTTAACCATAATATTATAATGTTCAACAATAATATGGTTTCACTACAACCATATAGTTTAACCATAATATGTTGCTCTTAGATTATGGTTACCTCAGCCATGTTTTTATTACATAAATTTATTGCAGTAGTGTAAAAAATAACGCTTTAAAAAGCAGTTTTACATTACAAATTACATGTAAATATTACAATTTATATTATGTTTTTACCTTCTCCGCTGAAATTCAATTATTTGAATTAGGGCCTTTCTATATGAGACAAACGATATGTAGATATATTAGCTAACAAGGCATCATCTTACTTAATAGTTGTTCCCGCCATGTCGTTGGCATCCTGACAATATTTCGTTTGATTTTGTTTTGAAAGTAAGCCACACCATATTTTGATACTCTTTCTTTTGTACTTTAGTTTTAGTTAATGTATTTTGAAAAATATTTTTTGTGTAAACATTTTATGGAAAATTTTGTGTAAAAATTTTATTGAAATTTATTGTAAAAATTTTATTGAAAATTTTGTGTAAAAATTTTATTGAAACTATTTTGTAAAAATTTTATTAAAAATCTTTTAAAAAATTTTCTAGAAAATCTTTGTAAAAATTTTATTAAAAAGTTTTTGACATTTTTTTAAAACATTTTTTGTAAAAATATTTTAGCAAATTTTTTTTGTAAAATTTTTTTTTGAAAATATTTAGAAATTTTTTTTTAAAGAAATTATATTTAGTAAAATTGTGTTTAAAATTTTTTTTAGATTATTTTTTTATTTTTTGGTAAAATTTTGAAAATTTTTGGTTAAAATTGTTTGAAAATTTTTTGTAAGAATTTTTGGAAAATTTTTTGGAAAATTTTTGGAAAATTTTTTGTAAAAATTAGTTGTAAATTTTTTAAATTTTTTTTTTGTTTTAAATTAGGACCTTACAAACTAAATTGCGTTAGAATGTTCAGAAAAAGCAAAAAAATCCTTAAAAAATATGTTATCATATTGACCAGTGGGCACCCTGTGAGTCTGTTGGCTACCTCTATGTGTATTGCTTTCCATAAAGGCCTTTAATACAAATCAAAATAGAAAAACCCTACCAACATAAAAGCAAACAAAAATGCCCCTCGCAGGGGGTTATTGATCCCCCGAAATCTATATACACTCCATGCGATCTACTGGTCGGGTCTGATATTTATTTAACAAAGAAAAAAGCAAAAGAGAATCATTACAACCGAAAAAATAAAAAAAAACCTGAAAAATATAGGTAGGCGTGGGTTTTTGCCCACAACCTCTAACGGAAAGTTCTGATGTTGGTGAATTCCATTAGTGAAATTTTCAAAACTATACTTGGCATATTGGTGGGCTTAAATTTTCTGTAACTCTTCTAGTGCCTTGGCAAAGTTGTTTTCAACCCGAACACGGAAAGACGGACATCGCTTAATCAACTTCTTTAAGTATAAGAATCCAGAATATATATACCTTATGAGGTCGGATATGAATGTTGTAGAAATTACAAACGAAATGACAATTTTATATATACTACCTTTTATCCACCTGTGGTGAAGGGTATAAAAATATATGTATCTCAAAGTCAATCTTATAGGGTAACACTTTTTATATTAAAGGTACAAAAGCACAAAAATACAAGCGTAATATACCTTTTTATGGGGCACCTTATAGTTTTTAATATATTTTTATTATTATTAAATTTCAAGTGATTATTTGTTACGACTCAAAAGACACATACATATGTTATATGCATTATATTTTATGGGGACACCCTTCAATTTTCTTATTATAGAATTAGATTTGCTGTATAAATTTAAAGTATCATGGGGACACACATTAACTTATATTATTAATCTTCTTTTTATTTCGGACACTGTATTACACATTCGGTATAAATTTTAAATGTCAGACCAGAACGGTTCAAAAGATACAGCCGCATATATTAAATACAATCACTTATGGGACACCCTTTTAATTTCTAATTTTAAATGATATATTTACAGCAGACACGTCAGTACACAATCTGTGTAGGTTTCAAGACTTATATATATATATATATATATATATATATATATATATACATGTTATACAGGCTATACATGTTCCAAAAATAGGTATATATGTACATCAAATTCCAGTCGCAGGACCTGCTAGTTGTAAATAAAATCAAAAATTGTGCTCCAATTTTAATGTTTTGCTATATGCTGGCAAAATATCTACCGGATATTCTTTATTTTTCATTTTTCGAACTTCTAAAAAAACAAAAATGTATAAATTTCGCATGAAAATTAATTTTTGTCGCCACAACTTTCTCGACATCTCTGAAACTACTAAGCTGATTCATAAAAAATATTTTGATAAATAAAATGTAAGCTTACTTAATCACATATTATGTTACTTAACCAAATAAGCTAAGCAATAACTAAGTAGTAAAAATATTTTATATATGTACGTCGTTCAATTTCCTTCATTTTGGATATAACGGTATAAACATGTATCTCGAAAACTAGAATCAATTTAATAAAATGAAACGATTGCTTCGATCCTGTATTTGAAGCTTGCACTGTATTTTTTTTTATTTTTTTTTTCTTTAGTGAATTTAATGTTTTTCTTTTTGGATCGCAATTATAAATTTGTTTTCATAAAGAACTAATAACGATTTACTTACTTTTGACGGGCCCTTATTGGTTCCCTCCTAAGTTTTCTTTTACAAATATGTGTGTAAGTCATAAATATCGTGTGATTTGATTTTTTTTAAGTTTTTTATTTATTTATTGCTAAATAAAACAGTAAAAAATCAATTTGCTGATTATGTGTTTTTTTTTTGGCTTAATTCTATTCTTCTGACTCTTGCTTCCCTTTTCACCATTAACCGCGTCATTTGCGGGTTTGATTTAAATTTTTTCATTATTTTTCTTTAAGACTTTTTGTTTGTTTTTAACTATTGTTTCTCTTTTTTGCTTTGTTGCTGTTGTTTTAATTAAATTTTCT
The DNA here is from genome assembly GCA_949628195.1 of Phasia obesa. Taxonomy (NCBI): domain Eukaryota; kingdom Metazoa; phylum Arthropoda; class Insecta; order Diptera; family Tachinidae; genus Phasia; species Phasia obesa. Next base: position 20,133,602 of record OX451215.1, on the reverse strand, counting down.
ATTTTTAGCTCAACTCTTTAATTGTTTAATTGCATTAAAAGTTACGCATACAAATTACATGTTGACAGCGATTTAAAATGTTTTGTTTCAGAAAACTAAAAAATAAAAAGTATGACTGCAGCAAAACTTAAAAGAGAAAAAAGTGAACAAACATTTACATGAAAAAAATACAACAACAAAAACAATGGTAGCAAATTGTCAACAATATTTTACACAATGACCTTTTCTTTTATACCAATTTCGACAATAAAAAAAACTATTTATTACCTCATCAGAAAAATAAAAGCAGCAGCTGTATTTATTTTTCAATTTAAATTCAAATGTGAAACTTTTCTTTTTACTATCAACCTTCGTGCTCCCCCAATAGTTTCTCGGTGGGTCCTTTTTTCTACTTTTAAACTTCTGTGAACCATTTGACGGAGAGAAGGATATTATTTGCTGTATCCTTGTACTGCCAACATTTTTTTAGGTGTCAGTTTCCTTCTTTTTTTTATTTCATTTTGATTTTTATTTTCTAGTTTTACATTCTTTCGCTTCCTCCGTAGGTTCCATTTTTTATTTTCTGTTGTATTATTTAAGACATTTTTTGCATACAAATAATCTTTTATACCAGTGGTCGGCAAAGTGCGGCTACAGAGCCGCATGTGGCTCTTAGGCTCCTTAAGTGCGGCTCTAACACAAAATTTGTATTTTATTTATTTTGCCTACACATGAGATCCTTATAGACTATAACATGTGATTATCGCTTAAAACTAAAATTAGTTGTTCAAATAAACAATTATATCTCGCTTCATAACATCCACGGCGCAGTAATATTTTTTTAATTTAAAAAAAAAACTTGGTAAGAAAAAAATTACATCTTATGCAGGGAACACAACTGAGGTAAACGACGAATTTCGTCCAACACGACAAATTCATCAGAAAAAATTCGATGTGTAAATTCGTCGTATGAAGCACAATAACGACAAAAATATAACAACTTACTGTTAACTTACTGTTTCTTCAAAAAAAAAAAAAAAAAAAATGTACAAAGAAATGAATCAGAGAATTTAAAAATTTTGTGAAAATCTTTAAAAAAAATAAATATAAAGCTTATTACAGTAAAAGCTTCTTTGCTTGTACGTAAATGTTTAAGAATGAGGTGGTTGCTACGGTCAGTAAGCAGTATAAATAAATCTGTCAAGTGCGAGTTAGACTCACACATGTAGGAGGGTTCCGTACTTTGTTTAGTACAACTTTAAAAATTGAAGTTGGTAATTTTTTCATGTCTTATAGGGCACCCTATAATTTTAAAATTAAACTCATATTCACGAAAATTGCATCACTATTGGAACACCCTTTAAATTTAGTAATTGCTGTCATAGCGGCCATGGTAATACAATTTCTATAAAAATATCAGCAGCCTACCTATTGCAGTTGAAAAAATAAAGTTATATACTTGAAAAACATGTCACTGATGGACCACCCTTTAGTCATTGGTAATTATTAAATATTTCAATCTATCTATCTATTAGGATTCAAAAAATAATGCTATTTACGTACAAGTCATGTATCTGTTCGAACACCCTTTAAATTTGTTATTTTTTGTGGAGGCCATGGTATTTCTCTTTCTATGAATATATCAAGAGTCTATCTTTGACGGTTAAAAAAATAAGTCACTATACGTGAAAAATATGTCACTGTCGGAACACCCTTTAATTTTTAGTAATCGTCATAGCGACCGTGGCAACACACCGCATCTTCTATGCATATTATAAGAGTCTACCTATTACGGTTTAATAAATAAGGCATTATATATGCAAATCACGACACTGTCGGAAAACCCTTTAATTTTTACTGTTTTTATAGGGGTCATAGTAATACACAATCTGTGAACATTTCAATAGTCTATCTATTATGGTTAAATTATTAGGCCTTATACATGCAAATCACACCACTGTCGGAATACCCTTTAATTTTTAGGTTTATTTTTTTATCCTTGTCTACATATTGTTTACATATGTATATGCAAACAATCTTTTTCAACCAAGAACATTATCATGAGTAAACTGAGAAGTCGTCGTATTGAGAACTTGGAATCATGCCCAAAATTAACAACAACAACTGACTTAGTAAAATTTTAGTGTGCTAAAAGATTACTTTTAGTAAACTTTAAGTGTAAAGATTACTTTTAGTAAACTTTAAGTGTAAAGATTACTTTTAGTAAACTTTAAGTGTACTAAAAGATTACTTTTAGTGTACTAAAAGTTTACTAAACATGCAGATTTGGCTCCCATTATTTTTTTCAATTTTTGTAATGTTCATATTTGGCTCTTTGGCTAATAAGTTTGCCGACCACTGTTCTATATATATATAATAAAACTGTAACGGGACCCTTTCTGTATGTGAAAGATGTTTTTAAAATAAAAAATAGCAATTTTTGGAATTTTTGTCGGTATGTTTGTGTTCGCATCACGTAAAAACTACCGGATAAATTTAAATAAAATTTTGTGAAGAGGTACCTTAGTATCTAGGTTTAAATATACCTCATTTCCAAAAGAGAAAATAGAGAAAACGTAGTGAAAGTACGCAATTTCACCGATTTAAAGGTATTCGTACTGCAAACTTGGCAGCATCTTTAATTTTTGTCAGCGTGATATTTTAAACACTATTTACAGAACTCTACAATAGAACTTTATAAATTTTAGAATTGTATCCAGGGATGGGTACCTCTATATAAAAAAGTAAATAAACCATAACTCAAGCACTCTAAAAGTAAAAGTCTTAAATTTTGGTGTGAATTACTTTCCAAGCAAAAACGAACAAAATATTATCAGGACACCTTCGACATATTTTGGCAATCGAGCCGCAGATTACATTTATATTGGCTCTGAAAATTTATTGTTGAGTGCCTGTAGATTAATGCAAAATTTTATTTTTTAAGTTTTTCCTTACTTTTGTTGAGCAAATGCAACTTTTATGGTCAGCGAATTTTGAAAAACCTTACTAAACTTGGACCCAGCAGATTCTAAAATACCATTTTTCGCCCCGCCTCCTTTTGTGGGCGGTGACATAAAATATTATTTGCTAAAATAATGTCATTATTAAAAGAAATGGACGTCTTAAAACCATAAAAATAAAATTTTTAAAATTATATGGTCAGGGTGGGATATCCCTCCTATCCTGGGGGGTGGGATTTTAAAATTTAAATTTTTTTTTGCTTTTATGTCGAAGAGAAGAATCTTAATAAAAGTCATTTTTGTACTTTATAGTATTCAATTTATCTGAAAATAATTATTTTATTCATAACAAGCTGTGCTCACTTCATCAGCGTAATACTGTGAATAGTTTTTTAAATTTCCCGCTGACAAAAATAAAAGTTGCTGTTAAGTTTGCAGTACCTTTAAGTCAGTAAAATTACGTATTTTTACTACTTGTTCTATGTTTTTTCTTGGCAATGAGATATTTTTACGGGGAAAAAAATATCCTATAATTGAACCACGATACTAACGTACCTCTCCGTAAAATTTTATTAAAATGCATCCACTAGCTTTAAGTAATGTGGACCCCAAACAGCCTGTTTTTATTATATGTACAGATAATAAATTGTTTATATTAGTAACAATAAATTTTATTTAATATAATAACAATTTGTTTAAAACAATGTAGAAACCAAAAACAACGTTTTTTTTCTCTTAAATTAGAGATCTCAAATTTCTCAAATAGTGATATATAACATTTTTCTCGATTGCCCTTACTCTCGAAAGCTTTTCACTTTTTTTTTGGACAAAAAATTGAACAAGAAAATCTTTTTTTTTTAATTTCGAACGAAATTTTTTATTACAAAAATTTAAATCAAATTTTTTCTAAAAATTTATAGAAGTAGCTTTATTTTATAAAATACATTGCAAACCTCTCAAAAAAGTCAATAAAAACATATGCAATTTACTCAGCTTTCCTGATTTTAACAGTGTCCCCAAACGACAAATCTCAAGCAAAAGCCATAAAAATTCTCTATGCGATGCAGAATATCGTTGTCTGTCGAGCTGTTAACTTTAAGTTTTACATTTCTTAAATATAATTTTTGGCCTAATTTTGGCATGGTGACGGGCACAGCTAGTTGAGTAAATTAATGAGTTCGTTAGAAAATTAGTTGTTGAAGTATGTTGGCAATTAATTGGTAACTTTAGAACTTTTTTAAATTTTCAATCTCCAAATTTCTGTTAGAAAAATCTTTTATTTAACATTGGTCGAGATAGATTTAAGGTTTCTATGGGAGCTATATAAAACATAAGTTTCACCTGAGTTACGGCTCTTCCTGTACACACAAGGTCCTGTTACAGTTTTTTTTTAAACATATTATATGTATATCTTCAGTGTCCATTTTAAACGCGGCTTGAAAATGATGTCTTCACATCGAAAGAGCTCGCCAAACGTACCAAAACAACAGTCAGTGACGACGGTCTTCACAGAAAGGTATGACAACAGTCATAATATTTGTTCGAATTTTGAGACTCTTACCTTTATTCAGATATTGTTTGTAAATATAAATGAGATTACCGTTTTTCCCGATTTTCATAAGCCAATTTTGTTTAGCGATGAAGCGCACTTCAGGTTGAATGGCTACGTCAACAAACAAAACTGCCGCATTTGGAGTGAAGGTAATCCTCAAGTGTATGTCGAAACGCCGTTACATCCAGAAAAACTGACTGTTGGGTGCGTTTTATAGGTTGGTGGAATCATTGGTCCGTACTTTTTCAAAAACGATGGTGGCCAGAACGTTACAGTCAATGGTGATCGGTATAGAGTCATGATTACTAACTTTTTCATTCCTGAATTGAATAACCATGATGTCCAGGAGATGTGGTTTCAACAAGACGGCGCAACATGTCATACAGGTCGTGCCACAATCGATTTATTGAAAGACACGTTTGGTGACCGCCTAATTTCACGTTTTGGACCTGTAAATTGGGCTCCAAGATCTTGTGATTTAACACCGCTAGACTACTTTCTGTGGTGCTATATAAAGTCATTGGTCTATGCGGATAAGCCACAAACGCTTGACCATTTGGAAGCCAACATTCGCCGTGTTATTGCCGATATACGGCCACAAATGTTGGAAAAAGTCATCGAAAATTGGACGTCCATATAGGACTACATCCGCGCCAGCCGGTGCGGTCATATGCCATCATATTTAAATTGTAATGCCACAAGATATCTTTCGGATAAATAATATTCATGTCAATCGAATAATACATCGTTGTTTTATTGCAACTTAAAGTTCAATACAACCACATTTAATGTACGGTTGTGAACTCTTCGCAAATTCTTAAATTGCGAAGAGTTCACAACCGTACATTAAATCTGGACGAAGGTATGATTTTGCATTCACTTGCCTAATATTTAGAGGAGTATAATATTGTGTCCGCCAAAGACACCTCCTCAGCTTCATAAAGATTTGTCCTACAAGTGTGTTAACATGATTTTTCCAAGTTAGGCTATTATTGAGAAATCTGATATCACAACGATGCCTTAAAGGAGCGAGATGTCTTCCAAATGTCTTCCAAATGTTCCAATGGCGTTTAAGCATTTTATTTATGTAAACTCTCCTAACATTCATTTTATATAAAAGATGATGGTACATAGATATCCAAGTCTGCAGTTGTGTTAGTGCATGTCAATATTTAATGATGTTTATTATCCCACTGTCACATTCTCCTGGTGTTATGTATTGTGCATCCTTATTTTTGCACCAGTACAAACATTTCAAAAATAAATGAATTATGACCTTCAAAAAGTATACGAGTACATGCGTTTTGCAAATACCCAGATTGCAAAAGAAATATGCACTGACATATTGGCACATACGTTGCCATATGCAAATTCATGACACTGCAATTATTCTATTAAATAAGTTTTAATTGATTTTTATTTTTTTTTTAATATGTAAATTTATTTTATAACATAAAAGTAATTGAAATAATTTTTGCAAAAAAAAACCGACTTCAAAACAGATAGAAGGGCACCAGTTATAAACTAAAAATGTAAGAAATAATCTGTAAGAATTAGATTTAAACCAAATAATAGATGCGCTAAAATTAGCGGTAAAAAGTAAAGACTATGTGAATGTCAAGCATCTACCTATTACTGTTCATAATTTGAGCTATTTTCACCAGCATCCGTCTTTTATGGGGATACTATTCAGCCTCTGTCTGATTTCAAAAATATGGTCACATAGATTAAATAACATCACCTATTCGGACACCCTTTAATTTACAATTTTAAATTAAAGACCTGTTGTTATAGAGGACTTGGCCACAAAGATTCTTTGTAAATTTCAACTATCTGTCTATAACGGTTAAAAAGTTTAACCATATATATCAAATTACATGAACTATTGGAACACCCTTTACATTATAATTCCAAATTTATACTTGTTATCATAACAGAGAAAGTAGGGGATATTCTGCCTAATTTTCAAGTGTTTGTGTTTAACGGTTCAAAAGATAGGGCCATATAGATCAAATTACATAATTTATAGGGAGACCCTATAATTTCTATATTAAAATTTTATACTTGCTATAGTGTATTTTGCAATACAGGTTGTCTATAACAGTTCAAAAGTTTGGCTACATACATAGAATTACATTAACTACTGGGACACCCTTTTATTTCCAAATTAAAATTTTATACTTTTTGTTACAGCGGACTTAGCAAAACAGGTTGTTTGTAAATTTCAGCGGTCTGTGTACAACTGTTCGAAAATATGGCCATATACATCAAATTAAATGAATTATTGGAGCACCCTTTAATTTAAAATTTTGCTTATTTATACATTTTATTATAACGGTCATAGCAATCGACATTCTGTCAAAGTGTCAAGATTTTGTCTATAACGGTTCAAAAGTAAGGCCCATATAGATCAAATTACATCACCTATGGGGACACCCTTTAAATTTATTTTTTTATTAATTTCTGCTGTTGGGAGCTATAACAATTTTTTAATTTGGTGCCCTTTACGGTTCTTAATACACGTAAAAAATATGTATGTTGTATGGGGACACCCTTTAATTTTTAATATAAGGAATGTTAAAACGGGACCAAACTAAAAGCATAGCCTTTCAAATAAAGAAAAAAAATTTTAAATCGATTCAGAAATGGCTGAGTTCTGTGGTTACATACATAAAAAAGCAACATTCATAGATCAAATTACATAATTTATGGGGACACCCTTTAGATTCCAAATTCAAATTGTATACTTGCTATAGTGGACTTTGCAATACAGGTTCCTTGTAAATTTCAGCTGATTGTTTATAACAGTTCTAAATTTTGGCCACATACATAGAATTACATTAACTATTGGGACACCCTTTTATTTCCAAATTCAAATTTTATACTTTTTGTTATAGCTGACTAGCAATACAGGTTCTTTATAAATTTCAGTAGTCTGTGTACAACTGTTCAAAAGTATGGCCATATACATCAAATTAAATTATTGGAGCACCCTTTAAAATTTTGAATATTTATACATTTTATTATAACGGTCATAGTAATCGACATTCTGTCAAATTTTCAAGTTTTTGCCTACAACGGTTCAAAAGATAGGCTCAAATACGTCAAATTACGTCACCTATGGGGACACCCTTTAAATTTTAAATTTATTTTTTTTTTTAATTTCTACTGCTGGGAGCTATAGCGACACACAATTTTTTTAAATTTTAATTTGGTGCCCTTTACGGTTCTTAATACACGTAAAAAACATGTATGTTGTATGGGGACACCCTTTAATTTTTAATATAATGAACTGTTTTTAAAATGGGATCAACCTGAAAGCATAACATAAAAAATTTAAAATGGTTCAGAAATGGCTGAGTTCTGCGGTTACATACATAAAAAAAACTCAACATTCAGACGAATAGATAACCTCCTTCTTTTTTGAAGTCGGTTAAAAATACACTTTCTTACAGTGAGGACTAAACGCAGTAGGCGTAAATAAATATTTTAAAATCAACCCTATTAGTAGTTAGAGAGAATAAACGAACTTAAGCCTCACTTTAACAATTAATTTTATTTATTTTAATTTATATTTTAAAACTTGCTGTGCCCGCCACGTGTGAGCGAATTTTGTTTTAAATATAAAATGATACCCATTTTATAATTATTGTATACTTCAGACAAAGCAACTAGTAACCGCTTTATTTATAAGACCAAATCTTCAATATAGAAAAATGGCTGAAGAACTGCAGAATAAAAGTACTCATACGAGTACAACTTGTACTCATATAACATTTTTTTTAAATCATCGTCTAAATCCCGGATAGGAATATTATGTGTTTAGATAAAATATTAGGAATATATTTATTTTTAATAAAATTTAATTAAGAATTTTAAGCATATTGTAATTATTATAAATATATTCGTTTAAATTCTTTTTACAATTAAAGAGAAAAATGTGTAATTAATAAAAGTTTTTATTTTCTGTGTGAAAAATTTAAAACAATTTGTAATTATGGCATGATAAAACGATTTTAAAAACCCATTGGCAACAATATGAATAGCAACAACAACAACTACTAGCAAATATTATGAACACTACCAGCAACAACAATAACAATAACAATAACAAACTGTAGAATGTTTTTGAAAATTTATAAATTAAAAACTTAAACAACAATTGGAATAATTACATAAACAAGCAAAATTTTTAATTTCCTTTCCACACAAACACGTTATAGATTATAAAAAAAAAAACAAAAATAAAGCAATAATATACAAATCATTTTTACAGCAAAATCTGTACTTACTCTGTATAATATAAATATACTAGCAATGCCCGGTGTGCTTCGTCAAAAAATAAAATAAACCAAAACATGACGTGTGTTTTCGTAGTAACTTATGTATAATACATTTATAAAGGTTCACTATTGCAATTCTCCAAAAACATGATAACTGCTTTGTATGGGGTACCTCCATATGAGGTTACCCCCATACAAAGTATTCATATTTCTTACTACTTTGTTTGGGATACTCTCAACATATTTCTTACCACCAAGCTTTAACAGACGAATTTCACGTCTACCTATTATAGTTTTTAGGGTTCCGTACCCAAAGGGTAAAAACGTTACCCTATTGTTTTCGCTACAATGTCTCTGTGTCTGTCCGCCCATCTGTCAGCGTCTTTTATTTTTGGAACCATAATAGGTAGTGTCTTGAAATTTTCACAGAAGATGTATAACTGTTGCCGCTATAGCAACAAATACTAAAATACTTAGAGGGTGTTCGAATAGAGACGTGTTATTCACGTATATGTGTTTTTGTCTTGAACTGTAGAAGGCATACACTTTAAATTTACAAACAGTAATTAAAACTAAGTTCGTAATTAAAACTAAGTATACAAAAAATGTATAAAAAAATCCATCTAAAAATTAAAGGGTGTTTCGATAGTGATTGATTTGCATGTATGTATATGACCTAAATTTTAAACCATAAAAAGTAGACTCTTGAAATTTTCAGAGAAGGTGTAGGCCGCTAGGTGCAACAAATATTAAAACTTATAGGGTGCTTCTTAAGCGACGTGTTAATTACGATTATGTCTTTATTTCTTGAGCTGCAGGAGGCAAACACTTAAAATTTGCAGACAGTAATTAAAACTATGTTCGCTTTATAAACAAGTATACAGAATTGAACCTAAATATTAAAGGGTGTTCCGATAGTGACGTGATTTGCATGTGTTTGGCCTAATTTTTTAACCATAATAGGTAGACTATTGAAATTTTCACAGATGGAGTATTACTATGACCCCTATAAAAAATAATAAAAATTAAAGGGTTTTCCGGCAGTGACGTGATTTTCATGTATAACGGCTTATTTCTTGAACTGTAATAGGTAGACTCTTAAAATTGTGTACAGAAGATGTGTTGCCACGGCCGATGTGACAATTATTAAAAATTAAAGGCTGTTCCGACAGTGACATGTTTTTCATGTATAGAGACTTATTTTTTAATCGTAATATTTAGACTATTGATATATATATATAGAAATGGAATTGCCAGGGTTGCTACAACAAATAATAAAATCAAAGGGTGTTTCTACAGTGACATGATTTTTACGTAAATAGCCTTATTTTATAAAATGTAATAGTTAGGCTCTTGAAATGTTTACATTAGATATGTTACTTCGGCCGCTATAACAATTACTAATAAATTAAGGGCGTTCATTAGTAAAATGTTTTTCACGAATATTACCTTATTTTTTTAACCTGAGCCTGATATTTTTATATTACCGCGGCCACTATAACAACAATTACTTTAATTTAAAGGGTGTTTAAATAATGATGCAATTTTCGCGAATATGATTTTAATTTTAGAATTAAAGGGTGCCCCATAAGACATAAAAGAACTAACAACTTGAATTTTTAAGTTGTAGTGGACATAGTACGGAACGCTACGTGTGTGAGTCTAACTCGCACTTGACTAATTTAATTAATTACGCTATGATGAATATTTACTTTGCATATGGGATATTTCCAATCCATATTAATTTTACCCTATGCCGATTTGCATAAGGGAAGTGCCGCGCCCACTTAAAAAATATATACCCAATTTTACCCACCAGATAACTAGTTCACTGTTGTAGGCAGCTATGGATTCCTACAAACAAATTCATTTTGTGCTTTATATATAGAGATAAAAGCAAAAATTCAAACGTTTAATACAGCAGAGCTGTAAAGTAATGATTAAAAAAATGCTTTAAAACATTCGCACAATAAGTTGAGCTTTAATGGATGCATTCATTTTGTTTAAAATCTATACATATAATAGAATTGTAACAGGACCATTTCTGTACATGAGATAATTTTAAAAAAATGTTGCTGGGTGCCCCGGTAGTAGTCATGACAACTTGGCTCTTTTCGCGCTATTTTTAGCTGTTTTTGGCTACCTCTGACGCGAAAATATTTCCTTCAGCGCTTAAAAAAAAAAAAAAAAACTGTTTCCTTTACCCTTTAAAATATGGAAAAATAAATGAAAAAAACATATATCGAGTCAAAATATTATATAAAAACAAATAAAGGGTGGTTAAATTTGTAAGGGCCGCTGTTGATTTTGAATAAAACACAAATTATTTAGGAAATGATTGTAATTTCTTTTTATTTTGATAATATGGGTATGGTTCTATTATGTATGGAACAAAATATCGGCCAAATAGCCGCCGCGACCTTGGTGGCACACCTCCATCCAATGTTCCAAATTTTCGATGACGCTGAGGCATAATTAAGATTCTATGCCGTTAATGTGCCGAATTATCTCATCCTTTAGCTCTTGAATTGCTGCTGGCTTATCGACGTACATCTTTTCTTTCAAACAACCCCAAAGAAAGAAGTCCAAAAAACATGATCTTTACGGCCAATTGAGATCGCCACCACGTGAGATAACACGGCCATTGAATTTGTCGAGCAAAAAAGCCATTGTTTCGTTAGCTGTGTGGCAAGTGGCACCGTCCCGTTAAAACCTCATATCGTCCACATCCATATCTTCCAATGCGGGCCATAAAAATTCACAGTAAGTGCCTGACCGGCCTCATTTTGGAAAGAATAGATCTGTTGATGCCGCCAGCCCATAAACCGCACCAAACTGTGACTCTTTGTGTGTGCATTGGTTTTTCGACAATCACTCTTGGATTATCATTCGCCCAAATGCAGCAAGTCTGCTTATTGAGTGCCTCATCACTGAAGATGATTTTCTTCGAAAATTGATCATCTAACGTTGCCATTTCTTGCCACCATTCTGACCATTGCTCGATTGTGTATCTTTCCATGTTTCAAATTGAGTTAGTCTGAAATTGAGAAATGTCAAATTAAATGCAGAAAAAACTTGTCGTTTAGGTGTTGTTCACATTCAACATTGACCCTTAAAATTTAACCATCCGATATATTATTCGACTATTTGAAAATGACCATTTAAATCCTCTCTAGTCAGCCCTGATCTGTAAATGGACTGTACTACATTGCACATTTGAAGATCAGTTTGAATAACACTGGTTTACCAATTTTCTTTTTAATATTTAAAATGGCTGAACACGAAAAATTTATATATTTTTCATTTTGGCCATTGATCATGTATTGTTTCATTTCTTTTTTGCGATAATACTACTCTTTAAAGCAGTGATGCACAAATTTATTTTGTACTAGTATTGGTGAGAATTTGAGAGCAATTTTAAAATACCGTGATAAGCAAAAGTAGCCGCAAAGATTTTCGTTGAAAAATTAAATCAAAGGAAATTGTCTACGTTAATGCTGTTATGACAGTTTCAGTGTCTACAATCGACAGAAGCTCATCGTGTACTACATCAAATAATAATTTACCAGTAACATTGCCGTAAAAAGTTTCCAGTGAAAACATTGTTTCGCTAACTACAAAACGAACACAAATAATAAGCTCAGACAAATCGTTTATGTCAGTGCTCTCATCCAAACAAATAGAATAAAATTCACATTTGCTGAGTTTTTTTTAATAGCCAACTCTACTGATGCCCCCAATTGAGCCGTTCTCCGTGCAATAGTCATTCGGGACAAAGGCACTGATTGCATAAATGTACAATTAAGTTGCAGAAAAATTTTACTTAATAATTCTTTAATAAAAATTCCATCAGTAAAAGGTCTGCCTTGCCTGACAATATCTAGAGCCATCATGCTTGAAATTTTGCCTCTTAAATTAAAATCTTTTTCATTTTCATTTTTTTCTTCCAATTCTAGCCATCGCCTTAATTTTTCTAAAAATAATTTTTTAGATCTATTAAAAAGCTCTTTTGTCTCGTCATCATTATATTTATTTATGTTAGAAAGGAAAGAATCATAATGCTTTTAAATGTTTGATGACATTGAAGACATTGAACATTTCCAAAAGCATTGTTCATCATAAAATAATTTTTTAATTCCATGATTCCATGTTTACTTATATTGACCACTGTAACTGAAAAAAAATTGAAAAAAAGATTCATAGGCATCCGCTAACATGTGCATTCACCAACGTCTGTTGAACGACTAAACTAAAGAGAACAGGTGGAGCTTACAAACAATTGTTTCACTAAATTTGCATCACTGTTTTAAAGGCCCAACTATAATATGCATAAACTAGCTTAAGCCAATTTAAGCAACTATGCAATTACATATAAATCATATGTGGCAAACTATAATGTACTTAAGGGCAGTTTAGACAGTAAGACTTTACGTACGTAAAATCTAAGAGAAAATAAAATGAAAATCAATCCGTATGAAAAAATAGAGATTAAAAATCGTATGTTTTTTTTTTTCTTACGTTTACACTATTGGTGTTGAATAAAATGAAGTAAAATTGAAACAGCTGTTGTTAAAACAATAAAAAAAGTGAAAACAAATAAATAGAGCGCGTACTTGTGAAAAATATGCCAAATTTAAAAAAAGTAACAAGGAAATGGTTCTTGGTGTTGTACTAGCCATTGCTATAATAAAAAAACTGGAAACCAACAACTAAAACAAATTAAAAAATGTTTACGTTCTTTTGCCAAAAGTTTTTTATTGTTTACAAACTTATTTGTGACGCCAACTGGATCTATTTTGCACTATATTCAGCGGTTTTCTGTTATTTTGACGAGTTTTGCCTTTGAAAAGTTAGCATTAGTAAGAAAAACACAACGCTGATCTAATGAAGTAGAATAGTTTTTGAAAAATTTCAAAACATAAAGAGAGCCGTAAGACTGTCAAATTTCCATCCGTATTTTCTCTCAATGTCGGACAGTTTCATTACATATTATGTTTAGACGATACTACTTGTACTCTTCTACACAAAAATTTGACATGTCGTATTACTTGTAGTATAATGTAAGCCGCCCTTTAACAACACTTTTCGTTGAGTTTCGTCAAATTTCATTTGCTTAAGCAAAGTCCGAAACCGATCGCACATTCCGTACGGAAACAGCTGTTTGTGCTTTGTGTTTTACATATGAATGTACAGTCATAAAAAACTGCAATGGAGAACGAAAGTGAACAAATTATATCTAAATTTAATATAAATTATTAAAAAAAAGAAGTTTCTATAAGAAAAAAGGGAGGCATTGTATAATAATCGTAATTAAAAAGAAATAGCATTTTATTGTTTATGAGTTGAGTGATGCACACCGCTGTATTTTTTAGTACTTTTGGCCAAAATTACACAAACAGCAAAAAATGTTAAATTTTTCTTTCGAAATTTTCTTAAAACTATTAAAAATAATTATTATTTTGTATATAATTGTTAACAAATTTAATTTATTCAGAAAAAAATTTTTATTTTTCAAAAGTACGAATAAAACAAATGTGCAACTGTGTCATAATAGTTTTTAGATTCATGTAAGTACATTGTAGCCACCTAAAAGTATTCAATGAGTTGCTTTGACAGACTTTTCGTTCATTTTTTGACATTAGCTTAAGCCAGCTTATGCATATTATAGTTGGGCCTTAAAGCGTCAGTCATAGCAAAGAGACCCACGCAAACCCCTCAGAGTTCTTTGTGCACACACACAATCTCAACGAGACTCTCACACACTGAACAAAATATGTACAATTTTTAATCAGTAGCATGCCAAAGCAGGTTTATGTCGCGTTGTGTAATAAAATAAGTACACTGAAAATATATAACCATAATTAACCAAAACCATTAGTTTGAAATAATATTTATTATTTAAATATAAAAAATATTTTTTTAGTTTTCGTATTAGATTAATATAAATCACGGTTTCATTTAACATTTAAGTTATTTTAGTTGTATCTTCTACGTTTTCCACTAAGGCAAAATAAATCTTTAATGGTTAATATAGATCTACTAAACAGTTTACAACGCCTTCGATTCAAAGCTAATGAGCTTAGCAGGGATACAATATGTTCAGATCGTTTATTTCAAATAATCTTTGAATTTCATTAAATTGTCCAAGATAAAATTTTTAACGTCCGAAGAATTTTTATTCAAGGAAATTAAGTTGACAAGGATCAATAAAAAAGAGTGTGACCTAAATACAGTAATTTCAT
Source organism: Phasia obesa (assembly GCA_949628195.1). Taxonomy (NCBI): domain Eukaryota; kingdom Metazoa; phylum Arthropoda; class Insecta; order Diptera; family Tachinidae; genus Phasia; species Phasia obesa. The sequence continues at coordinate 20,118,586 of OX451215.1, read as the reverse complement.
AAAATCTGCAATTTGAGGAAGAACCTCGGAAAATCTCACATAGACAATTTTACGATGAGAAATCAGCAAAATGCAGAGAAATCTGGCAACAGTGTATGCTTGGTCATAGTCATAGCCAAGAGCCCCCACGTAAACCCCTAAGGGTTTGTGAGCACATACACAATCTCAACCAGAATCTCACAAAGAGAACAAAACAAGTAAAAATTTTAAATCGGTAACATACCAGCTTTCAACAAGGTAGGCTTGTGTCACTTTGCTAAATATTTAGCAAATCAATGCATTTTCATTTTAACCACTTTTGTGGTTGGGGGCCTTTGGTCATAGACTATTAAATTAAGCGCGAAATGATGCCTAATTTGTTTATAGATTTTTTTTTGTTTAAAGAGAAGTAATACTTAGGAAATTTAATGCATATATTAACTGTGTTCCTTCCTTTGGAAAGGGATAGTAGTAGATAAGTCAGATGGTTGGTTTGATAGTAAAGCTTCTGCCAACACTGCAATTGCACTTTGTGGTTGTTTTTAGAACAGTATTGGGATCGCCTCTGGTGTTGTTTAGGCGAATTAGTTTGAAGCTAGCATAGCCAATTTATAATTATTTTACTTCGCCGGCGATTTAGTGCTATGTGGTAATACCAGCGAAAAAGGACGCTGTGATGCTGTGCATTATTATAAAGAGAAATTAATACATATCAGAACAATTGATGTTGCCACGGCTGAGTATTGAACTCGTGACCATTGCTTAGTAGTCAATGTGCTAACCACTTAAGCTGCAGCACCCTCCATTGAATTGTAGTGAATCGAATTTCAATTTTCAATAAGTTTTCAAGGACTTTAAAAAATATGTGATATTTCAGAAGCTGTTTTTATCCCAAATAACAATAACTAAAAATCATCCAATCGTAGAAGGACAGTAAGGAAAAATAAAAACGTGGTTTGTTTGTTGGTGTTTTGTTGAAGCTTTAATATTCTATAATATTATTCTATTAACATGCATAATTGTCATTGTGTTTTGTAGAATTTTATTACTTTTAGAGTATTTTTGGCTATTCTAAAATTAGGGAAAAGGTTTCCTGATGATCTGGCCTGAGCAACCCGTGAAATACGTATAGGGACTAGCTCTTTTCCCCCAACAAATAAATTGCATTTTTTCTATAAAACGTCGTGGTTGTGGATTCGATTCGCAACAAAGACTCTGTGTATTTCACTACAACGAGTGAAGGTCTTCGTTATTATGCTTGGTAAATTAGGTTAGAATATAATTTGGAATTGTATTGTATCATTTAATAAATAAAATAAAAATATTGTTGCTGTTGCAGTTGCAGTAATTAATTTTTAGAATTTTTATCTGTCTGTCTGTGTTTGCATCGTGTAAAAATTACTGGATTAATTTAAATAAAATTTTGTGAGAAGGTACTTTAGTATCTTGGTTCAAATATAGGATATTTTTTCCACAAGAATATCTCAGTTCCTAGAAAAAATTGAGAAAAAAATAGTGAAAGTAGGCATTTTTACCGATTTAAATGTACTGCAATAAATAAATAATATTTACAAATATTTATATATAACTTCAAATAATTTTGAAATTATATATAAATATTAGAATTCTTTTACCTTTGTTCCCGAGTAATTATCCAGGGATGGGTACCTCTATATAATGTAAATACATAAGCTTTAACTAAAAAAAATAAAAGTCTTACAATTTGGTGTGGATTACTTTCAAAGCAAAATGGCAAAAACTATTGTCAGGGCGTCTAAGATGTGGCGGGCACAGCTAGTATTAAAATATAAATGAATTTAACATGAATGGACATCTCCTGAATGGATTCATTTCACAAAAAAATGCATATTTCAATGCATTGAATCAGGAATTAGTAGAAAGAATGGTTCACATCATTTTCTCATTCAGTTTAGATAAAAATTCAGGTGTGTGTGTATATTTGTATTAATGCATTAATATTTCTGCAATCAGTGAATTAAAAAACAAATATGAATGATTCTTTTACAGCTCTGCAATACACTTATAGCTTGACTAGTTGTTTTGTAGTTGTTTGAGTATTAAATCATTATTTGTAATAAACAGCATCAAGCCAACAAACAAACAAACAAACATACGATAAAACGCAAACGAAGATGTTAGAGGCGTTAGGCGAGGGCATCAAAAGGGAAGGAAGAGGCACATGTATGAACAATTACAACTACAAATACCCTAGTAAATGTTTCCAGAATATAATAATATAATGTGCATATACTGCATTTCTATAGGTATATTTGTATTTGTTTAAATATACTGTACATACGTATACTCTATGCCCATAGTGTGTATGCCAAAGGTGGAAGAAAATAAATATAAATGCTAAATCGAGAGTTACAACATCATCTTTCCAGTTTTACACAAGTAAATACATATATGCACATATGTGTAACTCTATACATATGTACGTAAGTTTCTAAGTACGTAGAAACGTTTAAATGCAATGAAATAAGCAAGTACAGTGGGTTATGAATTACAAAAATTTCCTAATCACATCGTTATTTGTGAACTCATAACCACCCATGATTAGGAATAAAACGATACCACTAGATATTTTTACGCGCTGAGGTATCGGTCGTGAAATATCGATACCTACTTATCGAAAAAAATACATGGTTTAAAAAATGTATATAACATAACAGTGAAAGTTAGGTAATCGTACATTATCTATCGGGTACCAGAATTCATCGTAGAACGAACGAGATCGAAAAGTGACCCATAAAATTGGTGGTCGGTATCTTTCCTGCTAAATAAAAGCTTTTTTTATTTTATGCTTACTACATGTAAAGAATAATCATAGCTGTGGTATGGCCACTAGAATCATATTATGTTCTTTGTAACAATATATGGTTGCGATGAACAAATTTTAGTTGTTTTTAACATTACTTTGGTCACCATGAACATATTATTACAACCAAATAATAAAAAATGTCTAAGCTATTTTTTTGTAAAATTATATAAATATTTAATTGTTATTTTTAATAAAAAGTGAGTATTATATTTAACTAATTTATGTATCATTGAAATCTACACTGACGATTTTAATGATACATAAATTACCAAACCTAAAATCGTGGATAAAAATATGAAATGAAATTTTGTTATTATAAATGAGTGAAAAAATGTTCCCATGTGACATTTCATAGTTTTTATTCTTACCATAATCGTTTAATTAAACCATAATATGATCATATTATACTGATTAGTAACAATATGGTTTGACTACAGCAATATAATTTAATCATAATATTGTTACGTTCTAACTTTACGTTGGGTTCTTTTAATTGCAAAATATATACACACCGATATAACTTTTACCGTAAGTCGCTTTATTTATTCAGCTTAGAATAACTTTTATTGACACAACTGTTAAAAATACACAAACAAACTGTTTAACACTCTCTTAAAAACCCGACAAATGAACTCTTAGACGTCTTAAATAATACTGCCATGACCCTCGAAACCATGAATTCTATTTATAGGCGAGCAAAAACGTTTAGAATGGTCTATTCTAAAAAGATCTGGCAGGTTGCTTTTTATTTGTATATTAATATACATGCATATCGCTGCTGTCTCTTGTAGTTATGTATAAACGTGTGTACATTACTCCTGACGAGAGGGCGTGTTTATTTTATACTTGTATAAATAAGCGTTTGTTTTTTATAAAGGGTGATCTATTTCGAGGTACTTTTTTCACTAGCCTTTTTTGACAGATCACGCGTGAGTCGTGTCATGCTGTCATGTTGTTTTTGTTTAGTATTGTTTGGCATTTCATAATGGAAAGACTTACGCCTGAATCGCTTCGCTCTATGGGCTCTTGAAAAGTTCCAAGAAGATCCGACATTTTCGAGGCAAATTTTGTTTAGCGATGAGGCACATTTCTGGCTCAATGGTTACATACCCATTGCTGCATTTAGGACGAAGAGCAACCTGAAGAGATTCAAGAGCTGCCACTTCATCCAGAAAAAAAACAGGTTGGTGTGGTTTGCGGGCTGGTGGAATCATCGGTCCATATTTCTTTTAAAATGTAACCGTAAATGGCGACCGTTATCGTGCCATGATAACCGACTATTTGATGCCTGAAATTGAAGGTCGTGATCTCGGCGACACTTGGTTTCAGCAAGACGGCGCCACTTCTCACACATCGCATCAATCAGTGGATTTATTGAGAGAACATTTCGGTGAGCACATAATTTTACGTTTGGGGCCGGTCGATTGGCCACCAAGATCGTGTGATATCACACCGTTAAACTTTTTCCTGTGGGGATATGTGAAGTCTAAAGTTCATGCGGACAAACCCGCTTCGATTCAGGCCTTGGAGAAAAACATCACGCGTGTCATTCGCCATTTACCATTCGAAATGCTCGTACGAGTCATAGAAAATTGGACTCAACGGTTGGACCATCAGCGACGTAGCAATGGCCAACATTTGATAGACATAATCTTCAAAAAATAAATGCCAAAGAATGTTCGTTCAAATGATAATAAACATTCTCCATTAAATTGGAATTTTTTGTGTTTTTTTCTTTAAAAAAGTAGGGAACCTCGAAATGGATCACCCCTTATATGTTTGCATATGGGGTATTTCTGGAGAGATCGACAACAACATCTAATAAGTGCGTAGCGATGTTCGTTTGTTTTTTTTTTCATTCATTAGTGTATGAAAATATACCATTAATGATGTTGTTGTTACAAAATTATTGCGTATAAGTATCTTTTCAGCGCTTATAAGGAATAAACTCTTCTTTCGTAACAATATGTTGCTCTTAGATTATGGTTACTTCAACCTCACAAAACATAGTTGCATTTGATATTTTTTTATGTAGTTGTCAATAAGAAATCAGTAGTTATGACTGTATTTTTACTGATATATAGATGGAACTTGGTGGTAATGTATCGATGCTAAAAGTATTTGGTTTCGAAAGCAAAGTATCGAGTATTTAGTCGTATCGTTTCATCCCTACCAATGATTTTAACGTTTCACATAAAACACATTAAACAGTGAGTTTCGGCAATGGCTTGACGATTATGAGCTCTCAAATGCGTAAATTCGCTTTATTCACATGGAAGTTTAACCCAAAATGTACTTGAGTACTAAAAAAAATTTCTACTGAAATTGTGGGTCAATCGCTTTGTTTCTTTCGGTCCATTCATCAAATGTAAGGCGCGAGCGATAATCGTGAGGTTTTATTTCCTGTATGACTTGAATCTTGTAAGCACGGAAACTAGTTGAGTAAAAACAGCCGTTTGCAGCACGATGGTGATTTTATTCGACTTTGAGTTGAATAGTTGAATAAAAATTCAATGCAACGAATTTAATTCGATCATAAATTCGTTTATTAGCCATTAATTTTAATAATTAACACCATAAACATTATGATAATCTCCATTGATAAGAAGATTATTTAAAACCATTTAAAAGTAGTTTTATCATTCCAATACTTATCAGTTATAACCCACTGTTCATCGTACTACGGATGAGCAATCAAGGTAACAAACAATCCAGCAAACAAGGTGCCGCCACCACTGCTGCAGCAACGAATTGTTAAACGTTTGCAGTTTTTTCTACTTCTTATTCTATTTCAGATTTTATTCTGTTTGGTTTGTTCCTATGATTTTACGTTGGTTCCTTCCTCCATTCGTTTCAGGTCCCCCCCTGCAGAGGCATACAATTGCAATGAAAGTCAACTAGGTATATAAAACAACTTGCACGCGAAAGCACACACATTCATACTACACAACTTACATATAGACACACACCAACACAAACACAGATACACAATAACCACGCAGCAATATACGGTAAGAAGGGCAAGCGTATATCAAGAGCGAGCGACCTTGACAGTGAACTTGAAAACAAGCTACAAGGATTTTTGTTGTATCTCTTCTGTGCTGTTCTTCGTTTTTGTTTTTTATTTCGCAACGGCAACAGAAAACGTTGGTGTTTGTTTGCCTGACGTTAGCATGAGTTGCATTGTAAACAGCAGCAACGACAGCAACGACGACGATTTACAAAAATGTGTATCTATCGAAACTAAAATGATACGAAAACAGAAGAGATAGAGAGAGAAACAAAAAACCTATAAAATTCGTTTTCTGTATTTGTTGGGGGGTTATGGGTGTATTTAATTGTATGCGTATGTGTGGGCAAATAATAAAAAATCATATCGATTTTAGTTATTTGCAATTTCTACGAGATGAGTAGAAGTCACATTTACATTCGTACGTATTTGCAACATTGTAAGGGTGGGACAACTAAAAGATTATACTTTTTGGCCCAATTATAGCCTAAAAAGTACCCGGAAATTATTTTATTAATATTTTTTCCCTTCAAAGAAATCTGCAATAAATGAAATACACGTAAGCTATATACGTCAACAGTAAACGAAATGGGGACAGCTTTCAATCGCTTGTTCAAAAAGTGGTTAAGGCATCTGCGGTTACAAAATGTTCTTTAAATGCGAATCAAGTGTAAATAATCCAAAACCATTTATTATTTAACCCTGATTATCGGAATCATCAAATACTTTTCATTTGTGCAACTTTCTCTTAGGTATAAGCAAAATATCTACTAGTGGACCCATGTAGAGGAGTTCTGGACAGTGGTCATGGTTTTTCACACTAAGTGAATATTTATTAACTTATTTCAATATATCCATAAAATATCCATAATACGGAAATAGGTTAATTAATTATTCACCACAGTTGAAAAACGGTATATATCTAGAAGTCATTCTGTGTGTCATTTCTACAATTTTCTTTTCCGACACCATATTCTGAATCCTTATACATAAATAAGTTGAATAAGCGATGTCCGTCTGTCCGTCTGTGTTCGGAGTGAAATCATCTTTGCCAGGGCATCAGGAGAGATACGAAAAATTTAAGCCCACCAACCTGCCAGGCATACTTTCGAAAAATTCACTAATGGAATTCAGCAACATCAGACCCTTCCATTCGTGGCAGTGTGCCACCACGCCCACCTTTATTTTTTCAAGATGTTTTTATTTTTTTACGGTTGTAATGATTCTTGTTTGTTTTTTTTTTTTTTTATAAATATCAGACTGCGAGCAGTAGATCGCATGGAGTGCATAACCCACACGTGGGTCGATTTTTGCTTGTTTTTAAGTTGGTAGGGTTTTTCTGCTTTGATTTGTATTAAAGGCCTTTATAGAAAGCAATACACGTAGAGGACCGAGGAGTAGTCAATAGGAAGATGGAGGTTATATTGACCCTTTAGTTTTACCATTCTAACTAAATATAGATTGCAGTAAGGTCCAAACTTTTGACAAAAATTGTCTGTAAAAGTTTTACAAAAAACTTTCATTAATATTTTTACAAAAAATTTTCGATAAAATTTTTACAAAAAATTTGCAATAAAATTTTTCCAAAAAAATTTGACAAAATTTTACTAAAAATTTTCGATAAAGTTTTTAGAAAAATTTTTAATACAATCTTTAGATAAAATTTTCGACAATATTTTTAGAAAATATTTTTAATAAAATTTTTAATAAAATTTTTAATAAAATTTTTAAATAAAATTTTCGATAAAATTTTTAGAAAAAATTTTTACCAAAAATTTTTAATAAAATTTTACAAAAAAAATCTGGCCTTCACTCAACTTTACCATACCTCATGAAAACAAAAAAATATTTATGAATTTCAAAGTTTGGGTGCCAAGTAAACTATTCCTTCCCGATTAAGCCTATAAACTTCTCTACGGTATGACCTGTAGAGACCACAAGAATTGTGGTATACACACCCACCCATAGACATCATCATGAAAATAGGCAAAATGAATTTAGGAGACCTTAAAACGTAAAGATCCGTTGAAAAGCCGACATCGAATTTTTGCAAGATTATACAAAGATCAAACATACACTACGTGTGATAAAGTAAAAACAATTGAAACTAAAAAGTACTTTTTAGAAAATCATGTTGGTACCTTTTGTAGTTATTGTTTTTGTTATACCTGTTTTATATAGTAAATACAACTACTACATACACATTTTCGTTTAGCTCTCACTGCAATTTTTAAATATGCAACGAGGTGTGTCAGTATGTAGTTCCCCTGCACGTTTAAGCTTTTCTATACCCTGCCACCAGCTGATTGTAAAAAGAATACGAGTATTATTTAATTTACCCATGCACTTGATTGTGCGTGTGTTTGTTCTGTCTTTTCATCGTGTCAGTTTTGTTATTATATATGTATTTTTTAATATTTCTTTTTTCTCTTCATTTTCATTTCATGTCTTGCTTGAATTTGTTTCTCGCACTTTGGCACAGATATTTTTTTCAGAATTTGTTGTTCCCTTTTGCTCACAGTGTTTACTGGTGCTTGGCTTTGTTTGCTTGTACTTTCGTACGTCGTAACTATCACTATTGCAAACACTTACATTTTTATTATTCCATCTTTTTTCTTAATGTCAAGGCCTCTTCTCTCCCTTGCACAAGGAATGAGTCACCAGATAGTGCAGCACAGTACACAAAAATGATTCAAATCTACCATACAACCCAGCAAACACAGGTATAAAATACGATAATCGAATATAAGAGCTTAGATCAAAGTTAATGAATGAGTGAATTTGTCGAAATGGAATAAAAAAATAACGGACTAAGATTGCCCAGCTGATTCTTAAAAAACCAAAAGAACAGCGAAGTCAGTGGAAGGAAAATTACAAATACTTTTCAAAATTACAACTTCAATCAGAATCTAATAGAAGAAAGGTGAACAAACGCTCATGATAAAGTTTCTACGTTACAATTTTACTGATGAAACATCGAGAGTTTTTTCGGTTTTGTGTAAATTGACATTATTTTTTGTTTTATTAAAACTTAACTTGGATAATTACGTCGAGATGTAGAACTATGTATATGATTATCAAAAATCAAATATTGATATTTTTAAATGAGATAATTGTAGATACTGACTCATAGCTCAAACGCTTCTAAGACTGTAGTTTCGGTAAGTCCTTAATCCCGATCTTAGTCATAGTTTGGGGCATTATTTTGAATGCGATTTATGCAAATTTCGAACAATACTCAAACATCCAATCGATTAAAATATACATTTTGCAAAAATAACTGGATTTGGACATTCTGATTTTTCAAAAGATTCAACGCCATCAATAGTATTTCAAACCATAACAAAAAACAAAAAAAAAAAAACAAGGAAGAGTATATTCGTTCATCCCAAATCTTATATACCCTTCACCATAGCAATGTTCAACATTCCCTTACTCTGTTATGTTTCCCAAGTCCAGAATAATATACATTCGGTTTTTACTTTTATGATTTTCAACTTCATTATTACAAATATAATATAGAGATATGTATATACAATTTTTTTGTATAAATTTTATTGAAAATTTTTGGTATAAAATTTATCGATTTTTTTTGTAAAATTTTATCGAAAATTTTTTGCTAAATTTTTATCGACAATTTTTTGTTTAAAATTTTATCGAAAATCTTTTGTCAACATTTTATTGAAAATTTTTTGGGAAAATTTTATCGAAAAATTTTATGTAAACATTTTATCGATAATTTCTTTGTAAAAATTTTATTGAAAATTTTTTCGGAAAATTTTATCGAAAAATTTTATGTAAACATTTTATCGATAATTTGTTTGTAAAAGTTTTATAGAAAAGTTTTTTGTAAAAATTTTATAGAAAATTTTTTTGTAAAAATTTTGTAGAATTTTTTTTTGTAAAAATTTTATAGAAAATTTTTTTGTAAAAATTTTATAGAAAACTTTTTTGTAAACATTTAATAGAAAATTTTGTTGTTAAATTTTATAGAAAATTTTGTTTTAAAATTTTATAGAAAAAAAAAAACAAAAATTTTATAGAAAATTTTTTTGTTAAAATTTTATAGAAAATTTTTTTGTTAAAATTTTATAGAAAATTTTTTTGTTACAATTTTATCGAAAATTTTTTTGTTACAATTTTATCGAAAATTTTTTTGTTACAATTTTATCGAAAATTTTTTTGTTACAATTTTATCGAAAATTTTTTTGTTACATTTTTATCGAAAATTTTTTTGTTACAATTTTATCGAAGTTTTTTTTGTTACAATTTTATCGAAAAATTTTTTATTACAATTTTATCGAAAATTTTTTTATTACAATTTTATCGAAAATTCTTTTGTTACAATTTTATCGAAAATTTATTTGTTAAAATTTTATAGAAAATTTTTTTGAAATCGAAATGGTTACTATGGTTTTTTGTTTTGTTTAGAAATTTAGATTTGGCTTTCTTTATAGACTGATTGAACTTCTCATTTAGTCTATTAAGTTTTAAACATAAGAATCTGAGTTTTTATTCAGAAAATTTGGGAAAAATCCACTGATCAGCTAGTTGAGCACTAGCGAAATAGCTATCTGGATAGGCTTTCCCCATAATAATCAATTTCGATTATTATAGTTTTTGGAAATAAATATTTTATACTCATAAAATATTTATTTAATAAATTTGCAAAGGAATCATGAGTGATTAAAAATAAATAATGTATATACCACGATTCCAAATATAATTTTTTGAATATTTCATAGAAAATTTTCTTGTAAAAATTTCATAGAAAATTTTTTTGTAAAAATTTCATAGAAATTTTTTTTGTAAAAATTTCATAGAAAATTTTTTTGTAAAAATTTCATAGAAAATTTTTTGTAAAAAATTCATAGAAAATTTTTTTGTAAAAATTTTATATAAATTTTTTTTTGTAAAAATTTTATATAAAATTTTTTTTGTATAAATTTTATAGAAATTTTGTTTGTAAAACTTTTAAAGAAAATTTTTTTGTAAAAATTTTACAGAAAATTTTTTTGTAAAAATTTTACAGAAAATTTTTTTGTAAAAATTTTACAGAAAATTTTTTTGGAAAAATTTTACAGAAAATTTTTTGTAAAAGTTACGACCTTGGGGATGATATTAACGCTTCAATGTGCCTATTGATTGCTCCTGGTTCTTAGTGGGAACCCTGTGGGTCTATCGGCTAGCTTTAAATGTGTTGCTTTCTATAAAGGCCTTTAATACAAATCAAAGCAAAAAAACGCTACCAACCTAAAAGCAAACAAAAATCGCCCCTCGGAGGGGGTTATTGATTGAAAAATGTAGGTGGTGTTTCGTCCACATTTTAGAATAGAATAGCCTGATGACGCTGAATTCCATTAGCGATATTTTCGAAATTATGCCTGGGGCAGATTGGTGGGCTTAAATTTTCTCTTCCTCTTCTGGTGCCTTTAAAAAGTTGATTTCAACCTGAACATGAAGAGACAGACATAGCTTAATCGACTTTTCTATCTACAAGCATCCAGAATATACATATATACTTTATGGGGTCGGAAATGAATATTGTAGAAATTACACACGTAATGACAAACTTATAAACATATACCCTTTCCACCTGTGGTAAAGGGTATAAAATGGAGTACAAAAAAATTATAAAATAAATTTCTTTCAGAAAACAAAAATGAATTTAAACTGTTCAATGTTCTTTTGTTTCAATAATTTGTATATTTTTAAATTTTTTTTTTAACTTTGTGCGGCTTATTTAATTTCGATTACTGTATTTAGTCGTTTTCCTGTAGGAATTTTTCAAGTGTGATGTAAACCATTGGAGTTTTGTTATGCAAACTCCTTCTAGTGATTAGTTTCTATATCCAAGTCGTTTCTAATGTTTTAAAAATTTCAAAACTGTAATTTCGAGTGTTAATTCGAATTCGCGATATAAAAATCATGCCTCTTGTAAGTATTTTTTAAGGGGAGCTTATTTACTAAGCTTATTTAATTAAATTTAGAATAAAGAATAGTTGGCCATATCTAAATTTTATTTTATAATGAAGCGTTCAACACATGCCAATAGATTAACATGTGAGTAGTTAAAAGTAACAACAATTATAAAGCTTTCACTGCATCATCATTTTCACCATCAAAGCACACGTTAATGGTTTTACGTAAGATTTTTTTTGTAACAAAATTATTTTATCAAATATTAGGAAAATTTATTTTATATATATTTTTATTTTGTAAAACATTGTTGCATTAAATAAAAAGTTGCAACAATAAAACAGGAAATACTTTAAAAAGTTTGCACCAAATATGGTGGCTCACGCCCTGCCCACACCTAGAAACTCCCACAAGGTCATACAGAAATATAGTTTTACAAATTGTGCAAAATACTATAAAACTGAGAATAAATTATAATAAAAGAGAAATTCAGTTCCATTTTTAGTTTTAAACTATTTTATTTGTAGCAAAAAGTCAATACAGCAGCCTGTTGCCTTTTTTGTAGGAAAATTAAAAAAAAAAGTTTTTAAGTAGAATGAGGTAATTTACTTTTTATTCATTGTATGAGTAAAATTTTACATTTTGCCAAATGGCTGAGGTACATACATTCATACATACATATATGCATTTAGTTGAAGCTTTCTCCTACTTGCTGACCTTGAAAGTAAAATTTCTCTAAATCCAGTAGTGTCGTTTTTCGCTGCTGCCTGTAGTGCAGCAATAGAGAAGACTTCCAAAATGTTCACACTAGTTCAAGATTTGATGTGCATTCATATACAGCAAACAAATACATATGTAGGTATATAGACTTATTGGAATGCATTCTGGAATAGAGTTTTTATAGTGGGGCAAATGGAAAAGTATTGTAATATAAATAATTTTTTTTTAAACTTGTTGAAACAAATGTTCATCTTCCAAAAATTTTATAGTTTGTAAATATACGCATATAAAAAATTGATTTATTTAGTAAAAAACCCCTTTTTTGTGAATTTTATAAGTGATCACAGATTGTTGTCCTTTTACCTCTAGGACGCTTAATTTAGCTGTCTGACTGCTTGCGTTCGCATCACGTAAAAACTACTGGATGGATATTAATAAGATTTTGTGACGAGGTACCTTAGTATCCTGATTCAAATATAGGAACTTTTTTTAAGCAAAAATATCTTATTTCCAGGAGAAAAAGCAGTGAAAGTATGCAATTTTACCGATATGGATAATATAAGGCGGCATATTTTAGTATAACTGAAGCACTAAAAAAGTAAGGGTCTTTAGTGTGGATTGCTTTCAGAGCAATATCGAACAAAATATTGTAAGGACGCTGACAAAGTGGCGGGCACAGCTAGTATTGAAATAAATATTGTTTGATTGGTAAAATAATGTATAGATACATTTGACCTTATACTTTATTTTCTTAATAACTACTAGCGGTGTTTGGGGTTTTATACCGGGCGGTACAAATACAAGTCTTTTTTAAAGCATATGTTTTTTTTGGTCAATATGATAGATTTTCTCTGTTCGAAATATTTACTATCAGTTAAGGCCATTTCAGAAGAGGTGAAGATGAGAAAGATGATGACATGATGAGTTGTTATTGACCTTCTACTTTATTCTCTAAATATCTACTAGCGGTGTTTGGGGTTTTATACCGGGTGGTACAAATACAAGTCTTTTTTAAAGCATATATTTTTTTTTGGTCAATATGATAAATTTTCTCTGCTCGAAATATTTACTATCAGTTAAGTCCGTTTCAGAAGAGGTGAAGATGAGAAAGATGATGACATGATGAGTTGTTATTGTTTTTTGAAAAATTTTAAACAGCGATTAGATCAGGCTGGCATTTAATTCAAAGGTATTGAATTCTTTATTTTTGGCGTTAATATTTCCAACTTCCAACTCACTGTACGTCATTTGAAAAATATTTCCGTAATCGATTTCCATGTAAAACTAAAAGAGTGGAAAAGTAAGAAAGCTTTTCCTCCATCTAGTCGATGAGTTTAATCCCTTGTAAATGTTTTTTTTTTAATTAAGTTCAAATTTTATTTTTTGTAATTCGTCAAATTTCTAATATTTCTTGAGTATAAATCATTTTGCTTATATTACACACAAATCTGTGTATGTGGTAAAATGTAATTTATTTTCTATCCAATTTTATTTTAAGTGGACTTTTTTAGTTATTCGCTCTTATTCGCATGCAAGCCATAGTGCTCTCTTTTATTTTTGTTTGTTTATTTTACATCAAGTTTTATTTCTTTTATGCTTTTAACTCATTTATCATTATCATACACTGAACCAAAAAGTTGGCTGAAAACTGTAAATTAAGTCTTATAGGGATAGGGTTTTAAGTGTAAAATTAATTTCAAAAAAGCTCTTTCACACATGAAATATAATGAAAAATTCAAAATTCTCATATCCTATTTCTTTGTATAGTTTGTGTAAATAGAAAAGTTATAACAATTGAAAATAGCTCGTAGATACGAAGAATGCTGAAGACGAATGTAACGATGCAGAAAATGCATTACAATCTGCTTGTGTTTAATTTTTCTTTATCTCTTTATGATAAAGAACTTAAGCCAGAATAAATATTCGGCCCTATTCCCGTTGGCGTTGTTGTTTGAAAACGAAATAAAAACGAAAATGTCGTTAACACCAACAATGTCGTAAAATATTGGTATTTTCTAATTTGAAAAGAAAATAAAATATTCGTTCTACGTCGTCATCACAGTAGGCAACGAAATTCAAACGACTACAAGAAAAAAATTTATAATTCTTACAAAAAAACCGACTTCAAAACAGATACAAGGGCACCAATTCTAAACTAGAAATGTAAGAAGTAATCTTTAGGAATTAGATTTAAACCAAATAAAAGATGGGCCAAAATTAAAGGGAAAAAAATAAAGACTATTTGAATGTCAAGCCTCTCCCTATTACTGTTCAAAAGTTAAGCTCTTTTCACCAGCATCTGTCTTTTAAGGGGACACCATTGAAGCCTCTGTCTATAATGGTTTCAAAGATAGGCTCACATACATCAAATAACATCACCTATTCGGACACCCTTTAATTTACAATTTTAAATTAAAGACCTGTTGTTATAGAGGACTTGGCCACAAAGATTCTTTGTAAATTTAAACTATCTGTCTAAAATGGTTAAAAAGTTTAACCATATATATCAATTTACATGAACTATTGGGACACCCTTTACATTATAATTCCAAATATTTATACTTGTTATCATACCAGAGAAAGTAGTGGATATTCTGCCTAATTTTCAAGTGTTTGTCTTTAACGGTTCAAAAGATAGGGCCATGTAGATCAAATTACATAATTTATGGGGACACCCTTTAGTTTCTAAATTCAAATTGTATACCTGCTATAGTGGACTTTGCAATACAGGTTCCTTGTAAATTTCAGCTGTCTGTCTATAACAGTTCAAAAGTTTGGCCACATACATAGAATTACATTAACTACTGGGACACCCTTTTATTTCCAAATTCAAATTTTATACTTTTTATTATAGCTGACTAGCAATACAGGTCCTTTGTAAATTTCAGCAGTCTGTGTACAACTGTTCAAAAGTATGGCCATGTACATACATCAAATTAAATGAACTATTGGAGCACCCTTAAAAATTTTGAATATTTATACATTTTATTATAACGGTCATAGTAATCGGCATTCCGTCAAATTTTCAAGGTTTTGTCTATAACGGTTCAAAAGATAGGCCCAAATAGGTCAAATTACGTCACCTATGGGGACAGCCTTTAAATTTATTTTTTATTAATTTTTACGGTTTAAATTTTTTAAAATTTTAATTTGGTGTCCTTTACGGTTCTTAATACACGTAAAAAACATGTATGTTGTATGGGGACACCCTTTTTTTTTTAATATAATGAACTGTTTTTAAAATGGGACCAACCTGAAAGCATAGCCTTTCAAATAAAGAAAAAAATTTTAAAATTGGTTCAGAAATGGCTGAGTTCTGCGGTTACATACATAAAAAAAGCAACATTCAGACGAATTGATAACCTCCTTCTTTGAAGTCGGTTAAAAATGAAAAAAAGTACATTAAGGCAGTTAGAAATTTTAGTTTATTAAATGGAAAAACATCCCGCTTATGATAAGGGTTTTTGAAAGGGCATAAAACCCTAAAATTTTGTGATTTTTTAAGCGAAACTGCCGAGAAATTAAATCCGTTTGGGCCTTCTGTTCTTTATGGAGACGGTTGGCATAAAGTAAGTAAAACTAAATTAGAAGAAAATATCCATTAAAATGTTTTTTTATTATTATTATTTCATCATCTTCACTTGAACTTGAAAAATAAAATTCAGTACTCGCCATATTTGTTAAAACCTACAAAGAAATAACAAACTATTCAGAATTTTACGAAAATGTCATAAATAATAACACAAAAAATTGCAGTGTTACCACACTTTAATTAATTAATTTTTGCTTTTTTTTCGATAACGTTTCTTTATCGTTTCAATATATTTCAAGAATACGAATTTAGGAACGAAACTACGTTAAAAACGAAAACGACATAGAAACGACTCTTAAAATTAAAACGCCAACGAGAATAGGGCCGATTAATTTATTTCCATTTAAAAACTAAAAATATTTGTTAATTTAACAGAGTTTTACTTCTATTTCTAACTAAGTTTTGTTAAAATGAAGAAGGACAAAAAGAAATTCTATTGATTTGGATAAAATAGGTTTATTTTTTTTAATTTACTGACATTTTTGTTTGGCTGTAGAAAAATTAACTATGTAAAAATTTAAAAAATTTTTTTTTTGGCCTAGAAAAATTTACTTGTAAAATTTTGATAATACAATTTAAATTTTTGGAAAATAGGAAATTTTTTTATTTAAATTGAAAATTAAGTTTGATTGGAACAGTCGTTTTTATTGTTATTGTCGATAACACGTTACAAGATGTTTACTTATAGGTCGATTATGGATGGCAACCCAACTGCAGTTGCGTTGTCAGTTGCCGAAATTGTATTACGTATGGCAACTGGACACTAATACTTGTTAATTTTAGTTGCCCAACTGGCAACCATAAATTTTTGGTTACGGTTTCTTTTCACAAATTATAAAGTAAAAACTCATCCCTTTCTTTATAGTCGTACAAACAACGTATATTGGCTCTCTTTCTGTGTTGTTCAAGTAATCAGCCACCAAAAGAATAACGATGATACAAATAATATTCCGTATTTTTATAGACACATATTTGATCAGCAGCTGGTCCCCCAGCTTTTTAACTTTTGATGAAAATGGTCGAAAAATAGCTGCTGCTATGAAACTTGGTATATCAAATGCTTCATGCTCAAGACACGGAGGGTTGTAGTTTACAGGAGGATCTTTAGGTGGATCAGCAGTTTTCTTTTCAGATTTATCGCCTTGGTTGGAACATGATGATAAACTTGCGTGTTTAAATATATTTTTTAATGAGATTGGATATTAATTTGAAAAAGAAACATATCTGTAGACACAATATAATATTTTTTTTGTATTTTCTTTGCTATTTATTAAAAACTATATTATTGTTTACATTTATGTATTTTTAGTTGCTAGACTGTCAAAATAGCAATAACGATAACTTTATGGAAACTAAAAAAAAACTTGCCTTAAGCCTAGTACCCTGTTAAAATTTGTGGAAAATGTTGAGCAACACCTTTTATTTCACAACGAAAATTTGACATTTAAAATGCGGTGTCTATCTCACGAATTGGAAGAATTTTAAGATTTTATAGCTTTTATATACATATATCACATTGTTTTAAAAAATTTTCCACAAAAAAATTCCACATGAAATAATGCACAGTTTTGATAAAATGTTGCCAGCAACATTTCATTTTTTTCTACAGTAAAAACAAAGTACTACTTCTGCAACATTTTTTCATGGCTTTAGTATACAAATTTTTTGTATATGTATGTATGTATGTATATATGTATGTATGTAGTTTGACAGTATTCCGCATGAAAAACTGAACAGAGTACCCGGCTTTACACAATACCAACTTTTTCCCCAGTTGCGTTTTGACAAGGCAACTGATGTTGGCTTGCTATCCATAAGCGACCTATTAAACATATTCTTGAGTTTTAAATCTTAAATATAACAAACTGTTTTTTTTTTACTTAAATAAATTTTAATGCTAAATGGTGACCAAGTATTATAAAAGCAATAGTTTTAACGTTTTGATTTTTTTTTTTTTTTATTTCGAACCAGCACTCAGGGGATGACCCCTACTCATGCAAAGCATTGTGCCAGAAAAAACGAATTTTCTCTGTAATGCATTGTGCGATTCACTGGCCAATCGACCACAAATGAATGAGCTCTTAATGAAAAGCGTGTTGTGCGCGAAAACGTGCGGATATCGGGAACTAGTTCCCTAATCTCATCAGAGCACATTCCATTGTAGTAGCGATAAAACCGCGAAACACAACCCACATTGCGTCGATGTTCAAGAGAGTCAATAGAGTTGGATACCCTACTGTCACCTATGAGCTTCTTCGCCCTTTCCAGCAGGCGGTCGAGTAGTTCCAAAACAGACTTTGGAGCACCGGCCCATACATGAGAGTTGTATTCCATTTTTGGCCGGATGTAAGTGGTATAAATAGTAAGGAGATCAGATGAGGAGAAATATGTTTTACACCGTTTGAGAAAACCGAGACACCTGAAAGCTTCTTTTGATACTTGAAAAATGTGCTTAGTTATAGCGACCTAAAGTAAAGTCTCCTGTAACTGATTTATACATAACTTTTTTTTATTTATTTATACGATGAGCACAGCCGAATTCATTAGTTAGCCAAAGAAGTGCCCAAAGTATTTTGCGTTAATATTATCTACGAAATTTGGTTTAGTGTAGTTGTTTGTTTTTTTGCTTTTTGTTTCAGAACTAGTACAGTATAAAATTGAGTAATAAGAATAAGAAAAAAAAAAAAAAACAGAAAAAGCTTTAGAAAAATATTGGAAAAATTTGCGCAAATGCAGTTCATGTTCAAGGTCACAATTAAAATTGCATACATTACCAATACACTCTCACTCTTAGTCGCAATGCAAACACACTCACCAATACAAATAAATAATTTACTCGTTGCATTTTCGTTATCCTTTCGCATGTGTGTGTACGGGCGTTTGTGTCTTTGAACAAATTTCATTTTATTCTTGTGCCAAGTGTTGGCAGGCAGGCAGGCTGGCAGGCATCTTTCTTTGTATCCACTACTGTTGAACGAGTAGAGTAGTTGTCAACTGGGCTTGTCGGTTTTTTTTTAATAAAAATGTTTTTGTGCATCAGTGTAAGCATGCTTGTGTTGGAGAGTGCAAGTCCGTGCATTGAATTATATGTTTGGCTCTTGGTATATTGGCTTGTTGTTATTGTATTCATGATGTACCTACCCAAGAATAATTTATATATTTTTTCTTTCATAGAGTATATAGTTTAGGATTTTCTACTGATATTTATAACATACATATACTTACATAAGTATTTATATATAACATATGTATGTATGTACATATTTTGTCATTTACTATCTAGATTGCAACTATTTTATTCTTTTGATTTAAATTGTTTTTTCTTCTCTTGGTTTCGCGGACGTTTTCTCAAGTTTTCCATATGGAAAAGATATTTTAAGCTACATATGTATGTATGTATGTATGTATGTATGTAAGTATGTATGTATGTATGTATGTATGTATGTATGTATGTATGTATGTATGTATGTATGTATGTATGTATGTATGTATGTATGTATGTATGTATGTATGTATGTATGTATGTATGTACGTATGTATGTTTTAATTTATTTTAAATACAAAAGAAATACATATTTTTATACACTGAAGTAAAAATATTATGTCTACGTTCAACTCTCAGTGTCATTTAGTGTCCTATCAATCTTATTGCTTAATCGCCCCAATTGTGTTTTTAAGGGCATGATTATTGTCCATGTTTAAATGATTTAATTTTCTAATAAAAAATTTTGTCATCTGGTTAATTTAAAAATCTTAAATGATTTTTAGAGTTCTGTATCCAAGGGGTAAAGACCTAACCCTATTGTTATCGCTACAATGTCCGTCCATAATAGGAAGATTCTTGAAATTTTTACAGAAGTTGTATTACAGTATCTGCTATATTTGGCCGTGCATTCGGATATAATTTACTAAAATCTAGACTCTGTAATTTCAATATTTATTAACTGCTTTTAAAAATTTAATTTTAAATTTTATGGTTTAAAAAAGGTCGTATAATTTGATATTCTTTTGAAAAAATTCATAAAATGAGAAGGACAGATTTCTGTCGGATTTTTTTTGTGATTGAATCGTACGATTGTGTAGGATAGTGAATCCTGATGCCATATTCTCTAATTCTCGTAGCTAAATCTATCACTAAAATTCTAAAAATGTACAAACAAATTATAAGTGTTGTTGTAAGAATACTCGTAATTTGTTGTTGCTTTTTTAGAATTTTAGCGATAGATTTAGCTACGAGAATTGCAGAATAAGGCACCTGGCCTTAAGGAAAGTATTGTTACAATAAAAGTTGCCTTTGTCATTAGATTAGCTAATAATTGTCATTTCATTAGCATTGGTTTTTTAAATAACACTTCATATTTGTCGTCATTATCTTTATTTTCAATAATGATAGGGTTTTTGTGATAAAACACTTTTATTAGTAATTCTGTGGCAAAAAGGAAAAAGTGCTTAAGTCTGATTTTTAAGTTTTGTAGGAGAGCAATTTTAAACTTAAAAATTAATTTTTTTAAAAAATATCTGATCTTTAAACTTCACACATGGGAGTCAGACGTATGTTTTGGAAATTATTTTAGATCTACGAAAAGTACGCAGGCGTTGCAATTAATAAGTTGTGAAAAAAAGATTTTTTGATTTGGAAAAATAGCTTGTAGTTTCTTAAGCTTTTTTCCCAATGCGTTTAGACATTGAAAAAAGATAAGCAGAATTAAATTTCACTATAACTTCCTCAAAAATGGTACAAAATAATTGAAATTTTGCACATGGGTACTTTGGAGTACGGAGATTCCAAAGGTGCCACTAACTTAAATTTTGCTTAAGTCGACTTAAGCACTTATTCCTTAATGCCACAGAATTGTATATCGGTGGCCGCGTGAGATGAACATAAACACAAATAGCTTGGGCGATGTGCCATGAGATGTGTGGTACGTGGCGCCGTCCTATGAAAACCACATATCGTTGGTGCCCATATCATTTAATTCAGGTCAAAAGAAGTTAGTAATCAACGACCTAAAACACTCGCCGTTGACCGATAACGTCGCCAGCTCAAAATCCGCAATAAACAGGAATTTTTATGGATTGTTTGTTTTTCATTAGGACGATTGAGTGCTTTTAATATAGAAACAGGTACGCAGAATAATAGAATAGAATAAAAAAGGGGAGCGACAGAACACTGCGACCAAAAAGATCAGTGCCCTGCCGAACTGTTGTCTTGTTGTTCTTTC
The DNA here is from genome assembly GCA_949628195.1 of Phasia obesa. Taxonomy (NCBI): domain Eukaryota; kingdom Metazoa; phylum Arthropoda; class Insecta; order Diptera; family Tachinidae; genus Phasia; species Phasia obesa. The sequence goes on along the minus strand of OX451215.1, from coordinate 20,097,299 downwards.
AAATTGGTCAAAATAATGTTCTTTTTTAGTACAGCATTTTTATTTATAATTCAGTTTTTATTGATAACCAGCTATCCCCGGTGCACTTCGCTACAACCATCTATAAAAAATACAATAAACATTTGGAAAAAAAGTAAGGCCAACCATTAACTTAAAAACGTATGCTATTCTCACGACAAAAATGTGTCAGTTTATATGTTTTTTGCTAGACTATACATGTTAACATGATAATAATTTTACCACTCCCAATCTCCTAATCCAGTTTGTATTTGGCTTAATTAGGCACATTAGTATGGGGGTTACTTGTGCAAAGTTTCAACGCTCTACCTATTGTAGTTCTCTAGGTACACGATATTAATTGTTTACTTCGTATGGGCGGTACCACGCCCACCGTCCTAATCGCTAAACTATGTACAGTAATAAGGGGGTTAATGGTGCAAAATTATTATAGATCTCTAGCTACTTACAAGTGGACGCGGTAAACTTTTCTTTCCATAAAAACCTAAGTTGGATTATGGTGAAGTAAAAACAAAAAAATTGGCCAAATCGGTGTAGCCCTTCTTAAGTGATGTGATTACCAATGAACGACATTTGATTTTGTTTCTATAGATTTACATAGAAGAAGTTTTATTTAGGTAGTGCGCCCCAGTAGGCTAATAAGTAGTGTTCTAACAATCAGGCTGGGGGTTATAGGTTCGATTTCCTTCAGAGATTTTAGCTGTTTCACTACAATGAGTGATTGTATCCGTTACTATGCTCGATAAATTAGGATAAACTATAATTTATGATTGTAAAATATTTCATAAGTAAATAAATAATTAAATTAATAAATAAATCTATATATATATATATATATATATATATATATATATATATATATATATATATACATATAAAAAAAACTCAAACCGGACCATTTCCGTATAACAAATATTTTTTGAAAGTGGTCTGGTGCAGATGTTAGTCGAAAATGGATCCAAAAAAAATTGGAATTTTTAGCAGTGTTCGCATCACTCACAGACTATTGGATGTATTTTCATAAAATTTGGTTATGGCGTATTTCGGTTCAAATATAGTATATGTTTTTTCTCGTAGAAATATCTCATTGTCAAGAAAAAATAAAGATTAAATAGTCAAAGTATGCAATTTGACCTACATATTTATTAGTACTGAAAACTTGGCTGCACCTTTTATTTATGTAAGCAGGAAATTTTAGAGACTATTTACAGAATTCTAAAATAATTTTATATAAATTTTAGAATTTTATAGAATTTTATATGGCGATGTTGCAACACTCTGAGTAATTACCCAGGGATGGGTACCTCTATATAAAGTAAATACATTAACCGTATCCGTAGAAAAGTAAGTTTAAAATTCTGTGTAGATAATTAGATTCTCAGAATGCTGACGAAGTGGCGGGCACTGCTAGTAAATAAATAAAGTAATTTGAATTACAGTTCAATTCCCAGACACAAAACTTCACGCAAACATTTAAATGAACCAAATAATTGTAAACGAAATGCAATTAATTTTATTCTAAATGCAGTTTTGTTGGTTTAAAACTACGAATGGAATCGAAAAACGAATTAAATATTAATTTAGTAAATTAAATTTTGCGAGAAAATTTACAATCGTAATGAAATTGAGCATAAAGCATAAAGAATAGTGAAGAAAATATTTTAAAATACTACAAAAAAAAAAAAAAAATAAAAAAAATACTTAACTAAAGATATATAGAGATACACATCTCAATACTTATGCATTTGTATCTCACGGATTGCACGAGTAAGCATTAGGAATGAGCTTGTAAAAGGGTTAGTGAATGTGTGGATGTATTGAAATAAACTTGAAATTCTTATTTGGAGGCCAAGGTCATACTATTCAAAATTTGTTCATCACATCCATACAATAACATACACACTCGCACTCGCTCTTACACAATCACAGTCTCACTCTCTCACTCACTCATCATATATCTGCAAGTTGCATTTCGTTTGCAAATACAACTGAAGCAAGTAGCGTAAAACAAAACAACAAAAAAAAAAAAAAAAGACATCATTATCGTCATCATGATTGCATGTTTGTATTTTCCATGCGGGTTGTTTGACGTAGGTTCTGTTGGACTGAGCGACAGAGCAGCGTTGCATGTAGTACATGCATTTATGTATCTGGCAGTTGCTTGTCTTAAACACATTTGAAAAGTTTTTTTTTGCATTTTGTCCTGTTTTGTTGCCAGGGCAATTTTTTTTATTCTTATTCTCTTTCTATTACGGAGTATGATGGTGGAAAAAAGATGCCAATACATAGACAAACAATTGCAAGAATTGCATCTGCGCGCTGTTGGCTTGCCTGTGGGCAAAAGTTTGTGAGGTTGCAGAATGCTGCAAATCTCTATTGCAAAGCACTAACTGGATACAAAGCTTTGGCGTAAAAACTTGCAACACTTAAAAAATAACAGTAAAGTAAATAAATATATGATGGGTTTTATTACGCTTTTAGAGAGAGGTTTTTGTTATTGCATTTCTTCTTTTATTTTGGCATTTCATTGTAAGAGATAAAGGCATCATTTGGCAAGTTATATTTAACTCCCACGTAATGATAAAAATCAATGGCACGTGTCATCAAAATGCAACCCTCACACCATGTTCCGCCCATCAAACTTGACTTCCTTTCCATTATTTAGGAATAGAAAAAAGTTGCAAGCTCCTGGCATAATTAATCTTTTAGCATAAACTTTTTTTTTCTTTCTTTCACCTAAATCTGGACCTTTAAAAATTGTTAATTTTATGGACACAGGTAGTCAAACACAAATTTTTGATTTCTTCATTAATGTTACGAAGGAAGTACCTTTTAGAGAATTTGGTTTTAAAGTCGATTCTTTTTCAATGATTAAAATTGTCTGCTTTTAGCTAAGCCTCAACTGAATGGCCTTAATGAGGTTTATACATTTTAGAAATTGTAATTCGATCCGACCATTCAGTAGCGATAATTACTTTAAGTTAAAAATACAATTTGTTTATACGTTTTTTTTCGCCACATATCTAGAAATTTATCTACGATCTGGCAACGCCTTTGAATTCATTTGAACTAACAATAATTAAGCTCTGTGCAGACGGTTGTCAGATCTTACAATATTGTCAGACCTAACATTGTGCTGACACACGATTGTCATATATCTATCATTATTATTGTTAGTTTGAAATCTGACAATGCTTTTTCCGACAATATTGCCAGACAGCAATTGTCAGTTCACACGATTCTCAGACGTTTTCTGTATATTTTTCTGACAATATTGTAGGATCTGACAACCGTCTGTACAGAGCTTTACTCATATCTTAAGTCTAAAAGAAAAATCAAATATACTTGATAAGTCCAGCCAGTGCTGGATAAAATATTTTATGTTTCACGGTTGCTGTTATCAACTGTGGGCCGGCGGTCATCGCTCTGATGTAATCCCAAGAGAAGATATATTCCTCCTTCTTAGACGAATGTAACCGCTGTCATTTGGGATATTACACACCAGCTGATTTGGATGAGTTTTGAATAAGTTACTGCATATTTCAATATTTCTGCATCTGTGATCATTCATAGAATCTTATTTCGGCGCCTTTAAATTTCTTTTAAGTTAAATGCTGCATTTCATAATACCATCTTGGTTTGAGAATCGACTTGTACAGTTGAAGTTTACAATCTAAGCTTAGCTTAGAATTTTTGCCACTTAAGTGGGACTGCTTTTAACTTCATTTGTGTTAACTTTCATTCTAAGTGCGTCCTCCAAGTAAAGCGTCGATCATGATGTCAAAAGAGGAGAATTTCTTAAAGTTGAGGTGAAAAAAATGGTCATTAGTCTGTATTCAGTGCGAATGTTATGCGAGTGCATTTTTGTTCATTCACATTTATTCTCCATCTCTTCAGCAATTTTTCTTAATTTTATATGTGATCTGTTTCGTCAGCAAATGTTGATGTGTGGACTCGGTTACTAGTTGGCATGTCCGTAGTAGGGGCTGTTTGAATACCATTCGAGCCTGCCTATACGAAGTGGTCTCCCTCCACCTTTTTATGTTTAATGAGTCCACCCATTGTAGGACCATAGCTGGCATTATGCCTTTACATAGCGGTACTCTAGGTTCTGTTCCACAGAAATTCACAGCAGATCACCATTTTGCTAGTTGATCTGCTGCTGCATTCTCAGCTGTGCCTATATGTCCCATAACCAACATCAATGTTACCTCATTAACCGAGGCACGTCTGCTAAGTTTTAAAACACATTCCAGCACTATTTTGGAGTACACGTTTACCTGACTCATACGCTTTATAACCGACTGGTTGTCAAGTGTAACGGGAACCTTTCTTCCCTTTCGACATTCCAGCAGGTAATCCAACGCATGCAGCAGCCCAAGTAATTCTGGCCGCTAAACGGAGATGTACTCCCCCAAATGCAGATTACAGGACAAATTCAGCTCAGCTGAGTATAAACCTGCTGCTGCTCTACCGTTCATAAGAGAACCATCAGTGGAAATGCTGATGTCGTTCTCCATACACTCATTGTGTATAAGGCCGTCCGCAATGAGTGTCCGATGCAGTCTCTCGACTATCTTTCTTCTACTCATGCGTTCCATCGGCATTTGAGCTTCTCTAACCTACCTATTAACTAGGTCCGGGATGCTCTTGTGCCCGATGTTCGGGCCAAAGCCATGCCAAATGGCATCGCTTTACATACGCAAAGCTGACATTGCAGCCGTTGACCTAATGAACAAGTCCAACGGCAGCAATCCCAATATTGCCTCAAAAAATGGCATTAAAAATAAAAACTATTATTTTTAGTGCTATACGGGGCAACTCAAACAGCATCTTATTACTGGTTTTATTAAAGCCAGGGGCGTTTTTGGAGTTAAAATCCGAATCTACCCTTTCAATATCACCAAACTCAAATCTTAGGGGTACTCCAGCACTAATCTCGACAGCTGGCAACTCAGCTATATCAGTCGATACATTTGAAGTAAAGATCTTTTTCAAATGACCAAGAAATAAATTGCCTTTTAAGGTGTCATTGCTTGCCCAGCCTCCAGACGAACTTTGCAAGAGAGGCTTACGCACGACTGGTCTTTAAAGTTTCTAAATGCACGCCATAATAAATAATCTGATTGAGGAGTTTGGTCGAGATCTTGAAGTAAATTTTTTAGGGATGCTGCTGTTTGAGATTCCAGTAGCACTCTTAGCCATTTCGTGTACTTTCTTCGAATTTTTTATCCGAGAGCTAAGAGTAGTTTCGCCGATCAGTAGGCCAATAGGTGGATTGTCTACTCGATATCACATTCAGACACATTTTTGGAATTGAGTGGTCTGTTGATATTGGCGCAATCCCCAAAGCGTATCTTTAGCGTTTTATTCGCTAGTTGCTACGAAACAGAGACATAGTGGTTTGTAGAAGTCGCTATACTGACTCTATGAAACTTAAAATCTAGGAGGTGAATAAATCGAAGAAATAACTAAGTTTTGATGAAATTCTTCAAAACAGATATTTCTTGCATGAGGGTAATCCCCCCAAAAATCACACAGTAAGTAATGCTTGATTCGGATCTTTAAAAGTATTACCGAGCCACCACATGCTCTTCCACGGGGATGCGATTGTACTATGTCCTTACTTAAGCTGAGTTGATGGTTTGGAAATTTATTTTGAAAATTAGAGTACTTATTTTTGAAAAAAAAAAAACAATAAATAATTTTCGGAGAACTTATAAAGCACTTCGTGAATTTACTTCGTCCATCTTGGAGTGATGTTTTACAAATCGTTAGTCACTTTATAAACACAAATGTGCCTTCAAATGTGCCAGTTTTTCCCGGGATACTTGATGTTTTTTGGAAACCTGCTTTGTTTTAATTTCTTAGTATTCATTACATGATTTTATAAGGACATATCAACTGACCCTCGTATTTTTCAGACTCTTTCACTACAAACACACACACACTCACAGGCATTTATTACGAACACACTTTTAACACTTTTTTGTTGTTAATTTTTTGTTTGATGGCATCAATTTAATTGCAACGTCCTCTTCTAAGGTCAAATATACCGTCACACATTTAACCAGCCCTTTGCTGCTAAGTTTCTATACAATAATAATCTTTGGTACCTGTAACGATTAAGGTCCTTGCTGTGTGTGGTTGGGGCATGGGTAATGTGACCAGATGGCTTTTATCAGAGTTATTTTTCGCATATTGTTACCATTGCATTGGGTTGAAAGAATATTTTTATAAAATAGGTGATTTGTTTTTAAAGAATTTGGGAGATCAATTAATTTTGATTTTTATATTAATTATTCAATGTAAATAAATTTAAAAACCGGTTTCACTTTTGGTTTTTTAACAACAATCAAAACAGGAACAATTTTTTTAGCAAAAAGAATTCCGACTATTTTAAAGTACCCACTTTGAATTGGAGCAGGAATTAACCTGGGTAAATACTGGTTATTTTTTAACACTGGTTTTATAGAAAATTATATTGCTGTTTTCCTTTTTAAAAAATAAAATATATTGTCAAGTTTCTAGTGTCATTTAAATCGGTAAAATTTCGTTCTATCTTTTTTCTTTCGAAATGAGATATTTTATCGCGTTAAAATGATCCTAAATGTTAGTGTTTTTTTATGGATATATTACATAGTATATTCGAATAAAAATAATAATTATTATCTGTTTGAGGTGTCAAGTAAACTACCCCTTACCCCCTCCTGATTATGCCCAAAAACTATGCAGCTCTTCATCTCCATATACCAAAGGCACACACTGATTTTTTTTTTATATATCAAACGTTATGACCTGTAGAGCGTTTTTAAAATTGAGGTGTCAAGTAAACTACCCCTTGCCCCCTCCCGACTATGCAGCTGTTTATCACCATATACCACAGGTACATACTGAATTTCATTTTTATATGTGAAACGGTATGACCAGTCTTCAGTGCTATACATACCCAATCATAGACAGCATCGCGAAAATAGTCAACATGGATTCAGGAGACCTCAAAACGTATAAATCCATTAAAATACCGACATCGATTCACCTATTGGTAAAGTAAAAAAGAAGAAAAATGTAGAAAAAAGATTTGGAAGTTAAAAACTTGTGATTTTAGTATAAACAAGTAAGAGTGCTATATTCGACCGTGCTGAGTCTACTATACCCTTCACCACGGTGATTTTATTTATACAGACATGTACAGCATTATCCATATTGTTGACTATTTACATAAATTAAAATAAGTCGTATGAGATAAAACTCATTATTCATGCCTTAAAGAAACAGAAGACAGCGGCTACGCAGCTAAATGAAAACAAATTCCGTTGGCTACAATTGTCGCCATGTAGTCAGCTACTTAATGATATTGAAGACGACCGCTACATCGTAAACTCTGACATTGTTGTAGAAATACCTATTTTGCTTTTATAACTTTTTCATTGTATACTGATCTGATGGACTCCTTGCGATCTACCTGTCGCGGTCTAATATTTATTTGACAAAAAAAGCAGAAGAGAATTATTAAAGCATAAAGCATAAAAAACATGAAAAATATAGGTGGACATGGTTTTTGGCCCGCAGGCTCCAAAGGAATGATCCAATGTTGCTAAATTGCAATCCAAAAATGTACGAAACTATGCCTGATTGTTGTGCTTAAATTTTTGGTATCTCTTCTGGTGACTTGGCAAATGACAGTACTACCTAAACACGGACAGAAGGACATCGCTTAATCAACTTCTCTATGTATAAGGATCCAGGATATATGTATGTATGTATATAATTTATGGGGTCGGAAATGAATATTGTAGAAATTACACACGCAATGAGAAACTTATATATACCCTTTCCACCTGTGGTGAAGTGTATAAAAACGGGATATACAATTTTACAGGATCACACCTTAAGAACTCTGGAGTGACCTACACTCAACTTTACCATATCTCATGGAAACATATATTTTTATGGATATATTACATAAAGAATAAAAGTTGAAAGTATATTCGAATCAAAAAAAAAAAAAATTATTATAGATATGGGATGTCAATAACAAAAAACTACACAGCTCTTCATCTATTATTCATGCCAAAGCCACATATTGAATTTCATTTTGATATGTCAAACAGTATGACATGTGACGGTCAAAATAGATTCAGATGACCTCAAGACTTAAAGATCCGTTGAAATCCCAACATCGTTTTTTTCACTTTACTATACTTTACTTATAATACGTTTGGTAAAATAATAATTCTTGCAACAAAAAAACCGACTTCAAAACAGATAAAGATCTGTTGTTATAGAGGACTTGGCCACAAAGATTCTTTGTAAATTTCAACTACCTGTCTATAACGGTTCAAAAGTGAGGCCATATATATCAAACTACATGAACTATTGGGACACCCTTTACATTATAATTCAAAATATTTATACTTGTTATTATACCAGAGAAAGTAGTGGACATTCTACCTACTTTTCAATTGTTTGTGTTTAAAGGTTCAAAAGATAGGGCCATATAAATCAAATTATATAAATTATGGGGACACCCTATAATTTCTAAATTCAAATTGTATACTTGCTACAGTGGTCTTTGTAATACAGATTCCTTGTAAATTTCATCTGTTTGTCTATAACAGTTCAAAAGTTTGGCCACATACATACATTTACATTAACTATTGGGACACCCTTTTATTTCCAAATTCAAATTTTATACATTTTGTTATAGCGAACTTAGCTATACAGGTTCTTTGTAAATTTCAGCGGTCTGTGTACAACTGTTCAAAAGTATGGCTATATACATCAAACTAAATAAACTATTGGAGCACCCTTTAATTTAAAATTTTGAATATTGATACATTTCATTATAACGGTCATAGTAATCGACATTCAGTCAAATTTTCAAGGTTTTGTCTATAACGGTTCAAAAGATAGGCCCATATAGGTTAAATTACGTCATCTATGGGGACACCCTTTACATTTTAAATATATTTTATTATTAATTTCTGCTGTTGGGAATGATACTCAATTTTTTAAAATTTTGATTTGGTGGCCTTTACGGTTCTTAATACACGTACAAAACATGTATGTTGTATGGGGACACCCTTTAATTTTTAATATAATGAACTGTTGTTGAAACGGGACCAACCTGAAAGCACAACCTTTCAAATAAAAAAAAAAAATTTAAATCGGTTCAGAAATGGTTAAGTTCTGTGGTTACATAGATAAAAAAGCAACATTTAGACGAATTAATAACCTCCTTGTTTTTTGAAGTCGGTTAAAAAGAAGGTTAATCGCGCCAAAAGCGGGATGTCTGGTCACGTTAAGCATGGGTAAATTTTATTTTATTTTACTTTCCTATCAAGTGCATGTTAGTTGTGCAGGAATGTTGTACTTCATTTATTTAATAAAGTGTCCTTCGGAAATGCAATAATTATATTTTTCTTATTTGTATTTGGTTGGTTTACTTCAGTTTAAATTACAGCAAATTCAATTAAGTCAATTAATTTTTCATTAGAAAGAAATTGATTAAAAATACATATTGAAAGCACAACGATTAACGGATTCTTATTAATAACAAGTTTAAAAATGTTGTCGGTTAAATAAGTCTAGTTATGTACGGAACGTGTTACTTTATCTTGACAGAACATAGTAAAATAGTACCAGTAAACTTTGCAAATTGTATTGGGGCATATGAAGTGTCACTACTGTCTTTTGATAAATTTTTGAATACAAATTTTTTTAATGCAAATCGTTTTTAATCAAGAACATATTGACCTTGTGATATTTTTCAGCTTCATAATTCTATCGGTTTAAAACTTCTGTGGTTTATGGTCGAAAAACTTGGCCAAGTGATTTGTAGCATTGTTTCGTTACTTCAATTTTTTACCATCAAGAGTATTTGCAGATAACGAAACAAGTAAGAAGTCCGGGCTATACGGTGTATGCATCAAAACTTTAAAACCAAACTCCGCCAATTTGTTGTGAGTGTTGTGTGGAATACAGTGCCATTTCTGTTAGCCAGTTCTGATCGCTCTTTCTGGATTTTTCGCTCAAACGGTCGCATATTGTGTGGGTATAGATGGTGTCACTAGGTTGAAGTAGCTCATAATGGATAATTCCCAAGGTATATTAATCAGGTAGCCTCACTACGGAGGGGAAATATTAAGGCGAAAATAATCAATTTTTTTATATCGATTTTGACAGTTAGACTTACAACTTTTCTCCTTAAATGGAAGTTAAACTATCAAACTCCATATAAAAAAATTCAAAAATTTTCGCCTTAATATTTCCCCTTCGTAGTGAGGTTACTTGATTAATATGCCTTGAAAAATTCCCTTCCAATTCGATCAAAACATTCAACATAACCTTATTTGCCGATAGAGTTTTCGCTGATTTTAAAATCAATATAACAACCAATGAATTTGAAAACGATATTCACAAAAAATGTAAGCTGAATTGTCACTTTTTAAGCTCATGTTGGTTTGACGAAAAGGTTGAAGGTTGCCCGATATATAGGCATCAATACCAAAAATACTTTGTGAAAAACCGCAAAGTATTTTTATAAATGGTTTATACGCTCGCCTTGAAGTTTTTTGATTATAGCTGATCCTTCTATGTATCTTGCTGGTAATTGTTATATTTATTAGCAATCTATCAATCCAGAATTTTGTGACAACCTACTACCTTTATAATTATTTAGATTCCAACAGATCCATTTCGTAGGATACACCCTCGGTAGACTTTTCTAACGAGAAAGATGTGAAATTGCAATTTGAAATTGCAATTATATAGTAGAGCAAGCCGATCGGATACTATAGCTATTAACATAAAACAGTTATGATATGAGTATCAACTCATTATGAACTTTTATTAATATTTGAATATAAACAATAATTTTGTAGAAATCAGATATAATCTTTCAAGTTCCCTTCGCTTCTGAGGGCTTTGTTGACTATAGTAGTTAGAAGTCCATAAAAACTATGAAGTAGATTTGCCAATAGACCCGAGTTTATATTCCAGTAAATGAAATACTTTATTAATAGCGATTTAAAGCATGCCTACCTGTTCTTTTTTGAAATATAATTTAACAACAAGAAACCCAAGGCTTTAGGACGATGGTAGAATTTATGTCTACATATGTCGGTGGTTTCAAAAATTTTTGAAGGGTATATAATTAACAAAATACTAGTGTTCCAAGTGAAAAAATCGTCTAGAAAACTTGTATAGGAATAATTCAAAAATTGAGTGCTTTTCATACAAATTTTCTAGATGACTTTTTCGATTGGAATACATAAACAGCATATTAGTTTGGTTTTAGAACTTAGAAAAAAAAAATATCTAAATTATATATTTATGAATTTGTTGTCTAAAAAATAAATCTCTTAAAATAGTTAGGGTACGAACTCGAGCCGAACTCATTTGAATAAATAAAACATTTATAAGAATAAGGTTTAAAATCCTAGTAGCTTGCCATTTTCAATAGGTGGCAACGCTCTTTTGTATATTCACAAAAAAAAAAAACTTAAACTACAAAAATACTTATTTTTGTAAATAAAGTAATAATGAAGCACGGATGCCAGATTTTTTTTCTTTCTCCCCTAAAAGCAAATAAAAAAACCCCTAAAATCAAGCTTTTTTTTACAAAAATTCCCTAAAATAATTTTTCTTGATTACATAACTAAATTTTTTTCTGTAATTTTCAAAAAATAAAAACCAAATTAATTAAATAAAAAAATTCCCTAAATTAATCCGAAAATCACCCGAAACAAAAATTTCAAGTGTTTAAGTTTTCATTATATTAAAGTATGTATTATAAATATACATATCGCACCCTAAATACAACTCAAAATACTAAAATTTTCAGGAGAGACGAAAAACTGTTTATGTGCAGAAGCAACACACTTGACATAAAAATAGACATAACTGTATTTTTCCAGTTAAATAAGATAGTGATGTGAAAGAAATTTTTGCAGTAGTTAGAGATACTCTAGTTAGAGATACTCTAACTTGTACTCTAAATCAATTCAATTTATGGAAAAAAGTCAGTTTTGGAAAATTTTGAGTTGTAACCTTTTTGTATTTAGGGTGCATGTGTATATAAATATACCCAGTGGTAAAAAGAAGGAGTATGAGAAAGCCTCTTTTCTCCTTCTTTTGGAGGCACAAGGCCTTCTATTTTTTTTCTTTCTAATTTTAAGCACTTTAATTTATTTCTATTTTTAATTGAGATATTAAAATTTTTTTGGGATTCGAACCATCAACCTCCAGGCTGATAGACCTTCGCACTGTCAATCAGTTTATAAATTTCCAGCAGCAATGATAAAGGTAATTCAATGAACTTTGTGTTTTATAAATAAGAAATCTAAAAATAGAATGTGTATGTGTATGTATTTGTCATACAAAATGAGTACACATTCCTACTTCCCTACTAAGAGAAGCGAAGTAGGAATGTGTACTGGATCTTTCAGAAGAAAGAGCCAAGGCCTTCTAAAAGGTCTTCTTTGGAAGGCACAAGGAAAAAGGGTTTGTATCCGAGAGAAGGTTTAAGCATGCCTTATAGAAGGCCTGAAGTGAGAAGGCCTCTTTAATTTTACCACTGGGATGTTTCTTGTGTTGTTGTAAGAGTATTTTTCAAAATTAGAGTTCGTTATTTATGTACGAATTTTGTTGTTATTACATGACATACTACACGTATAACAAAAAAATTAGCTTTCTAATACGTTGTTTAAATAGTTTGGAAGTACCTATCAGAAAGCCGATTGTTACATATTTTTAATTTATTGGTTGCAAAAAAATAGGAATAGAGCAATTAAGCATCTGGTAAAAAATAAAAAATCCCTCAAAAAATACCCTAAATATTTTTTTAATCCCCAATTTTTCCCCTAACAATGGTTAACCACCAAATTCTCCCCTAAATGAAAAAAAATCCCCTAAATCTAGGGGAAAATCCCATAATGTGGCAACCGTGTAATGAAGCCACCACTTACTTTCATTCATTATAGGCCCGGGCACATAGAATCCATCATACGTTATATGTCGAGTTTTTCAACGCACAAGAATGTTGAAATACAGCTTCTCTAATGAGTGTTGTCACAATCAGTACGTCTCCGTCAACGCAAAGTACGAAAGTTGGGCAACTTTTAACTTTTGACGTACGTTGAAAGCTATAATTGGTTTCTCTTTGTTGCTCTCTCTCAAAATTAAATTTTTGTGTTGAGTGGAAGCAAAAATTAAACAAAATAATTTAATTTAATAGAGTAAAATGGAGAAAAATGCTTTTCTCGTGTTTTCTTTTCTGATTTAATATACGTCAACAAAGTACTCATTGTGTCAACCTTTTCCATTGTTACTTTGATTTCAGTTGAGTACGTTAAAGTTTAACGTATGACGGATTCTATGTGTCCCGTCATTTATGTCTGTATAAAAGCTACAAAAAAAGCTTCAATAATGACCAAATTTGTTTTCTTCGGTTATTTTTCATCTAATAAAACAGTTCTATAAAACACTTCTATAAAACATCGCAATTCTAAACCATATTTTGATTTAAGCTTTTTAGGTGCTTTCTTAAATTATGGTAAAAAAATATGCTAAATGTATTGAGCAGCTTAAAAGTTTTGATAAAAGCTTTCTTTACTGTGCTATAATTATACAGCCCAAAAGCAACTACACTTATAGCAGGGATGGTAGAGTAGCTATAATTTTAATTCTTTAGTATTTGAAATGTACATTTTCCTTAGTATAATTTAAAAGTTGTCCTAATTTTCTTTCAATTGTCGCTATACCACTTCCTCACGATTTTCAAGGCACACTTGTACGATTCTCAATCTGTATTCGATAAGTGATAAAATATAATTCAATCAAAATAGCGAGGTTTACAGGTGAAGGTAATTAAAGTTCGCACGTCATTCACTTTCTATAACCCATTTAAAAAATTATAATTAGATCAAGGGCATAGAGTCTTTGTTTAAGAGGAGAGAGTGTGTCTTTTATAAAGGCCAACAACTTTAAATTGAAATAAAACAGATAAAAACGTTTTAAAGTCCTTTCAATTAACTTTATAAATTAGATAGTTTTGTGGCATTAAGAAAAAATATAAAAAAATAATTTAACTTATTTGTCCAAATAATTATTAACATTCAAATAAAATTCAAATAACATTAAAATACTTCATATCAACAACAAATGCACACAAAGAAAAAACATGGTTGAGGTAACCATAATCTAAGAGCAACATATTATGGTTGTAGTGAAACCATATTATTTTTGAACATTATCATATTATGGTTAAATTAACGATTATAGTATGGTTAAAAATATGTAATGTCATATGAAATGGATATGCCAGATTTTTTACATTTTAAAATACAAAATTATTTATTTTATATAAAAAACAGATGATTTTATTAATACATGGATAAAAAAATTTAATTAGCATTTTTATTCTTCCAAACCGTGTTTCAAGGATATAAGGGAGGGAACACTTTGGCCATCGATTTAACGGCATTTCATGGATTTACCAGTAAAGAATTGTTCTTGAAGACATCAATTTCGGGGAACTTATTTTCCAATTCAGCCAACACCTTTTTCATGTAGTCTTTCAAGTACAAAGTAAAGTCTTTCTTGTCTCCGACAGTATTCTTGTAAACTGTGATTAAGAACAACATCAACGCCGGTCTCAACGGTTGAGTTTGTCACCGACCAATTTCGTTTTGTATCTGCGAACATTTCATCATCAGTAAGTAATGTTATCCCTTTTGATTTTCATGATTTCGAGGTTTTATTAATTTTTCTGGTCTAAAAATTAAAAATAAATTACAGTCTCACATCGAGAGGACTCGAATTGCGGGTATCCAGAGAAGATGGTTGCCACGTGCTCAATTCAACAGCGAAAAAGAAATAATTAATTATTTAATTTTAAATTGAATTCCCGAAACAATTGTTTATATATTTATTTCTATTTTTTTTTAAAGCACAAACGAATAAACTCCGATGACATAAACAAACAAATAATTTTTATTTTTAAAAATCTTTTGGTTACCTACGAAAAAACTTTAGTTGTGGATTAAACATTAAATAGTTAAAACCAACCATGTTGAATTTTTTGTACGTAATAACCATTTAATGATAAAATTTTAAAGAAAACTGTCTCACCGGGACCAAAGTAATGTTACAAACAACTAAAATGTGTTCATCGCAACCATATATTGTTACAGAGATCATAATGTGGTTCCTGTGACCATACCATAACCATGGTTTTTCTTTGCGTGTGTAAAATGGTAAATATTAAAATTCGATTTTACCAACTGACGGTAGATGATTGGATTACAATTTCTCGTATTCTATTATCTGAGCTTGTTAGGTTAAATACTATATATGATGTTTATGATACACTATCAGTCGTACGATCTGTAAAAAATACCATGTGTACTAAAAAAGTATGGTAGTGTGGATTAGAAATGTATGTGTGTGACAGACTTTTTGACAGATCTGTAAGATTTGATAATCTTTTGAAAAAAATCAAAAATAGTATATTTCCATGCGATCAGAGTTGCAAAATCTTTGTTTGTATGATAGTGTGGCATCTACAACGTCATTTTGAAACGATTTTTTGAGTAGGACAGAATTCTGTCAGATTTTTTTATGATTGAATCGTACGAATATGCAGGATAGTGAATCCTGGCCTTAACAAGTATTCGTTTATTGTTTTTAACTGTACATGTGCATGTATTTTCTAACTACATAATCAGATGATAGAAAATGATCGATTTGAAAATATTCCATCGTGTTTAGGCTAACACAATGAACGCTATCGTTTGAGTCCCTTCCAGCAAACGTCTTCTGATAGACTAGCGCGCTACCTACTAGTCCACCGTGCCTGCATCGATTACTAATGATCAAAAAATAAAATAAACATTTTTAAAACGCACGTCATTCTCAAAGTAGCCTATATCAAATTCGGAGAGTGTCACTATTGCAGTTCTCTGGATACCCCGGTCCTAACCACAAAGCTTTATCACACGCTAATCTCAGAGTGAAAAATTTCAATACTCTACCTATTATAGTACGCTAGATTCATGATAATAAGTTTTTACTTCGTGTGCAAGGTACGATGCCCACTGTTCCAACTTTTATTTTTTTAATCGTCTATGAACAATAATACAGAGATTGCTCGTATATACTTTTTAAAACGCTACCTATTATAGTTCCTAAGTTACATAATGATAATTATTTACTTTGTTGGGGTGGTACAACATTTTCTGTTCCAATCTAATAAATATTTTGTTCGTTTATGCTCATTAATAAGGGTGTTACTCATGTAAAATTTCCAGACTACATATAATATGTTTTCCCATTTAGCCAGTTTTTTGCTCGACTATGCCCATTACTATGGGGAATGCTTGTACTGAATTTCAAGGTTGTACCTTTCATTGGGTAAACGATAATAATTTTTAGCTTTGTGAGGGAGGTAACAAACCCATTGTTTTAATCAAGCTAGACTATTACTTATTTACATGAGGTTTACTTGTGCGAAATTTCAAGCCACTTTTTTTATTCGACTATCCACATTAATAACGCCGTTACTAGTTAAAAATTTCCAGATTCCACCTATTATAGTTCTCGAGATACACGATATTAAATTATTACTTTGTATAGCAGGTACCACGCTGACTGTACCAATCCAGCCAGTTTTTTGCAGAACTATGCACATTGATAAGAGAGTTACTTACATAAAATTTCAATTATTTCTATATATTAAAGTTTCCTAAGGAACGTGATAATAAGTATTACTTTGTATGAGAAGAATCCACACCCAATTAAAAATGGTAACTAGTAATGAACTGTGAAAATTTCAAAAAGATCGTTCTAGTGTTGTAGGTAGCTATTAAAGCACTGCATGAGCACAAAAAATTAAGTTAATAAGCTGCTCATTATAATAATTCATTGAATTCATGACCGTTTATTGCATCCAAGTAACGATGAGCGGACAATAAGAAACAACGAAAGCCAGCGAGCTAAATGCAATGTGTTTGCAGAGTTTCCATAAGCAAATTTGAATAAGTATGAGTTAATGTTGAACATAATAACAATAAACTTGAATTAAAGCAGTTTTATGCTTTCAGTGAAACACGAACACAGTTCGAGTGGATAAATAAAAAAACGGAATTTTTAACAACATATTTTACGTTCATTTTTAGGCCTTCACTTCTTAAGAAATACAAAAAACAAAAAACCACTAGTGCAAGCAAAACGCACTAAGCTTTATGCAAAAGTTCTATACAACTACTAAACAAAACATACTGAGTACTACGAACATGAGACGAGTACACGCAGAGACGAGGAATGGTTATGGTATGGTCACAGAACCATCTTATGTTCTCAACAATTTATGATTGCGAAGAACAACTTATAGTTGTTTTAATGATGGCTATGGTCACGACACACAAGATTTGGTTACCATTTGATCATTAAATGGTTACTACACACAAAATATGCAATATGGTTGATTTTAACTATACAATTTTAAAACCAAAATCAAAGCTTTATTAGTATTCCATAATAATAATGTATTTAAAAACATAATATATTATTAATAAACAAATTATGATAAGTTTGCTCGTATGTAACCATGACGAAAAACATAGAAACAAACAAATAATGTTTGGTCTTTTTTAAGTTTTGTGTTAAATTTTAAAATTATTAGAATCTAATTTTATGGGTTTATTTCAAACTAGCTGTGCCCGCCACGTCTTGGGCGTCGTGATAATATTTTGCTCGATTTTGCTTTGAAAGAAACAATAGGTGTGGAACTATTGTTAGACTTACTTAGATAGAGTAGCAACTAAAAATGCAACTAACTAAGAAGAAACTAACAATAACAGAATTTTATAGCCACACCTAAGTCGTAGTATTCCTACCAAATTTTAAAAATTAACGCTAAATAACAAAAATAATGTAATCACATAATTACCTAAGTATGTATTTCACAAAATAACCAAATTATACAACACGTACGCGACAAATCCATACTCATTTTATTCAATTGGCTATGTGGCATATGTTTTTAGCGCCGTCTGTGTTTAAATATCAAAAAAAGGTGCCGTGTCGTACTAAGCAGTACTTAGTACCTCCTTAAGATATGCTACATATCAGTTTATGTATTTCTTTTATTTATAAAAAATAAAGTATTCATATCCGGTTAGTTAAACTGCGTACTTTCACTGCTTTTTTTCCACTTTCTCTTGGAAATAAAATAATTTTGCGGAAAAAAGTATCCTATATTGGGACCAGGATACTTAGGTACCTCCTTACAAAATTTTATTAAAATCCATCTAGTAGATTTTACGTGATGCCAACGTAAATGAAAAGTAGACAGACAGATAGACGAAAATGAGTTACAACTTTATTATATGTATAGATAAAAATAATAATTTATTAATTGAATTGTTGCTCATATCGAATTCTTACAAAAGGTGATGTAATTTGATCTATATGGGCCTTACTTTTGAACCGTTATAGACAAAATCTTGACACTTTGACAGAATGTCGATTGCTATGACCGTTATAATAAAATGTATAAATAAGCAAAATTTTAAATTAAAGGGTGCTCCAATAATTCATTTAATTTGATGTATATGGCCATATTTTCGAACAATTGTACACAGACCGCTGAAATTTACAAACAACCTGTTTTGCTAAGTCCGCTATAACAAAAAGTATAAAATTTTAATTTGGAAATAAAAGGGTGTCCCAGTAGTTAATGTAATTCTATGTATGTAGCCAAACTTTTGAACTGTTATAGACAACCTGTATTGCAAAATACACTATAGCAAGTATAAAATTTTAATATAGAAATTATAGGGTCTCCCTATAAATTATGTAATTTGATCTATATGGCGCTATGTTTTGAACCGTTAAACACAAACACTTGAAAATAAGGCAGAATTTCCACTACTTTCTCTGGTATAACAACAAGTATGAATATTTGGAAATATAATGTAAAGGGTGTCCCAATAGTTCATGTAATTTGATATATATGGCCAATCTTTTGAATCGTTATAGAAAGATAGTTGAATTTACAAAGAATCTTTGTGGCCAAGTCCTCTATAACAACAGGTCTTTAATTTAAAATTGTAAATTAAAGGGTGCCCCAATAGGTGATGTTATTTGATCTATGTGACCTTATCTTTGAAACCTTTATAGACAGAGGCTTGAATGGTGTCCCCATAAAATACGGATGCTTGTGAAAATAGCTTAACTTTTGAACAGTAATAGGTAGAGGCTTAACAACATTCACATAGTCTTTACTTTTTTTCCCTCTACTTTTGGCGCATCTTTTATTTGGTTTAAATCTAATTCTTACAGATTACTTCTTACATTTTTAGTTTATAATTGGTACCCTTCTATTTGTTTTGAAGTCGGTTTATTTTTTGCTTGAATTATTGTTAGTTAATTATACACGTTTTAGGCCCATTATTATAACTTGCCTTTAGCTAAAGTTATAGGATTTTGTTGGAGCGATAAATAGTTTTTTGTTATTAAAAGTAAGCTAAAAACCACTTTTAACTATCAGGTACTATAAGGACAAGTTATAGCAATGAGCATTATCCTCATAATGATAGCAAAAAACTACTTATCGCTCCAACAAAATCCTAACTTTAGCTAAAGGCAAGTTATAATAATGGGCCTTAGTCTTCTGAATTAAAAAGCCTCCATTGTTTATTTGTCAACCTTGCAGTATTTAGCAACCTCAATTATATTTCCTGTAAAAGGTTAAAATCCTGTAATTGACATTACAACTCATAAATAATTTATTTGTTAATTTGTCAATTGTTTTGTGCCTAAATACATATTTACTTGCGAGTATAACAATTGCAACAGTTTTGTTAATTTCCAAAACCAGTGTCGAACGTACAGCAAGGAAAGGCAGAACAAATGCATTTTAATTCTTCGTTGTGGTCAAATACTTTAAAATACAAATTAAACTACAAATAAACAATTGATTTGTTGCAATTGCAAATAACATGTAATTATTTGAAAATATAAAATTCATTTTGTGTTTATTTAATGCAAAATTGTACTACTATTTATGATGGGTGGATGGGTTTGTACATTTTTCTTTCCTCATGCCGCTGCAGATATGAATAATTTGGTTGATGGTGTAGTGGCATTTTTTTCTCTTCTGTAGCAGAGCTCAATCATTCGCAAAACTAACGTGTTATAAAGTCCTTGTTTGTTTTATATAAAATATTTATTTTCAATTAATAGACCAAATGTACACGCATGGAAAATTAGTGTATGTGTACATATGTATGTATGCATATTGTTTGTTATTTGGTTTTAATTGAATATAAAAAAATTGATTTGAAATAAGTATTTATGATGGATAAGGGTGAGTTACAGGTAGTTTTTTTTCAATTTCGTTTAAAAATGTCATCTATACTAAAATCAAAAAAAAAATAGTAATTGTGTAATAAAGTTTTCTCTTGTATTGTTTCTTTTTTAATAATAACTAACTTGTCTTTAGTTTTTGAATCGCTTTGAAGTTATTTGTAAAACGAATTGTGTCTGTAGATGACGGTATGTATGTGAGCCTATTACTTTTTTATATCCTGTCTTCGCTTAGAAGGTCTGCTGTCTGTTGGGACAGCAGTAAGTCTCCAGTGGTAAAAAGAAGAAGTAGTAATGCCTTCGTGGAGGCCTTATTGCACAAAGACATTGTACACTCATATTTTTTTTGGCTGAGCATAGCTTTTTTGAGAGCTTTGAAGTATTTTATATATTTTTTGCAAAAGAAAAAAGAAATAAAATCAAAAATTTATTATCGTAAAGCTGGAGATCTGAAAAGGTGGGAAAGTATAAGGTTTCTGTAAGTAATAACCTTTCGCTGCACGCAAAGAAAAACCATGGTTGAGTTAACCATAATCAACATAATATTATGATGAAGTTATAATATTATTAATGACAATAACAATGACATTGTTAAAAATAACCAAAATTTGTTCAAACTTAAACATATTATAATGAAATATGACCAAAATATAATACAAAAAAATTATATTATTATCCAATATAAACATTCTATGGTTAAATTAAATGATTATAATATGATTAAAAAATACGTAATGCCATTTTTTAACTACGGTAAGAAGTAAGTCAACCTATATATGTATATCAGTTACAGGAAAAAAATAAAATACGGAAAAAGTGTTGACTTGGGAATAGAATAAATAAAAAAATATGCCCTTATGCAAAAGAAATCTGTGGCAATAAGGAATAAGTGCTTAAGTCGTTTTAAGCAAAATTTAAGTTAATGGCAATCTCCGTACTCATGTGCAAAGTTTCAATTATTTTGTATCATTGTTTAGGAAGTTATAGCAAAGTGACTTTCTGCTTATCTTTTTAACCGACTTCAAAAAAGAAGGAGGTTTTCAATTCGTCTAAATGTTGCTTTTTTATGTATATAACCGCAGAACTCAGCCATTTCTGAACCGATTTTAAATTTTTTTTCTTTATTTGAAAGGTTATGCTTTCAGGTTGGTACAGTTCATTATATTAAAAATTAAAGGGTATCCCCATATAACATACATGTTTTTTACTTGTATTAAGAACCGTAAAGGGCACCAAATTAAAATTTTTAAAAAGTGCATGTAGCTATAGCTCCCAACGGCAGAAATTAATAAAAAAATAAATTTTAAATTTAAAGGGTGTCCCCATAGGTGCCTTAATTTGACCTATATATACCTATCTTTTGTACCGCTATAGACAAAACCTTGAAAATTTTACAGAATGTCGATTACCGTTATAATAAAATGTAAAAATATTCAAGATTTTAAATTAAAGGGTGCTCCAATAGTTCATTTAATTTGATGTATATGGCCATACTTTTGAACAGTTGTACACAGACCGCTGAAATTTACAAAGAGCGTGTATTGCTAAGTCAGCTGTAACAAAAAGTAAAAAATTTGAATTTGGAAATAAAAGGGTGTCCCAATAGTTAATGTTATTCTATGTATATGGCCTATATTGTCTATAACAGTCTGTCTAGACAGCTGAAATTTTCAAGGAACCTGTATTCCAAAGTCTACTATAGTAAATATACAATTTGAATTTAGAAATTAAAGGGTGTCCCCATAAATTGTGTAATTTGATCTATATGGCCCTATCTCTTGAAGCGTAAAACACAAACACTTGAAAATTAGGCAGAATGTCCACTACTTTCTCTGGTAAAATAACAAGTATAAATATTTGTCATTATAATGTAAAGGGTGTCCCAATAGTTCATATAATTTGATATATATGGCCAAACTTTTGAACCGTAATAGACAGACAGTTGAAATTTACAAAGAATCTTTGTGACCAAGTCCTTTATAACATCAGGTCTTTAATTTAAAATTGTAAATTAAAGGGTGTCCCAATATGAGATGTTATTTGATCTATGTGACCCTATCTTTGAAACCGTTATACACAGAGGCTTGAATGGTGTCCCCATAAAAGACGGATGCTGGTGAAAATAGCTTAACTTTTAAACAGTAACAGGGAGAAGCTTGACATTCACATAGTCTTTACTTCTTTTCCCTCTAATTTTGGCGCATATTTTATTTGGTTTAAATCTAATTCTTACAGATTACTTCTGACATTTTTAGTTTAGAATTGGTGCCCTTTTATCTGTTTTGAAGTCGGTTTTTTTTTGCAAGAATTATTTCAATGTCTAATCACATTAGGAAAAAATCTTAAGAAACTACAACGTATTTTTTCAAATCAAAAAAAATTCTTTCACAACTTATTAATTGCAACGCCTGCGTATTTTTGGTTGATACATATAAGATGTTTTCCCAACACATTCCGCTTTAATGATACTCGTTTGCTTTTTTGTTTTTGTCACATAAATATTACGCAAGATGGAGTACATACATATTTCGGGGTTCAATAACCCCCTGCGAGGGCCGATTTTGTGTTTAGTCTTACCATGCTAAAGCAATATAGATTGTTACCTATTTTTACAAAAAAAAATTTTTAAAAATTTACAATAAATTTTTAAAAAAAAATATTTGCAAAAAATTGTCCAAAAAAATGTTTACTAAAAATTGTTTAAAAAATATATTTAAAAAAAAATTTTTTTGAAAAAAATTTAACAAAAAAATGATCAAAGAAACATAAGAGAGTAACACAGTATCTATCGTTACTATGGTGAAGGGTATAGATGATTCGACATGGCCGAATATAGCACTCTGACTTGTTTAAATTAATTTTAAATTTTAAAAGTGCTCTCCTACAAAACTTAAAAATCAGACTTATGCACTTTTTCCTTAATGCCGCTACAGAAAAAGAGTCTACTTGAAGTGTACTTGTAGAAAAAAATTTCAAATAAAATTTGTCATAAAGTAGACTTTAAGAAGACTTTTTTTTGATAAGGGCTAAGTGTTTTCAACCAAACCTGCACTATTATGAAATAAAAATAATAACTTTCTCATATTGTATTTCTCGGTAAAAGCTGTTTAAATAGAAAATAATTCAAACTACCTTGTAGATAGATACGAAGAATGCTGAAGATGAATGCTGCCTTAAATTCTGCCGCGTCTAATTTTTCTTTATCTCTTTATAATAAAAAACTATAATTCATTTATATTATAAATATAATTCATTTATAAAATAGTTCAAATAAAATTTTATAAAAATTTAAAAAATAAAACTACATTTAATTTTTTTTGGTTGATAAAATTCTCAAGTGTTTTGTAATCATTAAAATTTAAAGTGGGGCCCCAAAAAAATTTATTTTGCCGCCTTCTCCCAAAACTTGTCACAGTGTGGTGTGTGGTGTGTTTTTTGTTGGACACAAATTATATTCGGATGTTTCTTGCTTGTTTTCTATCCAAACCAGAGAACGAAAATAAAATAAAAATAACGATTGTTCCATTTAGTTTTGAAATGTCTTTGGTCGTTGTATTTAAACGTAAAATAAATCAATGCGAGCAGTACAAAAAGATTTTGAGAAAAAAAAACTTTCGCAAATGCTTTTGTTTTGTTCGCAAATGTACGATTCTAAGGTACCTATATGACGGCAAACAGATGAGTGTAAAATTAACTGATTTGTTTGTATTCAGCCTTATAGTGTAAGAGGTGTTGTCGTATAAAAACGTTGGCATTTTTAGATATGGACATTAGGCGTTTTTTTTATACGCTACAGAAAAAATTAATAAACGCCATCGACTATTCTAAATGTCGTATAACAATAAGGCTTACACAATAAGGCTGATTACACTGCTCGTAAAAAAAAGTTTGAAGCTCGAACCTTGTTATGTGATTTTCATTGTGTGCTGAATCCAAAACTTTTCAAAGATTTTTTCTATCACGTCTAGTTTTCGTTATATTCTTATTTAAATAAAATTAAAATATTAAAATATGTATTTTTATTGTGATAACAATGGTCGGTAAAAAAACAAAAAGTCGGGAGCAATAACTTTGTTATGTGATTTTTGTGTGCTGACTCGGAATTTTTTTACAGACTGATTCTATCACGTCTAGTTTTTGAGATATTCTTATTTAAATAAAAAGCTGATATTGAAGTATTTAATACATAGTTATTATAAAAGTAAAAAATTTAAATGTTTGTCAAAGTAGGTACCTGCACTTAATCCATACATATGTATAATAAAATAGTAACTCATTTCCGTCTGTCTGTCTTTCTGTCCTTCATTGTTTGTGTTCGCATCACGTAAAAACTACTAGATGGATTTTAACAAAATTTTGTGAGGAGGTAACTTAGTATGCTGATCCCAATATAGGATACTTTTTTTTTAACAAAAATATCTTATTTCCAAGAGAAAGTGGAGAAAAAGCAGTTTCCGGTTTAAAGGTGCTAAAATTTTCGTTTTAAAACTGGAATATTTTCAAAACCGCTTTTTCAACACGGTTACATTTTCACCACACATCTTTTTAACCGACTTCAAAAAAGAAGGAGGTTATCTAATCGTCTGAATGTTGCTTTTTAATGTATGTAAGGTTATGCTTTCAGTTTGGTCCCATTTTAAAAACAGTTCATTATATTAAAAATTAAAGGGTGTCCCATACATTTAATTTAATGTACAAGACTATACTTTTGAACAGTTGTACACAGACCGCTGAAATTTACAAAGAACATGTATTGCTAAGTCCGCTATAACAAAAAGTGTAAAATTTTAATTTGGATATAAAAGGGTGTCCCAATAGTTAATGTTATTGTATGTATGTGGCCAAACTTTTGAACTGTTACAGACAGACAGATGAAATTTACAAGGAACCTGTATTACAAAGGGCTCTATAGCAAGTATACAATTTGAATTTAGAAATTAAAGGGTGTCCCCATAATTTATGTAATTTGATCTATATAGCCCTATCTTTTGAACCGTTAAACACAAACACTGGAAAATTAGGCAGAATCTCCACTATTTTCTCTGGTATAATAACAAGTATAAATATTTGAAACTATAATGTAAAGGGTGTCCCAATAGTTCATGTAATTTGATATATATGGCCAAACTTTTTAACCGTTTTAGACAGATAGTTGAAATTTACAAAGAATCTTTGTGGCCAAGTCCTCTATAATAACAGGTCTTTAATTTAAAATTGTAAATTAAAGGGTGTCCCAATAGGTGATGTTACTTGATCTATGTAACCCTATATTTGAAACGTTATAGACAGAGGCTTGAATGGTGTCCCCATAAAATACGGATGCTGGTGAAAATAGCTTAACTTTTGAATAGTAATAGGGAGAGGCTTGACATTCACATAGTCTTTGCTTTTTTTCCTCTAATTTTGGCGCATCTTTTATTAGGTTTAAATCTAGTTCTTACAGGATACTTTCTACATTTCTAGTTTAGAATTGGTGCCCTTCTATCTGTTTTGAAGTCGGTTTTTTTTGTAAGAATTATTATTTTTGAAAGTGGGATATTTGAGAAACTATTACGCAACAGATGGCGCAGGTTGATTAAAATTTATATTTATACTTTGTGGAATTACATTATTATTAAAATATTTTAAACACCACTTACAGAGGTTTACAATGATTTTTAGAATTTTAGAATTTTATGCACCGATTTTGATCATATATGTGTGGTTTATTTTATTCTCAGTATAACTAGATTTCCTAATAAGGACAAAAATTTAAAATATTTGCCGTTTTAAGTTTGTTACGAGTTTTTTTAAGACAAAAAAGAATTATTTTTTCATTAAAAATATTTTTTTCGCCATCAATTTCTGAATACATTTCTACGAAACAGTTAAAAATGAAATGTAAGTTTGACGTAAAGGTAATTTTATTCAGCATATTTTAGTTTTTCAATTATTCAAATCGAACAAAACGTTAAAGAATTATATTGTCGCCTTGTTTAGGGGAAAATATTAGTCATGCCCATATGAAAAAAAATTTTGTACGTGATACGCGAAAACTGAAAGCGGATTTAAATTTAACCAGTTGAGGTCACTATAATCCACATATTTATGTTCAGGGAACAGTGTTATTTGTCTCATGTACAATACGATTGTAAAAGTTTTCAAATTTTTAATCTTTGCACGGAACGTTAGCGAAAAGTTTTGTTTGTTTTCGCACACTGATCCAAACTGCATGAATATTATCCATTTATATAAATTTAAAATAATGTTATTTGTCACATAATTTATCTATTGTTATTGACATTTGAGGCAAACAAACCACACCGGAAGTGTGGTAACTACTTTTCATTTTCAGGTTTATAACTGTCAAAATATAAACTTAATTTTGACGGTAATTTGAGTTCCATCCAGTAAGAACATTTATTTAAATTCCTTTTTTTGTTCTGTTATTTATAAACAAATAAAACATGATTTCCGTTTGCAAGTAGATTTTATTGTTGACTTTTGCAGCCGCTACCTAACATTCATGAATACATAGCGTTGAAGCTAAATAAAATACTATCGTCAAGCACTCTTAAGTTACTTCTAAAATACTCTAGACCTAGAATTTTTAATACAACATAAAAGGGATATTAACATACTCATATGGGCTTTGTATAAGAAAATATGACTTTCAAACAACTTTTTCGCATATTTGATTATTGGCTTTGGAGTTCAACATACCATCTTCATTGCTTAATTTAAAATATGTATGTCGGCATTTCCTTTCTATTTTAGCATCCGTAGTAGAGGTCTCCTGAATCCATTTTTACTATTTTCGCGATGATGTCTGTGGGTGGTTGTACAGGTCATACCATTTGGCATATCAAAATTTATGAGATTTTGGTCTATGTATGTTACCCAATGGGTAATCAGGTGCATGGCGTAATCTGATTTCTAAAAACTTGCAGAATTGGAACAGTGGTCGTGTTGCCTCCCATACAAAGTAAATATTTAACAGTCTAACTTAAAAACTAGAATAGATAGTCTGAAATACATATTGTTACTAAAGAAGAATTTATTCATTATAGGCTCTAAACAAAAATACTCTCGAACAAAAACAACAATAACAACATTAATGGTTTGTTTTCTTGCAATGATGAAAGAAAGAAACAAACAACAAAGAGCATCGCTAGTCATCTAGTTGTTGTTGGCGATTAGTCTAGAAATGCCTCATGTGCAAACATTCATAAAACAACATTCATAATACACACGGACATTAAATAAACACTCGTCAGTTAAATACACAGGCACAAGAGCAATAATAATCGAACCTGCCAGATCTGTCTGGAAAAGAACATTCTGGTGCTTTTAAGTCGCCTATATAAGCAAATCGTGCTGGCGAGTAGTATTATTTGAAAAGTCAAAGAGTTCAGTTGTCGAGTTTTAATAGTGTTTAACAGTTTTTGAACAGTGATGTTAATAAATAAAGTGACTTATAGTAAAAGTAATAACAGTGTGTATTTATTTTACAATTAAAAGAACCCAACGTAAAGTAAAAACGTAACAATATAAAATATTTTGATTCTGCCCCACTGTGCAATGGTAAGAATACAAGTCAATGTGACCCTATTTATGATAAGAATAAAATTGAAGGTGTAGTGTTTTTGAAGTGAAAACTTCTTTAGACACGTTGAGCACTTTTTGAGTGAACAAGAATCATTCAACTCACGTCAATCGTCACCGAACGCTGATTTCTATAGATAGGTGGTTTGTGTCCGCAGAACTCAGTAATTTCTGAACCCATTTGGAAAATTTCTTCTTTATCAGGAAGGTCGTGCTTACAGATTGGTTTCATTAAAAAAAAGTTCGTAATTTTACAAATTAAAATTTAAAAAAAATAATTAAAATTAAATATAAAATTAGAATTAAAAAAAAAATTAAAAATACATGTTGTTACGTATATTTTAAACCTTAAAGGGTACCAATTTAAAATTTTTAAAAACTACGTAAAACTGTAGCTCCCAATAACAGAAATGAATAGCAAACTAATTTTAAAAATTAAACTGTTTCAGATAAATACTTGTAGATTGGATAGAATGTCATCGTAATGACCGTTATAATAACAAGTCAAATATTGAGAATTATAAATTAAAGGGCGTCCCAATAATTGATGTAATTTAATGGATGTGGCCAAACTTTTTAACCGTTATAATGGGCGATTCAAGTAGAGATACTTTTTTCAATAGCCTTTTTTTGACAGATCACGTGTGAGTCGTATCATGCTGTCATGTTATTTTTGTTTAGTACTGTTTGGCATTTC
The DNA here is from genome assembly GCA_949628195.1 of Phasia obesa. NCBI lineage: Eukaryota > Metazoa > Arthropoda > Insecta > Diptera > Tachinidae > Phasia > Phasia obesa. Next base: position 20,068,627 of record OX451215.1, on the reverse strand, counting down.
ATAATGGAAAGATTTAAGCCTGAACAACGTTTACAAATCGTTCAACTTTATTTCATATTTCTGTGGGGAATATGTTTAGTGCACTACTCTCAACTTAAGATCAACATAATCGGCCTACTGAGGGTACTATTCGCAACTTCATCACCCATTTTGAGACCCAGCATTCATTATTGGATAATATTCGACCGAATAGACTACGTCCAGCACGCTGTGAAGAAAATATAGCGGCCGTAGCTGAGAGTATACATGAAGATCGTGGAGAGTCGATTCGGCGCCGTTCGTAGCAACTCGCACTGACATATGGAACTACTTGGCGTATTTTATGTCGAGATCTTAAATTGAAAGCATACAAAATGCAGCTTGTGTAAGCAAACAAAATTGCCGCATTTGGGACGAAGAGAAACCATTCAGGAAAACAACGGTTTGGTGTGGTTTGTGGAATCATCGGTCCATATATCTTTAAAATGATGCCGGTGCGAACGTAACCGTCAATGGCGACCGTTATCGTGCCATGATAACCGTATATTTAATGCCTGAAATTGAAGCTCGTGATCTCGGCGACATTTGGTTTCAGCAAGACGGTGCCAATTCCCAGGTATCGCATCATTCAATGGATTTATTGAGAGAAAATTTCGGGGAGCACATAATTTCACGTTTTGGGCCGGTCGATTGGCCACCAAGATCGTGTGATATCACACCGTTAGACTTTTTCCTGTGGGGATATTTAAAGTTTAAAGTTTATGCGGACAAACCCGCTTCGATTCAGGCCTTTGAGGAAAACATCACGCGTGTCAGTCGCCAGTTACCAGTCGAAATGCTCGAACGAGTCATCGAAAAATGGATTCAACGGATGGCCGTTGCTACATCGCAGATGATGTAGCAACGGCCAACATTTGATAGACATAATCTTCAAAAAATAAATGCCAAAAAATGTTCTTTCAAGTGGTAATAAACTTTCTCCATTAAATTTGAATTTTCTGTGTTTTTTTTTTTAAAGTAGTGAACCTCGAAATGGATCACGCTTTAGATGGACGGTTTAAATTTAGAAAGAAACTGTATTGCTTTGCTCGATACAACAAATTTAAAATTTTAATTTGCAAAAAAAGGCTGTCCCCATAGGCCCCATAGTGTCACCATTTTTCATATAATATCACCTATACGGACCCTATCTTTGGAACCGTTATTGACGCAAACAGTTGAAAGTCAGACAGAATGTCTACGACTATGTTCGGTATAATAATAATTATAAATATGTAAAATTATAAATTAAAGGGCGTCGCAATAGTTTATGTAATTTGATGTTTTAGAGCAAACTTTTGAACCGTTGTAAACAGACAGTTGCAACAAAAATACTCTGTATAAAATTTAAAGGGTATCCCAATAGTTGATATTATTTCAGACCTATGAATATTACATATTAACAAAAAGTATAAAATTTGAACTTGGATATTAAAGGGTGTCCCCATTATTGATATAATTTGACCTATATGGCCCTATCTTTGGAACTATTATAGACAAATGCTTGAAATTTAAACATAACGTATGAGTGTAATGCTTGTTGCTATAGATAGGTGGATGGTATCCCTATAATTGATATAAACACGTGCATGCATAATTACAAATGATTATAAAATAACATCAGTGGTCATTAACTAATATTTACAATATTTAAAGTTGAAATCATTTAACTATTCACTGATACATGACTTTTTTTAGTTAGTGATCCGTTACATATTCAAAACAACACGAAGTATAAAAAATTCATATAAAAGTCATTTATAACTAAGTGTCAATAATATAAAATAATAAAATATTTCAATCTTATCTTTATGAAACTCATCCAAGACAGAATAGTTGCATGCCATAGTAAGTTTTTTGAAATTACTTGAAATAGTCTTTAGTCTTTTTTGAATCCTCTTATCATGGATACACAGACTCTGGTGATAACAAAACGAAAATTTAAATCTACTCAGCTGTTTGTAGTGGCTGGAACAATTTTAGTGTCATTATTAATTTGCTTATTATGCATTGGACTAACAGTGCGCTACGAAGTAGATACGGATGCGGCGGATGTGAAAAGTATACAATATTGGAAATTAGATTTGCCCGCCGAACAAGCTGTGTGGTATGAAAAAGGTATTGAAGAGCTAAAATTTGCGATAGTCAAAAGTGAGCAATACGAGTATGGTGAAGTAGAAAATATTGTGATCTTTATTGCTGATGGTGTAAATAGTGATATGTTGTCCAGAGCGAGATTTAGGAACAAAGACAAAGTTTCAGAAATTACGGATTTCATATGGGATACATTTCCACATTTAGCTATTTTGAAAGTATGTTTAACACAATCTTTTTCTGCGAAATGTTTTAAGAAATTTATTTTTTTAGAGCAGCTGCAGTTCTGAGAAGCAATGCGACGCGTTCACTTTGGCCACTGCTTTATTTGGAGGTGTCAAAACGCGTAAGGGTCTAGGAGGCGTAGATAGGCGTGTTCATGCTCGCCATTGTCACGAAGCTTTAAATGAAACATTTCATATCGAGAGTATTTTTAAACAAGCAAAAGTTTTAAATCTACGCACTGGATTTGTAACCACACGTCGTGTTGCAGGACCCTTCGTAGCCGGTCTTTATGCTCATTCTAGTGATACTAACTGGGAATGTGATGGCTATATACCTAAAGCTTTTAAGACTGAGTGCCTGGATACGGCCTCACAGTTAATAAATTCTAAGGAGGGCAGAAATATTAATGTTATAATGGGTGGCGGTCGCCAAACCTTAATATCCAATGATTCTTTTAGCCAACGCTTCATCATCGATGAGTCACTTTGTTATTCCCTCAATAAACGTGATCTTTTGCAGGATTGGCAGTCATATAAACTTAAAGAAAATGCATCATTTAAATTAATACAAACGTCTAGAGACCTAAACAGCTTAAACGGTTCGGCTTGGGATTATGTTTTGGGAATATTTGCCAATGGAGATTTATCCCAGAACGATCCGAATCTAACAAATATGGTTACAAAATCTTTGGATATTTTAAAGCGCAAGAATACTGGTTACATATTTGTGGCAGAAACTACTGTTAAAACGGATAAACAAGAAGATTTTCAGGAAATACTTGGGGGATTGGATGAAACTATTAGGCAAACTTTCAAGCATCCGAGGTAAGGATTTTCTGCAAACATTTAATACTATAAATTTCGCTTATAGGGCTGTCATTAATGCTCACTAATTTCGAAAGAAAAATATGTGGCTGCTGTGAGCTCCTTGGCAAACTTATCGTTTTTGTTTCAATTTTAATTTTTGCTTAATATATACTAATAATAGAACTAAATTCTGTTAGGTAAACATGTATGCAGTGTGCCCTGCTAAAAAGGATGTAGAAAAAGATCCAGAAAATGCATTACATTCTGGTAGTGTCTAAATAACATTTTTTTTTAATTTTTTATTTAAAAATTAATCACCTAATTTGTAAATAAATACTCTATCAACTTAGAGAGAATAAAGTGAACTCAAGCTTTATTTCAAAGTTCATTTGCAAACAACCATTAAAACCATTAATACTTTTTTAAGTAACGTGTGATCCATTTCGAGGTTCCCTAATTTTTTAAAGAAAAAACATAGACAATTCAAATTTAATGGAGAAGGTTTATTACCATTTGAAAGAACATTCTTTGGCATTTATTTTTTGAAGATTATGTCTATCAAATGTTGGCCGTTGCTAGGTAGCAGATGGTCCATCCGTTGAGTCCATTTTTCGATGACTCGTACGAGCATTTCGACTGGTAACTGGCGAATGACACTCGTGATGTTTTCCTCCAAGGCCTTAATCGAAGCGGGTTTTTCCGCCTAAACTTTAGACTTTACATATCCCCACAGGAAAAAGTCTAACGGTGTGATATCACAAGATCTTGGTGGCCAATCGTCTGGCCCAAAACATAAAATTATGTGCTTCCCGAAATGTTCTCTCAATAAATCCATTGATTGATGCGATGTGTGGGAAGTGGCGCCGTCTTGCTGAAACCAGATGTCGCCGAGATCAAGAGCTTCAATTTCAGACATCAAATAGTCGGTTATCATGGCACGATAACGGTTGCCATTGACGGTTACGTTCGCAACGGCATCATTTTTAAAGAAATATGGACCGATGATTCCACCAGCCCACAAACCACGCCAAGCCGTTGTTTTTTCTGGATAAAGTGGCAGCTCTTGAATCTCTTCATCACAAATGCGGCAATTTTGTTTGTTTACATACCCATTGAGTCAGAAATGAGCCTCATCGCTAAACAAAATTTGCCTTGAAATCGTCGGATCTTCTTGGAAATTTTCAAGAGCCCATATAGCGAAGCGATGTCGCTTGGGAACGTCGAGCGGCTTCAGTTGTTGCACAAGCTGTATTTTGTATGCTTTCAATTTAACATCTCGACTTAAAATGCCCCAAGCCGTTCCATACATCAGTCCGAGTTGCTGCGAACGGCGCCGAATCGACTCTCCACGGTCTTCATGTACACTCTCAGCTACGACCGCTATATTTTTTTCACAGCGTGCTGGACTTGGTCTATTCGGTCGAATATTATCCAATAATTAATGCTGGGTCTCAAAATGGGTGATGGTGTTGCGAATAGTACGCTTAGTATGCCGATTATGTTCACCATAAGTTGAGAGAAGTGCATGAAACACATTCCTTACAGAACGTGAATTTTCGTAATAAAGTTGAACGTTTTGTAAAAGTTGTTCAGGCGTAAGTCTCTCCATTATGAAATGCCAAACAGTACTAAACAAAAATAACATGACAGCATGACACGACTCACACGGATCTGTGAAAAAAAGGATCTCTACTTGAATCACCCATTAGTTACAGTCAATAAATATGCATTGTTCCTCTGTTATAAGCGAGCAAATCGCCAATGAATGTATGAAAAGCTCGCAGTTATTTTTTTAGTTATTTCTATATAAATTTTCTAGACGAATACAGTAAAAGCACATTAATTGCAAAAATTACTAATTACATGCACATCATAAAAAATAACAACAATAATACTGTTTCAAGGGTACTGCTTATTTTAAAGCATCTTTTATTTTTGAAAGCGGTATACAGATGGCGCTGTCTTAAAATAATAAGTAACACATTTCATGTCTGTCTTTTTATAAAAAAATTTATCCAGGGATGGGACCTTTATATAGTGTAAATACATGAGTGTCTTAAAATTTGGTGGGGATTACTTTCAAAGCAAAATCGAAAAAAATATTGTCAGGACACACGCAACGTGTCGGGGCACAGCTAGTATTATAATAAAATTGGTTTCCTATATAAATAAAACAGGTATCATATTTCAAAGCAAAATCATTTGGCTGCATATGAGACAAACATACATATGGTATATCGTTAGCTAAAATACAAAAAGGCGTAACTAACAAAAAATTCAAAATCACGCTTTTGATTGATTGTTATGAATGCCATTAAAATACAAGTCTTGATAAAGTTTTACACTTCTGCCAAGTTTTACAGTAAAACTAAGGGACGTATATTACAGTATAGTTTTCATTTTACAAAGTTTTTTTGCTTTTCCTGTAAAATTTAATTTTTTGTTAGTTATGCCTTTTTCCACTTTAGCTAACGATATGAACATCACGTAATGCCCGTAGTTTAACTTAATTTTGTTTAATTGCAGCTAATGCTTATTTTTTAATTAATTAATTATTTGTTATTAAAAATCTACAAATAGAATTACATGTAATGTGTAATTGAAAATGTAAAATTACAATTGTAATTGGTATTTTTCAATTACCATTACATCTAATTTTAATTGTAATTGGAAATATCCTAGTTTAAATGTAATTGGAAACTCCCAGGAATCGCAAAAATTTACGGTGTGTCACTGTCTATTCTAAGCTTTAATTCACTTAAAGAAGTCAAGACGTAAGTAAGGTCCACTTGTTCTCTGATACTATGCCGTCTTATACTAAAACCAAAAAAATAATTGAACACTAATGATGCAGTTTTCAATTTATTCCTAACTGCCTACTTTCCAGAGACCCGAAGCTATTTCAAACATACTTGCGAAATCGCCTTTCACCCTAAAATTAAAAAGTACTACGTTTTAAAAATCAATATGGTGTCTATTAAGAGCAACTTTCTATCTTCGACTGTAGTCGAAAGTGCTGATCGAACGAATTTTCATTTGGTATTATGGCACACATTCGATAAAAAATAGCGCTATTGTGAATTTGACTCAATTTGATTATTCACAATAGTACATATTTATCAGCTGGCACTATAAATATATATTTTATTGCTAATTTATAAAAGAAAAAATTCAATTAATTATTAATTAATAGTCACGATCCCGTACTTTTTGGGAAAAGATCGGTATAATGAGAAAAAACAAAAATAAACTCTCTTAGAGACAAAAAGGCCAGAAAGTACGGAAACACAAAAAACCAACTTTAGATCCCAAAACATTATGTTAAAGTATTTTGTATGCATTCGTAAATAGTAAAACTTAAAAACACAAATATTTTAAATGTCCTCGGAATTTCCAACATATTTTAGAAGTTTAATTTATAAATCTTTTATGATAAAACTCTTAAATAACAGATTTTGTACTCTTTTGTAAGCATATGAACATACAAATTTTTTTAATTTTCTATTGTTTACTTTCAAACAGCTGATTGTTTTGCATTTACGCATTCAATCCGAAGAAAAAGTTTGGGCTGTTTCGTGCATAAAGAAGAAGAATACTCTCTCTCAAAATTACTCTCTTTTACCAAATCTTGCAGTACGGGAACAGTTTTCGGTATAATTGGGATCCCGCAGGATCGCAATGTTGAGTACGGAATCACACCTAATTTGACCACTTAGCTGTTGTTCTAACGGGTGGCCCAATACAATTTAGCTCCTGAGTTCTTTCTTCCAATTTTTTTTGCCGCTTGAACTTTTGTGCATATACCTTTTGCCAGCTGAGGGTTTCGTTTCATTAGAAAAATTAACTTTTCCAAATGTTGTTTTGTACTTACAACCTTAGACCTGCATGAAATTAAAATAAAATTATTTACTGCCCTCCATTTGTAAATAAGTATTAAATAAGCATCGAAAGCAAAATTGTGTTCGATTGAAAATTCGTTATACAACGAAATTTTCGACAGTGCTACCAACTCATAATACGAATTTGACATTCGATATTCGATCTTCGTTAGCCAGCGAATATCGAAAATCGAATACAACTCATAATAAGGGCCTATTTTTTAAAAACGTTTTTAAAATAAAAATATTTAGGTAATTGAAGGAAATCGATACAAGAGAAGTAATACTCAGTCAATCAATGCCTATATTAACTGTGTTACTTTATTTGGAAAGGGATAGGAGTAGATGAGGTAGGTGCGTAGTGTGGTAGTAAAGCTTTACTTATAGCAACACTGAAATTGTATGTTATGATTATTTTTAGAATAGTGTTGTACCGCCTCTAGTGTTATGTAGGCGTATTAGTTTGAAGTTAGCATAGCCGATTTTAAATTGACTAAATGGCATTAGTCACTTTGTTTTTAAATTGATATATTTGAGGGGGGTTTGTCACTCTCACAATAAACATCTTTGTTATAACATTGATTAACTAGTATAACTTTTCTTGAACAAAATATCAGTGGAGCCAAGGCGAATTCATACCAGGTGGAGTTGATAGCCCAGCTGATTGTTTTCGCTCTCGTTTTTTTTGCTAATGTCTTGTCAAAAATACATTGTTTCATATCTGCTAATCTAATGTCAAAGTTGTTGTTTTGTTGTAGTTGTTGCTCTAATGCTCACACCTGGTATGAATTCGCCTTGAGTGGAGCTTAACATCTGATTGCAAGTTTTTTTTAATGAGGAGTTACCGTTAAATTGAAATCAATGTTATCATTTCGCTGATATTTTTGAAAAAGTGACTAATGCCACTTGCAAAATAAACGGCTCAATAAATTAAGGAGGGCGCTGTGATATGCAGATAAAAGAAAAATTGATGTTGTCACGGCTGAGTATGGAACTCGTGCTTTAGTAGTCAACGTGCTAACCACTTGAGCTACAAGTACTCTCAACTATTTCTAGACATGGCAGAAACAAAGTACATAAGACTGATAACAATTTTAAGCAGGTGCAGGACTGAAGACATTTTTAGGCAGGTGCAACACAAAAAAATATTATCGACGCCTGAAATAAACAACCCTGATTAAATGAAATATGTTATCGGTTAGAAAATTTTCTAAAAATGGGTTTGTATTAAGGGATTTCAAATTTATTCTATATTATTTTACAATTTCTTAACACTTTCTCATAATATTTAAGTTTTTGACAAATCTTAATACTCAGTATTATAGTGTAAAACAGACTTTATTAGTATCGTCGATATTTTTATTTGAGTATCGGTATCGTTTCGGCAGAACGGAGTATCGATACCTGCATAATAAAATTCACTAAACAGTCGAAAACTCACCAAAAAAGTTGAATTTGAACAACAAATTGAAATAATCATAATAACATTAATATATAACTTACTTTTTTATGATTTGTAAATTATTTTTTCATGATTTATAAAGTCTTTTTTAAACACGTTTTTTTTTTTAATTTATAGAATATATACTTATGTAGGTATATACAATTCTTGCAAAAAAAAAACCGACTTCAACACAGATAGAAGGGCACCAATTCTAAACTAAAAATGTAAGAAGTAATCTGTAGGAATTATATTTAAACCAAATAAAAGATGCGCCAAAATTAGAAGGGAAAAAAGTAAAGACTACATATGTGAATGTCAAGTCTCTCCCTATTATCGTTCAAAAGTTAAGCTATTTTCACCGTATTTTATGGGGACATAAAATACGGTGAAAGCCTCTGCGTATAACGGTTTAAAAGATAGGGTCACATAGATCAAATAACATCACCTATTGGGGCACCATTTAATTTACAATTTTAAATTAAAGACCTGTTGTCCTCTATAAGTCCTCTATAAGACTTGGCCACAAATATTCTTTGTAAATTTCAACTATGTGTCTAAAACGGTTAAAAAGTTTAACCATATATATCAAATTACATTGGGACACCCTTTACATTATAATTCCAAATATTTATACTTGTTATCATACCAGAGAAAGTAGTGGATATTCTGCCTAATTTTCAAGTGTTTGTGTTTAACGGTTCAAAACATAGGGCCATATATATCAAATTACATAATTTATGGGAACACCCTATAATTTCTAAATTAAAATTGTATACTTGCTATAGTGTACTTTCAAATACAGGTTCTTTGTAAATTTCAGCTGTCTGTCTATATAGTTCAAAAGTTTGGCCACATACATAGAATTACATTAAATATTGGGACACCCTTTTATTTCCAAATTAAAATTTTATACTTTTTGTTATAGCGGACTGAGCAATACAGGTTCTTTGTAAATTGCCGCGGTCTGTTTACAACTGCTCAAAAGTATGGCCATATACATCAAATTAAATGAACTATTGGAGCACCCTCTAATTTAAAATTTTGAATATTTATACATTTTATTATAAGGGTCATAGTAATCGACATTCTGTTAAACTGTCCAGGTTTTGTCTATAACGGTTCAAAAGATAGGCCCATATAGGTTAAATTACGTCATCTATGGGGACACCCTTTAAGTTTTAAATTTATTTTTTTATTAATTTGTGCTGTTGGGAGCTATAGCGACACGCAATTTTTTAAAATTTTATTTTGGTGCCCTTTACGGTTCTTAATACACGTAAGAAACACGTATGTTGTATGGGGACACCCTTTAATTTTTAATATAATAAAATGTTTTTAAAACGGGACCAAACTGAAAGCATAACCTTTCAAATAAAGACAAAAAATTTTAAAATTTCTGCATAAATTGCTGAGTTCTGTGTTTACATACATAAAAAAAGGAACATTCACACGAATTGATAACCTCCATTTTTTTTTGAAGTCGGTTAAAAATAAAAGTAGATACAAATGGGCGACAAAACCTTAATTACAAAAAAATTGTTTATTTAAAAAAATAACATTGAAAAAAAGAAACAATAGAACTAAAATCGTCAAACCTAGAAAAGTTGATGGATCCTGATTAGCATCCATATATGTATATCGATACCTTCCCATAAGAATATATTAAGAGACATTTCTAAAATTGTTCAGGAAACGAAAAAAACGTCGCATTTAGTTATAGGGCAGCGCAACCCAGGCCAAAATGTGGCGCTTAACTTCTAGTATAGTTCCAAATCAAAAAGTCATTTTCGAAAAAAGTGTCGCTTAATACATTCTTACGGGAAGGTATCGATATGTAAATAAATCGGACATTTATTTGTTTAATTGCTTAATCCTAAATAATCTGTGTTCCTTTTTTTAGTTTCACCTCCAACAATACCGTGCTACTTACCGTTTTTCTGGACTTAAACCAAAGCGACAATGTTCCCAATGACATATTTCTGTATGCCACTGGTCCCAAATCCAATCTCTTTAATGGCGTTCATGACGAAACCTACATGGCTCAAGTTATATCGTACTACCTAAAAATGGGCATATTTCGGCCGTCGAATAATTTGAAGAGAAAAGTTTAGTTTTAACAGAATGTAATTTATTTAAATTTAAGTTGCAATTTAAATGTAAAAGTAAATTTTGATTTAATATTTTGCTAACAATAATAATTATTTTTTTTTTTAAATAAATATTCTTAGCTACAGGTTGGTTGAAATGATATTTTTCTTTTATCTAAACATCTGCCAAGTCGGAGGGGGAATTGGAATTTCTGGATATGTGGTTGGTGGTATTTGGCAGCCAATTAAATGTTGAGATGGATGGTAGTTTTGTGTTGGAATCCATTGTGGGACTAGAATGAGACAGTAGGGGTAGGGGTGCCAATGCTAAGGGGTTTACAGCGGTAATTTCCCTGCTTATTGAAGTGGTCGCTGTTACCGTTGATGTCAGAGCAATTCGCGGCACAGGACGTAAAATATTTTGTCATTTTATCGGCAGTGGTACAATGGGTGCAGGCACCACTGGTCTGTTGACGAAATTGCAAGCTGCATTACCAAAATTGCGAAAATGATTGGCCTGTACATACTGAAAGGCTGAAGAGCGCTCTAGTTGTTGTGACAGATAAAACTCGCCTAATGTATAGAAACGTCTATGATCGAATTGCGGGGTAAAGGGAAACCCTGTAAAACGTGTGGGATAAGGGCGTGGATGTTGCAAAGCAGGGTAATGTGGATTTGAAGGTATTCGTGTTGCTGCCGGTATAGATGAATTACCTAAGTGGGAGCTTGTTGGCTGGTATGTTGCTGCAGATGTTGCAGAATTTTTAAATATTTCCAAAGACTTAAGATTCTCCAACATTTGATGTGAAGCTTGGTGTTTTTTGAGATAAGCATGTCTACAAATTAAAAGTTATTATTTAAAACTTTGTGTCAATGGAAATTTCTTGTCAGTAATTTACCTTCGGAATGTTTTGCCGCATTGAGTGCAGGGAAATATACCATCAGCTCCATCATCTACCACAATTTTATCCGGGTTATTAGATGATGATTGTGTGTTACGTTCGGCATGTGTTCTCTTTTTTGATTGACTGTTGGCCAAAACTTCGGATTTGGGTTTGTGCCAACGTCGATGTGAAGCCAAGTTTGCTGGACAATTAAAAACCTAAAGGAAATTTAAAAAAGAAATAATTAAAAATTATAAATTTTACTTTTATTGAAGTGAAAACTTCTTTAGGCACGTTGAGCATTTTTTAGTTGACTTTAAAAATGTGTGAGCTTTATGCCTAAAAACCTTATAAAACTGGTGAGCTTTAACATAATTCAAATTCAATTTCACTGCTCTTACGGCTTTTATTCCAACTAAAATTAGTTTTATTCGAAAAATCTTCTGATTAAATATTTTTAGTTCTCTATATTGAGGTGACTTACATATATTTTTATTATTGTAAGCTTTTTTTCAACTTTCTAATCCAATTGTTAATTTAACCATGACAAAGTACGGTTATATCAGTATTGAATTAGTAATTAATAAAAAATAATACACCTTCTGTGAAAATTTCATGATTTTACCAATTACGGTTCAAAAACAAAGCCCTATACGTAAAAATCACGACACTATCGGGTTACCCTTTAGTTTTTATTTTTTATACTTGTTACTATAACCAACATAGTTATATTTACTGTGTGTAATTTACAAATCTCCGCCTCTTAAGGTTCAAAAAATAAGGCTAAATACATCACTATTGGAACACCCTGTAATTTTGTATTTGTAATACAAATTTCAAGAGACTGCCTTTTACGGCTCCAAATATAAAGGGCACTGATAAACAGACACTAGGGTTACGTTTTTACTAAGTAAAAAGTAATGTCAATCCTATGACTCCCACAATAATTTTAAAAATTACCAAAAATGGGATTATTAATTTTTTTTGCTGTATTTTCTTTTCGAAAAGTAATATGCAATTACATAGTTAATTAAAATATATTAAAGCATATAAACCAGTATTTAACTTTTTATTTCAGCTTTAAAATTAGAGAACGTTAGGTTTAAATTTGTTACTGATAAATATCTAAGAACTTGGTTCAACTTTATTAATTTTAAATTTTATATACTTAAAACTTATGTCTCGGGGTATATTCTTAAAGTGTTATTTCTTTAAAATACATGAAAATATAATTCCGATTTAAAAAGAAGAATTTTGGTTTTGCTTTTGGCAAACTACTAGGCTAAGGTAGATCATAAAATGCAAACTGGAGTCGATTAGCTGTTAACTATTAGAGGTATGTATATTAAATTAAAAAAATTTGGTTGAACAATAGCCCTCTAAATTATAAAATGAATTAATATACTAAAAATCTTTCCAAAACCCCTATTGTGGAAAATTTCAAATGACTTTGGCTGCATGCAAAACGGCCCTGTGAAAGATCGCTCAAAAGCATAAATGAAAAATCGCCCAAAAAATCTTTATACAAAATTGGGTAATATTTTATATGAAAAGTAACACAAAAATTTTGGGGTGTTTTTTCGTCGTTTTTGGAGAATAATTCATTTTTATATATTTTGAGCGACTTTTCATAAAGAAAAATTGCCCAAATGTTTTAATGAAAGATCACCCATTTTTAATAATAAGAGTGAAAAAATAATGGTTTGTCTTAAAAACGATATAAATTTTTTTTTATTTCTTCTTTTTTTTAAATTTAAAATTTTTTTTGAATTTTTTTTTATTTTTTACATTTAGGACCTTCCTGCAATCTATATTATGTTAGAATGGTCAGACTAAAGCAAAAAAATTTCTGAAAAAAAATTTACTCATATTGACCCCCTATGTGCCCTTTAACTGCTCCTATTTACCAGTGGGTACCCTGTGGGTCAATTGGCTACCTCTATGTGTATTGCTTTCTATAAAGGTCTTTAATACAAATCAAAGCAGAAAAATCACACCAACCTAAAAACAAACGAAATTCGCCCCTTCGCAGGGGGTTATTGACCCCCGAGATCTGTATGCACTCCCTGCGATCTACCTGTCGCGGTCTAATATTTATTTGACAAAAAAAAAAGAAAAGCGAATATAAAGCCGAAAAAAAATTTAAAAAAACGTGAAAAAATATAGGTGGGCGTAGTTTTTGGTCCGATGTTGCTGAATTGCAATCCTGACAGATTGGTTTTTTATCTCTTCTGGTGCCTTGGCAAAAGACATTACTACCCGAACACGGACAGGGGGACAGACAGATAGACGGACATGGCTTAATCAACTTCTCTATGTATAAGGATCCAGAATATATATACTTTATGGGGTCGAAAATGAATATTGTAGAAATTACACACGGAATGACAAACTTATACCCTTTCCAAGAACATTTAAGAAGACCCAATTGCAAAACTTTAACACGAATAAAAACCTCTTTTAATTTACACACATTTCCACATAACAACATAGTAATGAAACATACCTTTTCACATTCCGAACATTTGTATTCGATGTGCACAATACGAGGACAACGATGCTGAGCCAACTGGAAGGCATCATCGTACAACGTCCGACACAGTTGACACAAATACTCGCCAATCTTATTGTCAATGCTGTCCAAAATCGCTTTGGCTTCCTCTGTAACCTCGACCACATTAAAGGCTGGATCAATGTCACCTTTACGCACAACTAACTCTTCGTCGTCACGCAACTTGCGGATAATGGTGCCTGAAACAGGACTAATAGTTTCTTCGTCCAAAAGAGACATGTGTTTGCGTAATTTCATGCGTTTACGTTCGATCTTATGAGTTTTATACGGTCTTGAGTTGGATGCTGGTAATTGTGATGAAATCATAAATTGTTGTTCTTTATCATAAGGACGCGATGGTGTTGAAGAAATAAATGTTACAGCATCGTTTTTCGTCGTTTGGCAATCAGTCAAATCTATGTATGTTTTGTCTCCATCCAAGTTTTCTTGACTTTCCTGTTGTCTGCGTTGAAAATCTCTATCGAATAGTTTGGCCAAACCTTCGACTGCACGATTGTGTAATTCTTCATTTTCATAGATCAACTTATTGCGTGTTAATACATTGCCGGTCTTTTCCAATTCTTTTTCCAAATCTGCTTGACTTTGTAAGCGCAACATTGTGATGGCTCGAGCAGACAAAGGATTTATGTCATCTTCATCATCATCATTACCCAAAATGTCAACATATTCCTCTTCTTCATCGTCTGCCTCAACATTGCTGCTGTCTTGGGTTTGATGGTTGAGGCTTAAGTTGCGTGAGATTTGTAGACTTTGGGGGGATTTATGTAGTGGTTCATTAGTTTCACCATCTTCATTTAGTTCTTGAGAACTCAACAGTGTTTCATTTTCTTCTTCGTCCTCCTCTTCCTCCTCTTCCTCCACCTGCTCATCATTATCGTCCTCCTCTCCTACGTTGTCTTCATCATCCTCATCTTCGGTCAACACAATTGTTTCATCTTCCATAAAAATTGTTGCCAAATCTCTATGATGGTGCTGCTGCTGTTGTTGCTGGCGTTGATACTCTTCTATTGTTAAAGCATTTACGCTTCGTTGATTTTTTGTTATTTCTTCAAAATTGCTGGTTATTTCCTTACTGTTGTCCATAATATAACCTTGTGTTGTTGTCGATGTATTATATGCCTCCTCCTCCCCCTCCAAACCATATGCGGAATTTAATTTTTCACGTCTTGTGTAGGTCATCGAGTGCAAGAAATTATTATGTTCGGTTGCCGTTGCCGTTGTGGCATTGGTAGTGTTCGTAACTGTTGTTTCCATGACATGCGGACGCCACAAGTAATGTTCGTCTGACATAAATCTTGGACGTTTTCTAGGTGGTGAAGGTGTTGAGGGTGGAGTTATGGGCACAATATTAACTCCAGCTCGCAGTGATAAGTCTAGAGGTGAAAGTATTAAATTATTTCTTGTTATGCCAGTGGATGCTGTTCTTCTTGTTGTTGTCGATGTAGATGTAGATGTTGTCGGTTGATGAGGTTGTAGTGGCTGTTGTGGTGGTGGTCTTGTACTAAATTGTGGAAATGTTTCGTTTATAGTTGGTAATGCACGACATTTTGCATAATGTTCGTTCATCATTTTTATTATTTACTGTAATTATGTGAGAATATTTTACTGATATATTAGGTTATTGCACAGATTTCTTTAATTAGTGTATAATTTTTATGGTCAAATAATAAAAGTATTTGGGTAGTTGCCTGGCTGGAAATTTACAAAAGACGTCTGGCTAGTTTTTAGGTAAATTCAGGCATTTTAAAGGCAAAACAACAGATAAGATACACAAAATAAAAGATAAGATACACAAAGTTTATGACACGTCTGCACCAGCTTTTAGGTCCAGTTGGCGCAGTTACTTTAGAAATGAATGACGGACTTATAAAACTGCTACAACAAAAACAAAAAAAAGAATACCTATAAAAAACATGATGTGTGCCGCGTGTGCCCACAATCGAGAATAAACGCAATCGTGTGAAACCTTATGAATTATTGCACCGACACCCAACTGACTGTCATGCGTTTTCGGGATGTGCATGGACTTATCTTGAAGTATTACTTAGAAAAGAGAGAAACAAAAACAAAAGAAAACAGCGCCCCCTTCACCAGAAAAAGTGATCTTACATCACTTCTTAAACTTTAACTGCAAAAAGCACACGATTTGAGTACTGAATAATAGACACGTTCAAATTATTTGCAGATTTGGCTCCTATGTCATTATTAGATGTGATGGAAAATATATTTCATTGGCTTTAAAAGAAAAACTTTGTTGGTTATTTATACATAATATGAGTCCTTCAGTCTGGGGGTTGTAGGTTTAATCCCCGTCAAATACTCTGTTTTCTACAGACAAGCCAGGTGCTTCACACATCCACGTTGATAATCAACGCTGGTTGTAAGCTTACGTATTTATATAACTAATTTTAGCAGCCAGAGATTGGGTGTATAAACAATGCTTTTGAAAAATGTTTGGCATTTCGCGGATTATAATTGAGTTGAATAGATAATCGTTGTCTGACTAAGGCGAGAAGTTGTATTGTTTCCATAGTATCCCGCAGATTAAATACAATCACTCTACTTTAGTATATTGTGTTGGTGCAGTTGTACCTGTGGTATCCTGCAGGGTCACTGCTCAAATCTTCCAGACATCAGCAATATACTGCAGAAACCCTATCCCACTTAACGAGCAAGTTAGCTTACGTAATAGAGTTAGCATCTGCTGCTGCTAGGTTGAGTAAGGTTGGCGTAAAGCAATGTCGTTGTTGCCTGTAGATACCGTTTTGGGTAGTGCAAACTGTGCAAAGGATGGAAACGTGAGCAAAAATGCATCGTTTTTATCAACACAACAAAATATACATAATTGAAGTTTGCTTCCTTTGTACTTAAAAAACCTTGAGCAAAAATATTTGTGCATATTTGCTCAGATGCAAAGAAAAATAAACATTTTTTTTTAAATATATGTGACCCGGCCTATGAAAAGGTGGCTTATGACCCAAAAAAAATGTTTCCGCTTTTTTTTTGGTTTTGATAGTTTTTGAGACGCTCTTTCACGTGGAGAAAACTAGAAAGTCCTGACTTGCTTAGAAGTTATGGTAAGTCAAAGTCGATTTGGGGATTTTTTTGGGGATAAAATCCCCAAAAACCTGACAACGCTGGGTCAGAAACTGGTTTTTAGCTTTGCATTGGAAAAAAACATCGCTCTTTATATACACACACGAACTTATCTCATTTATGCTCTTTTGCATTTTTTAATTTTAATAATAAAAAATATAATAGTATGTATGTATGTATGTATGTATGTATGTATGTATGTATGTATGTATGTATGTATGTATGTATGTATGTATGTATGTATGTATGTATGTATGTATGTATGTATCTACACTAGGTAGAAAAAGTCTGTGTACAAGCGTATTTATTATACATTACTGTTTAGTTTCTCATGACATGAGTTAAATTTCAATCTTTTTAGAGTCTTGTTATGGAACTTAAGTCACTCTTAGCCAGTACGAACAAATGTTAAATGAGAAAATGTTGATAAATCCACGTATGGCTGCTATGATTTAAATAAATGCAATTTTGTTAGAAGAAAAGTCTGCGTATAAAAAGAAAATACCATTTAGACGTTGATAATTTTATTTTCTTTCAATCAATGTTTAGGTATTTCTAATGTCTAACTAGTCATGTAGTAGTTTACAATCCAATCGCCAAAGAATTCTTAATTTATTCGCCATGACTTCAGAGAAAGGAAATTAAGCCTGCTGAAAGAAAAATTGGTATTTATCTGTGAAAAAAAGGAAGAACCTTAAGGGAAATCGGCGATATGGTAGAGAGATCACATTCTTCAATACAAAGAGTAATTAACAACTTAATAACAACCATGGTTTATGTTTCTTAAGCCTCTTTCTGGACGCCCATAAAAATGAACAATCAGGGGAAACATGTATATTATAAGTTCAGTGCAAGAAGATCCCAAGATAACTGCTTCATTAGTTGCTGAAAATGTCAAAGCCAAATTTAATAAAAGTATCGCGAATAAAACTGTTCAAAAAATTATAAAAAGGAATGGTTTTCATGCCTGTGTAGCCCGTAAAAAAACCTTTTATTTCATTTAAGAACAGGCAAAAACGAATTTTGTTCGCAAAGGAACACATTAGTAAGTCAGCGGCGTTTTGGGAGAAGGCTATATTCTCAGATGAGAATATGTATTGCATTTTGTGTAGGTACAGCTTTAGAAAAACTCAACTTGTGCGGCACTGGTAAACACAGTGGTGGTGGTGGTAATATGGTATGGGGGTGTATGGCGGCTAATGGACTGGGTAACTTGAAGTTTATTGATTCTACAATGAACAAGCGGCAATACTTAATATTTTAAAAGAAAATTTAAATCAAAGTGCCACGAAATTGGGTGTTGAAGGCCATTATTTTTTTCAACAAGATAATGACCCCAAGCACACAGCCATTATTGTAAAGCTTTGTCTGCTCTAAACAAAAACAACTTCGTACGCCATCCCAGTCTCCAGATCTTAATCCAATTGAACATTTATGGGATCTGTTGAAAAGAAAAATACGGCAGCATGTTATAACATCGTAAAGTATATTAAAAAAAGTTTTTAAAACTGAATGGAAAGCAATATCAAGTTAATGTACGTCTTTACTCCTGCTTGTGGAGGCAGAAGGCCTTCTGTTTACATTCAGTTCGCATTCCAATCTTATGTCTTTTTTACACAGGTTGTCATTGCGGAGCAGGCCTTCCACTGTCGCTTCTGCCGGCAAGCGTTCCAGAAGGTATTCCGAAAATTGTCTGCTAGAAGGCCTTTAATTTAATGCCTTTTCTTAGCAAAAACTAAAAAAAAAATTCTGGGACAAGTATTTTTTTATGGTTGTTCTAATTTTATTATTTTTTATTATTTTTTATTATATTGAAATATTAAAATTTTTTGGGATTCAAACAATCAACCTCCAGTATGATAGACTAGCGCACTATCAATAGGTCTATCGAAGCATCTCAATCGCAATCAGCAATGAAGTAGATAAAGGGCATTTCAATGTACTTTTGTGTTTTATAAATGAGAAAT
Source organism: Phasia obesa (assembly GCA_949628195.1). Lineage (NCBI taxonomy): Eukaryota > Metazoa > Arthropoda > Insecta > Diptera > Tachinidae > Phasia > Phasia obesa. Next base: position 20,049,556 of record OX451215.1, on the reverse strand, counting down.
CTAAAAATAGAAAATTATGTTTTTGCCATACAAAATGAGTACACATTCCTACTTCCCTACTAAGAGAGGCGAAGTAGGAATGTGTACTGGATCTTTTAAAAGAAAGAGCCAAGGCCATCAAAAAGGCCTTTTTTGGAAGGTACACAAAAATCAGGATCCGAGAGAAGTTCTAAGCATGCCTTATAGAAGGCCTGAAGTCAGAAGGTTTTTTTAATTTTACCACTGGTTCGTTACTTATGTACGAATTTTGTTGTTTTTTCATGACATAGGCATAACCCAAAAATCATCTTTCTAATACGTTGTTTAAATAGTTTAGAAGAACCTATCAGAAAGTTGATTGTTGCATATTTTTAATTTATTGGTTGGAAAAATACTGGAGGAGACCAATTAAGCATCTGGTAAAATATAAAAATCCCCCAGAAAACACCCTAAATATTTTTTTTAACCTCCAATTTTTCCCCTAACAAATGTTAACCCCCAAATTCTCCCCTAAATGAAAAAAAAAATCCCTAAATCTAGGGGAAAATCCCATAATCTGGCAACCGTGGTACTGAGATCCAAATGAGAAAAAAATTGTTTTGATCTTATTACTTTCAACGGATAAAAATTTTGTATAGGAACTTACACTCAGTCAAATAATTATATGTGCAAAATTGCTTTCCTCTGGACCTTATGTTATACTAACGGTAGAGTTGTTGTTTTTGGCATACACATTCTTTTTTAATTGCTTTATATGTTATTGTTGTTTCTTAAGTTTATCTTTGCACCGCATTCATAATACCGTTATTTTAAATAAAATATGTTGAAAATCTCGCGTAAAATATTTGTGCAAAATGTGCAAAATTAATTTTTTGTTTTCTAACTGTTTTCAACTTATCAGCACATAAAGCGGAGAAGTCGATACATACATACGTTCGTATAGTGTTCGTATTTTTTGATTATTTAGGAAAACGCCACTTGAAACTGAATTAGCAGATGAAGAAAGTGGATTAATCAAGGGAATAAGACAACCCAGCATGAAAGTTGGCCAAATTGTTGTTTCTGTAAAGACAAAAGGGTAACGCGAAAACAACTTTCTTAAAAATCCAGATAACTACAATATTATTAAATATAAGCACTATTGATGATAGGAGCAAACGGCGCATACAGCAGTTAGACAGATGATTTGTAGGTAAATTAAAGTGGAATTTTTCTAAATGTGTCTAAGCAATGTGTTCATCAAATAGGAGTAGTGAGTGCCTAAACCATGTCTAAAACAACGTGAATCTGTGATATTCAGTGACAAAAAAAGTTTAATTTAGACAGACCAGATGGTCTCCATAAATATTGGATGGATGTAAGACGCCCATGGGAAGCATGCCACAAACGAGTTCATGGTTTTGAATCACTCATGGTATAGGTGGTAGTTTTTATCAAAAGTGAAGTCGAAAATAGGCTTTGTGCTAGGTTTTAGACAAAGGTTTTCCCAGCTCAAGCCCAGACCTCAATCCCATCAAGGATATATGGGAAAAACTTTCTGCCAAAATATATTCATCTTTCAAGCAATATGACGTCTGGAAACAGTATTGGTTGAATGGGGCAATATATGATGTGTCAGTCCTGAAAAAAATGGGGGACTCAAAGCCCCGTTGTGTCAAATTGGATACACAACCTCTTATTAGCATATGTTAAAATCCATCCAGTAGTTTTTACGTGATACGAACGTGGTCAGAAAGACAGACAGACAGACAGACAGGAAATAAAGCAGTAAGTTTTATTATATGCTTAGATTAAATGTTACAATACAATTACAAATTCTAATTCTAACTTAAATTATCGAGCATAGTAACGCAGACTTTCACTCGTAATAGTGAAACACCCAGTCAGTGTCTTTGTTGGGGATCGAACCCACAACCCCCAGTCTTATAGACTAGCACACTACCAACTAGCATACCGGGGCACCTCATAAAAAAATATTTGATTTTGTTATTTAATAGTTACTAGCTATACCCGGTGCGCTTCGCTACACCCATTCACAAAAAATACCATAAACACCAAACTTTAACTTCAAAATGCAGGGTATTCTCACATCGAAAATGTTTTAGTTTATATGCAAGGTACAACGCCTACTGATTTCCTCCAATATATTTTTTGCTAGACAATATGGATTAACACGATAATAATTCTTAAATTCCTAATCCTGTCTGTATTTTGCTAGACAAAGCACATTGCTCTAAGGGTGACTAGTGCAAAGTTTCAATACTGTAACTATTGTAGTTCTCAAGGTACACGATTATAATTTTTCACTTCGTATAGGGGGTACCACGCTCACTGTCCCAATTCAGTCTATATTTTTCTAGAGTATACTCCTAGGTATGGAGGTTACTTGTACCCACTTTCAAGACCATGCCTATTATAGTTCTCTATGTACACAATAATAATTTTTCACTTTGTATGGGCAGTACCATTCCCAATGACTCAATTTATTCTGTGGTTTGGCAAACTATGGGCATTAGCACAGTGGTTACTCGGGTAAAGTTTCAAGACACTATCTATTGTAGTTCGCCAGGAACTGGATAATAACTTTTCACTTTGTAAGGGGGGTACCTCGCCCACTATTTAAATTCAGTCTTTGTTTAGCTTAACTATTAACGTTATTATGGGGGTTACTGGTGCAAAATTCCAAGGCGCTACCTATTGTAGTTCTCTAGATACAGGATAATAATTGTTCATTTTATATGGCGGGTACCACGCCCACAACTCCAATCCAGTCTGTGTTTCTCTTAACTTTGTATGTTATTATAGAGGTTACTGTTGCAAAATTTCAAGGCGCTACCTATTACTGTTACCAAGCTACACGATGATAAATATTTACTTTGTATGGGAGGTGCCACGCCCACTTGTAATATAAAAATACACTATTTTACCAACCGTATATGTGATAACAAACTGTGAAAACTTCAGAAAGATCGCTTCACATATAATTATTTGACTGGGGGTAGCTTTAACTATTCATTTATGTGTTTGTGCGAATCTGACTTATTTTTCGAGATTTTCTAAGTTAATGTTTGAGTTTAGAAGAGCAAGATCTGTAACTATGGCCTGGTGGGCCACATCTTTTAGTTTAAAGTTTTCGGTTAGAAGTTCAAGATCTAAAATTATTTTTAAATCATATCTGAGGAAGTCTTCACTGTAAAAGTTTTTAACTTCACCTCTATGGCAACTCAACTCTCTCTAGGGCTTATAGAAATGGAATTAGCATACATTTCATCCTCGAGCGAATACGCAAAAAACCGATATTTTCCTATTTTGTTAAATAATATTTGGATTCAGGGAATTAAGCAGTCAAGGAATATAAACAAAAAAGTTTCTATAAAATCTGGAATGGTCACTTTGAAAACATTTTTTTTAATGATTTGTCATGGAATGACTCACGAATGTAAATTAGTTATTTTCAACTTTTATACAATTTATAACAGTTAAAATTCTGTATACATTTGTATACAGAACCGTATTTAAATCATGTACATATGCAAAGTTTCGAAACATTGCAACAACTTTAAAACTTGTTGCTTGTTTACTGCGTTACTAATACTAGTCGATGGCGTTTTGAAAGGGTATACTTTGCCAATGTTTTGTACTGCGGCATTATAAAACACTACAGTTTGTTCCATGACAAAGCAATAAAAGTTTTTGAAGTCAGCCAATATTTGTATTTTTATAGTCATCATAAGAGGCCATCTTCACTAGTCATCAAATTGAATAAAACATAAACATTACGCCGGCAGAGCAACGGAATTAATTTGTGCCTGTTGTTATAGGTCACAAATGCGTTTTTATGTCATTTTCTGTTTAAACATAATTTTCTGTTTTCCAACAAAGTTGTTTGAATGCTTATTGCACAGCAGATAGTACGAGTGCCGTTGCGCAACAGATGGCGCTGTTCGAAAATAATACTGTCAACCAGGACTGCCAAAAGTGGCGATTTTTCGTCATTTTGCGGATTTTTAGACTAAAAAATCACAAAATGCCGATTGCCGATTTTTGGTAAAAAAATGCAGATTTTATCAAATAAATTGATTTGGGAATTTATGCCAAAAATTTAATATTGAAATTCACAATATTATTAATAACTGGGTAAATTTGTATATAGAAATGCTCTCGGAAACGGTTTGATTATTAAACTAACTTTAAATGACTAAGTTTATTAAAATCCATATGTCATTTATTTAAATCCTTAAGGATTTTTCTGAATTGTTAGATAAAAATGAAAAACAAGCCTTAGATTCGGAGTACAGAGAATTGCATTTTCTTCAATTTGAAAAAATATTTACAAAGAATAAAATGAAAATCTGTAATTTTTGGCAACGAATTGCTGAAACATATATGTAACGAGTGATTTTTTAAGAGCTTGAGAACTTTTTTTTTAAAAAAACGCATAAAATTTGCATAATCTCATCGGTTCTTTATTTGAAACGTTAGATTGGTCCATGACATTTACTTTTTGAAGATAATTTCATTTAAATGTTGACCGCGGCTGCGTCTTAGGTGGTCCATTCGGAAAGTCCAATTTTGGGCAACTTTTTCGAGCATTTCGGCCGGAATAGCCCGAATTTCTTCGGAAATGTTGTCTTCCAAAGCTGGAATAGTTGCTGGCTTATTTGTGTAGACTTTAGACTTGACGTAGCCCCACAAAAAATAGTCTAAAGGCGTCAAATCGCATGATCTTGGTGGCCAACTTACCGGTCCATTTCTTGAGATGAATTGTTCTCCGAAGTTTTCCCTCAAAATGGCCATAGAATCGCGAGCTGTGTGGCATGTAGCGCCATCTTGTTGAAACCACATGTCAACCAAGTTCAGTTGTTCCATTTTTGGCAACAAAAAGTTTGTTAGCATCGAACGATAGCGATCGCCATTCACCGTAACGTTGCGTCCAACAGCATCTTTGAAAAAATACGGTCCAATGATTCCACCAGCGTACAAACCACACCAAACAGTGCATTTTTCGGGATGCATGGGCAGTTCTTGAACGGCTTCTGGTTGCTCTTCACTCCAAATGCGGCAATTTTGCTTATTTACGTAGCCATTCAACCAGAAATGAGCCTCATCGCTGAACAAAATTTGTCACATTTGAACATTTCGAACCGAACACTGATTTTGGTAATAAAATTCAATGATTTGCAAGCGTTGCTCGTTAGTAAGTCTATTCATGATGAAATGTCAATGCATACTGAGCATCTTTCTCTTTGGCACCATGTCTGAAATCACCCATTATGTGACGCAAGCTGACAAAAGAGACTTTATCTTACCAGGGTAAAATTTTCAGAACAGGACAACATAACATTTTATGTTACTGTTGCACCAAATGATATTTTGACATCAATTTTTATTTTATTGCATGTTTAACATATTTAATTAGGCAGTCTTAACAACTAATTTGTTGTCCAACTTTAACCTAAAAACTATACTTTTAACAGAAAATTTCAAAACTACATAACTTCGTTAATTTCTCAGATTTGTGCCTGATTTTTTACGTTCTTTCCAGGATTTTGTACTTTATCGAAAATTTTGACCCCTGGAAAGATAAGGTCCCTTTCCTCAGCTGGCGTCATACATTTAGCTTGTAAAATTAACTTTTTATCGTCTATCTTTTTAAACAAAATTGTGTTCATTTTTGAATTGATGTTTATAAAATCCATTAAACTATTATATTAGAATTTGTTATTTCTTTTGTTTTTTTTATTAATTAAAATCAAATAAAACGTCAACAAGTATTTGCCGATTTTCTTGTCGATTTTCAAAACTGAAGTGCCGAAAAGGCCGATTTTTTTCCTACAAAGTGCAGATCAAAATCTTCTGGCAACCCTGCTGTCAACCAAAAATGTCGGAAGAAAAAGAAAGAAATCGAAGAATTTATTTAAGTGACTTTAATTTAAATGATGAGCAATGTGTAATTTTATTGCAATGCTTTAAAACCAATATCAGGATCGAAGTCTGTAAGACGGAAGTTGCAGCATGATGTTGACAGCACAAAGTCAAATTAATAATGAATGCTTGACGAGTCATCCAGCATACATAATGCATATATCAAATCATTCAGCACACATACACGAGTTTGACATCCAGAATTTTGATCGTGTCTAGACCGTTTTATAGATATGTACATATGTATATTCTGTGAACTGGTTTATGAAAAAAAAAACGATTTTGATCAATTTTGACAGTTTATGATTAAGAGTGCAATATAAATATGTATGTACCTATATTGTACTATATTTATAAGCTTTTATATTAGCAGTTCTTAAAAGATCATCCGTTCACACAGTTTTTTATTTTTTGTTATTTTTTTTAATTTTTGAAATATAGAAATATATCTCGTTTAAAGTCTAACTGATAAAAAAAAATTATTTTTATGCATTAAACACTTAGACGACAGCAGGATACCGACTACAACCTGTCAAAATTAAAATACACACGTTTATATACAGAGGATTATTTTGACGACATCATAGCTACATGGCTATACGACCACATTTGTGGCTATAAAATGTCACAAAATTAAAAATACAAATTCATTTACGATCAAAAGGTTTTGAGGAAATATTTTTTTTGTTTTGATATGATAAAAATTGTTTGTTTTTTGTAAAGGAAAAATATGTATTTCTACAACATTTTCATAGTTTTGATGTATGTAGCTGTCGTTTTCAATTTAATTCAGTAGCTGACTACATGGCGACGTTTGTAGCCAACGTCATTTGTAGTCGTGTAGCCGTTGTTGTCTATGTGTTTAATGCTTTAATTACACTATTAATTGGCATGAAAAAATAAGTTTTTCAACAAATATTAAAAATTATTATAGCGAAGTACAGTGTTCGAAGAAAATGGTATTGCAAAAGTGCAAGTGCATAATATCATAGCTTTTTTTTTAAATCCAACAACAAAATACCTATTGATTTTCTTAAATTTGAATAATATAACGCTTTTGCGCTTTTGTAAGACCATTTGCATCCAACACTGAATACCGTTTGTCCTTAAAAATTTTGTGTTTATTATTTTATTTCTGTGAAGGGGTGCAAAATTTTATTTTCGAATTTATGAAATCATAAAATTTTTAAAAATTTCAAACTTTAGAGTTGCGTCAATCTTTTAATAAAAATTTTAAAACCCCAATAACTGATAATTAACAAATAAAAACTAATGCAGTGTGTTATTGATTAAAGTTGCTTTTAATCATTTTCGAAAACAATTCTTTATACGAAAAAAGGTTTTTTTTTAATATCATATCATCGCAGTGTGACACCTAACATTTTAATTTTAATATTAAAAAAAAAAAACACTTTAAGTTTATTTCTCTTATATTTAAACATTTTTCTCTTATACGATAGTTTAGTATATTAATTTATATCAGATAGAGGCTTTTCATAATCGTTCTCACTTTCAAATCTTTTCAATTCAGTATATTTTTCAAAACACATGTATTTTCTAAACAAAGATATTTCAATTGAAAACTGTAAGTGCCATTTTGCAAAAATATTTGCTTCTTATATTTTTACAGTCAAATTTCACCACCGCTAACGATTATTGTAATCCTTGTTGTTGCACGCGTGGCAAAGAACTAAATGGTTTGAAATGAAAAATTGCGTAACGTTGGGTCACCTGCTGAAGTGCGGGGAATAGTAAGTTTAAATTCCAATAAAAACAACAAAAGAATTAAGCTTTGCAACCTATCAACAGACGTTGATGTTTAACAAAAACAACAACAAATAAAAGTAGCGAAAAAAACACCCTCATTACATGTCATTTCATCAATACTACCGCCACCCACTAACTAGACATCTTCATCCATCCGTCCATCCACCCAGTAGCAAGCACATGTTGAAAAACTATCGGAACGCATTGATGGGCTTTATCACTCCATCTCTTTTTCTCTCTTACTCTTTTCATTTGTTGTTAGATTGTGGGTCAGTGCTTTGGAATGCTTTAGTAGTTTGTGACAATAAATTTTTCCACTCTATACAATGTCTGGCGGCGTTTCAGTCTTATTGTTTATTGTAATTGTTATTGTTATTTTGGGATTGTTCAAAACATCATCCCTATTTGTTGAGGCACAATTAAATCCCTTTTAATTTCTTTTGCGTTAGTGTTCTATAATTGCGCATGCTTGTTACCGCCCACTGTTCACTTATTCCATCTATTTCCACTGTTACAATGTTTAAATAAATTTCAATTTAATGCATAAACAAGGATTAAAAAAGTGTTGTTTTCGTGAGTATTTATGTTTTATTTGTTTTTTTTTTATATATAAAATGATCGATGTGTTTTAGTATTTTTTACATTTTGATTTGTTTTATTTTATTTTATTTTATTTTATTTTATTTTATTTTATTTTATTTTGGACAATAAGGTCATTAAGTTCCGCCCATTTAAAAACAAAAATGCACTGTGTAGTCATCATCTTTTTTTGATTGATTTTTTATTTACTGTGTAAAGTTTACATCGAATCTGTTAGTTTGTCATATGCAAATGAAGCATAGGATATGAACTTTTTATATTATTTAAAATAATATTATTATGTACCTTTATCTATGCTTAATTCCTAATATTGAAATTTATTAAATAAATATTTTGTAAATAAATCTTCCCAAAGATGTATAATAATGGGGAAAGCATATCCGGATAGCTATTTCGCTACTCGCAGAGAAAAAGCATGGTTATGGTATGGTCACCAGAACCATCTTATGTTCTCTGTAACAATATACGATTGCGATGAACCAATTGTAGTCGTTTTTATTATTACTATAATCACGGTAAACAAGTTTATGTAACTAACTGATCATTAAATGGTTACCACACCCAACAAATGCAACATGATTGGTTTCAACTATACAATTTTCAAACCACAGCCAAAGTTTTGTTAGTATTCGAAAATAATATTGTATTTGTGATCATAATATATTATTAGTAAGCAAATTATGATAAATTTGCTAGCATGTAACCACAGTATGATTAAAAACAAACAAATAATTTTTGGTTTTTTTTTTGAATTTTTGTCTTTAAATTTGTAAAATTATTAGAATCTAATATTTTGGATGTATTTAAAAACATGAATTACATATAGAATTGATTCGTTTTCCATATTGAATGTTTAAAAAAATAAACTAATAAATAATTTTGTGTTTTATGATAAGGTATGTTTATATAAACAAATAAGGTGTGTTTTTATATTTATATGTGTCACTACATATATTTAATTTATTTCAGAATAATATTTTATATTTTACAATGCTATTTTTAAGTTAGACAATAATATAGTTCTAACATATCAATATTATGATTATGTTAATTATAATATGATTTCACTACCACCATTTAATTCAATCATACTATGTTGCTCTTAGATTACTTACTACTTACTTAGGTGGCTATTACCGAACATTTGTTCCTGTAGCCGAACGTCAAACAGATTTCCAAGCGCCTCGATCTTCTGCGCTTCTTCTCCAATTTCTTCTGACAACAAGTTTCGAAATGTCTTCTTCAACTTGATCTCTCCATCGAAGTTTTGGTCTTTCCCTTCTGCGTGACATGTCACCAGGTTCGTATTCAAATGACTTTCTAGCTGGAGCGTCTACATCCATACTCACAATATGACCTAGGCAGCGCAATTGTTGTAATTTGACACGTTTGACTATGTCAATGTCATACAGCTCATGGTTCATACGACACCGATATTCTCCGCCACCGCAGATTGGTCCATAGATTTTACAAAGAATTTTTCTCTCAAACACTCCAAGTACTGCATTATCTGCATTGGTACTTGCATGCTTCGGAACCGTATAATAGCACGGGTAGTATTAGTGTCTTGTAGAGAGCGATTTTTGTCTGTCGTGAGGTGGCCTTATTTTTAAATTGCTTACCTAGTCGAAAGTAGCATCTATCGGCCAGTATTATTCTTCTCTTTATCTCAAAACTGATGTTGTTTGTTTTGTTAATGCCAGTACCGAGGTAAATAAAATCGCTGACTACCTCAAAGTTGTTGTTTTCAACTTAAACTGTCTGCCCGAGTCTACCGTCTTGGACGTCTTGTGCGTTGATACCATCAACTGCACAAGACGTTTAATGCCAGACCCACTTTGGCAGATTCTTTGACGATTTTGATTATGGTCACTTTAATCATGCTTTTTCTTTACGTGTAGTGTGCTTATAATAATTCCTTTCTTTAAATAAAAAAACAATATTTAATTATTTATTAAATGCTACAATATAGTACCAAGTTATATGTTAAATTAATTTATCGAGTATAGTAACGAAGACCTCCACTCGTTGCAGTGAAACATCCAGAGTCTTTTGATGGGGATCGAACCCACAATCCCTAGATTGATGGACTAGCACACTACCAATTAGGATAGCGCTGCTCCAACAATATTAAAGTTTTTGCAATTGATAAATTAATACGATCGTATTTTTTTTTTTTTAATAATATACGCAGAGAAAAATCATGGTTATGGTGTATGGTCACAAGAACTATTCTATGTTCTCTGTTACATTTCATGCTTGCTATAAAGAATTTATAGTTGTTACGACAAACACGTTATTGTTACTATTCGATCATTAAATAGTTACTACAACCATTGATTGGTTTGAACTATACAATTTACAAATTGTATAGTTCAAACCATGGTTGCGTACATGACAACATTTATTGCAACTGTGTTTGTATTTCAAAAAAAATCACAACTCCCATGATTTGACGAGAACCTCGAAACCAGCACGATGACTGATTTTTCTGCGTTGTGAAAATAAGCTGATTTAGACTGGAAATCGAAGGATATCGCTGAAATTTTGTATAAAAAATTTTATCATCGCTTCAGCATAACATAAGTCGGCATAACAAATTAGTTTGTAAAAGCGATTAACAAAACTCTTCAGGATTAAGTACAGAAAAATTGAAAGCTATTATTTTCGATGGACCATAGATTAGGCAACTTGTGAAAGATCTTAATTTTGTGAAATCAATGACTGAAGTCGAATCCAAAAGCTGGGAATTCATTTGTTTTGTGTTATGAGTAATTTCCTGGGCAACAAGAAATCTGACGCCCATTTCGAGCTTCTTGAGCGCATGATTTCGAACTTGCAAGAGGGTGCAACAATAGAATAAAAATCCACTTCCTGCACTCGCATTTAAACCGATTTCCACAAAATTTGCAGTGACAAACAGGGTTTTATCACAATCTTATGGAAGCAATGGAAGAGAAGGTAGGACTCACATATGATGGCAGAATACTATTGGAGCTTGTAACGAGATCTACCTAAAGTAGTTTATTCAACAAAATCTTGTAAAAGATCATTTGATTTTCATTTTTTTATTTCACCCGCAAATTTTGTTTCGTTAGCTCTTGAGGTTCACTTTTTTCCTTTTTATGGAAATAGCTGCCAGACACGAAGCTAATCACGGAGTTTGTTTCAAATTCGGTAACCGTTAACCTACAGGTGGAAATTAAAGGGGCCAGTGTTGATTCCTAATTAGCCATGAGGAAAATTCAAAAGTTGTGTACATTTTACTATGACTTAAGACGTAAATAAATATGCATATAAAAACAAAATAGACCAATTTAACCAGAAATTAAAAATAAGCAAAAAGGTTATGAAATTCTTAGTAGGGAGTGTTTACCAAAAACGAAGATAATTTCATAAATTTTGCTATTGTATCGAGATGCCTCATTCAAAATATATTATATCTATACCTATATATAATAAAATAGTAACTCATTTCCGTCGGTCTGTCTGCCTATACGACAGTCTGTCTACTTTTCTTTTGCATTCGCATCAAAAACTACTGGATGGATTTTAACAAAATTTTGTGAGAAGGTACCTTAGTATCCTGATTCTAATATAGGATACGTTTTTTCCGCAAAAATATCTTATTTCCAAGAGAAAGTGGAGAAAAAGCAGTAAAAGTACGCAGTTATTTTAGTAGTAAAGTAAATACATAAACCACAACTGAAGCACCAACCACTAACAGATGGCGCTGTTTTATAAAGTAAATACATAACCATAACTGAAGCATAGCCTTAAGCTATGCAGTTAAAAAAGTTTTTGGTGTGGATTGCTTTCAAAGGAAAATCCAACAAAATATTGTCAGAACGCTCACAAAGTGGCGGGCACAGCTAGTACCATATAATACAGTGACGTTAGTTACTACGCGCATAACTCAAGAACGCCTAGACCGATTTCGAAGATTCTCACCAATTCGCACTGGTATCCGGCCAAACAAGAATAATACCCAAGAAAATTCTCGAAATATCCCCGAAAAAAAAAATTATCAAGAAAATTTATTTTCCCATACATTTTGTATGGACTAAATTTACGACGCCATTTTCATGATATGACAACGAAAGAGGAGCGCAGCAATAAAGTGTTTCCGAACATCATTGCTAAACACAAAAGCTGGCTGTGTGAAAGAGCAATTTTAGCGGCAAAGAACAAGGATGTGGATCACTTAAACTGCGCAGTTTAAAATCAAATCGTTGGTTCACGGAACCCCTTCAAAATTATCAACTGCGAAACAAACGAATATGAAGCAATCGAGTTTTTAAATTCATTGGGTGTACCTGCCACCGCACAATTTATAATTGAAGGTTGGTCATGCTTCGCAATCTCAATCAACCAAAATTATGCAATGGAACTCTTTTAGCGGGGTTACAAAACTCACCAGCAATGTGATTATATAAAGAATACTGAAAGGAAAGTTCGAAGGTGAGGAAGTTATGGTTTCGAGAATTCCACTAATCTCAACTGATATGCGATTCGAGTTTAAGTGAATCCAATTTCCAATTCGTCTCGCGTTCGCCATTCCCGTTTCGAAAAACCATCCATCCGCTTTGATCGTTTTCGCACCTGACAGCAAAACGAAAAATATTGTTTATCACAGAGTGCTTCAATGGGTGGAAATACAATTCAAAATCGACCCGACTGCAACCCATCCAGCAGATGTGGTCAAGATTTGCGTCGATACCTAGCCGTGGGCCCTTATTCGACGGGTGGTCTTACCACCGTGTGAAATAGAGACGTAGACTAGCGCCCCCACTGTGTAGCAACGGCGCACCCTACGATAACGTGCTCTGTGTAAGAAGCACGATATACGCATTTTAGGTGTGTCGCACAGTCACAGTGAGTAACAATTCTTAGAACATGGCAAGCCATGGACACATGTTCTCACCTCTTGCTTAGGGGTTGGAAACTATCCAACTTCTTCTGTTGAGAATGCAACAGCATATTTTGATCCACAATGCACCCACCCTGCATACATTGATCCCGATGTATGTACCCGTATGTACCTCAGCAATAACCGGTCACAGTGACGGGAGAGTCTCTGTGGGGCTACTGATTCCCGTGGTAACAGTGTTTTGGGTATTGGTCGGGCCTCGATGACAACCCGTGTTATAAAACAACAGACCTTTTCTTCCAGATTTGGGCTCCAGGAACCCTAGCGTCTGGTGCCCCTATTATATTCCCCGTGAGCACCGCGTCAAGGCATTTGAGAATGTACTGCAATGACAATTCGTACCCCCGTGGGGGAACCCATCCAGGAAATATTTCAAAACAAACACTCAATTGCAATGGGTAATTGACCACATATTTTCTGCAATTTAAAATAAAGCAGGGCAGGGAAGTTCGCCAAGGTCCACTATTATGAATAACACTAATATTCTCTATTTTAATGTAAATAAAATTTGAAGGGTCAGCTAGTAATTTATAAAATTAACATCAGCAGCCATTTTCAAATTGTTAAGTTTATTTCTTGCCTTTAATTTTGTAGGTTGTCTCTTAAGTCACTGCTTGCTATCACATCTAAATAAATAACCTCCTTCACAATAATTCCAGTATGAGTAAACATTTTTGTGGTTTTTTCTCATCTGCTTTATTTTTTTTATAGCAAAGCAATGCTATTGGCTTCTTTTTCATCCTTGAATTTTTTTACTTCTGCTGATACCGCACATACTCGTAAGTATGTACATGACTATTTTTTGGTATATAAGAGATTCCTTTTCTTTGATTTATTCAATATAGGGTATGTGTGTGTGTGTGATTTACACATACAGATTCATACCTGTACATGTAGAAACCTGTGTGAGTATTTTTGTGTGCGTATTGTAATTTTAAGATCCATTGGATTCTTTTGTGGCTTTTTCAAGTTTAATACTTTCGTATGTTCAGTTTAGATTTCGTTGTTGCTTTTTAAATTTTAATGAAATTCCAAAATGGCGGAGAGGCACTATGCAATGCCTTTTGTCAACACACTCAGACCTACTTCGCAATATATTCATACAATGAAATAAGAGAGTGGATGAATGACACCAAAATTAAGCATTTCAGAATTTGTGGCTATTCTTTATTAGAATTTCGTTTGCAATTTTTTAGAAAATATTATTGGAACTTTATTAAAAAATTAATATTGTTTTCGCAAATGTTTTTTTTAGGGGAGTTTTATTAGGGGAGTATTGTAAAATTATAATTTTAACAATTTATGATAGCTTTCTAACTCAACGACTACTAGTTTTAAAAATTTTTGAAAAATGCGAATTTGTTTTACATAGTTTTATTTACATTAAATAGTTCTTGCAAAAAAAACCGACTTCAAAACAGATAGAAGGGCACCAATTCTAAACTAAAAATGTAAGAAGTAATCTGTATGAATTAGATTCAAATCAAATAAAAGTTTCGCCAAAATTAGAGAGAAAAAAAGTAAAGACTATATGAATGTCAAGCCTGTCCCTATTTCTGTTCAAAAGTTAAGCTGTTTTCACCAACATCCGTCTTTTATGGGGACACCATTTAAGTCTCTGTCTAAAACGGTTTAAAAGATAGGATCACATAGATCAAATAACATCACCTATAGGGACACCCTAATTTTCAAGTGTTTGCTTTTAACGGTTCAAAACATAGGGCCATATAGATCAAATTACATAATTTATGGGAACACCCTTTAATTTATAAAATCAAATTGTATACTTGCTTAAGTGGACTTTGCAATACACATTACTTGTAAACTTCAGCTGTCTGTCTATAACAGTTCAAAAGTTTGGCCACATACATAGAATTACATTAACTATTGGGACACTCTTTTAGTTCCAAATTCAAATTTTATACTTTTTTTATACATTTTATTATAACGATCATAGTAATTGACATTCTGTAAAATTTTTAAGGTTTTGTCTATAACGGTTCAAAAGATAGGCCCATATAGGTCAAATTACGTCACCTATGGGGACACCCTTTAAATTTAATTTTTGTTTTTATTAATTTCTGCTGGTGGGAGCTATAGCGACACGTAACTTTTTAAAATTTTAATTTGGTATCTTTTACGGTTTCTAATACACGTAAAAAACATGTATGGTGTGTGGGGACACCCTTTAATTTTTAATATAATGAACTGTTTTTAAAGCAGGACCAAACTGAAAGCAGAATCTTTCAAATAAAGAAAAACATTTTAAAATCGGTTCAGAAATGGTGGAGTTCTGTGGTTACATACATAAAAAAGTAACATTCAGACGAATTGATAACCTCCTTCTTTTTTGAAGTCAGTTAAAAAATTATTTATATTTTTATTAAGAAATAGCAGTTGCACAAAAAAAATCGTATTTCACAACGCAATGCAGTCTTATATTTTATTATTTTAAATGAAATCTTTAAAATAAACAAAAAAAATTCCGAGTCCGTATAAAATCCGAACTTGGTGTCAGACCAAGTTGCGATGTATGTAGACAGTGTGTATATGTATTACACGAACTCATTCGCAATGTTTTTACCCAACTCATAACTTTGATTTCCTTTATCAAAAAAGAATGAAACATTGAACACGAAGACACTGTATACGGGTTACTCTATTGATGAAGATGACATGAAGGTGTACAAATGACATGTTTTAGTAAATAAACGCTGACTCACTGCATAACTCACATACTGTCTGACTGACAAACAGACTCACCTATTAGTATTATAGAGTGCTTTCACTATACAGCTGGAGAGCTGAAATTTGGTATACAGTAGGTCTCGGTATACAGTAGGTCTCTGGGGTAGTGCACCAGTACATACATAGTTTTAGCGCTGGCATTTTCAATATACATACACCGAAAAAAAAAATGTTGCTTCAATTCGAGATTTTAATTATTTTCAGACACAAATTTAATTCAATGTTTTATTGTTTTAATTATTTATTTAATTAGAAATTTATTTAGTTTTTTCCCAATTACGATTATAATTGAATCAATTAAAAAATTAACTAGAATTGTTTCTGAAACTAATCAAAACCTTTAATAGGTGAACAAATTTTTTTCCCGTGCATGTATATAGAAGGCTAAAATTTGGTATACAAGTAGATATGATTAAGTTGCCCGAAAAATGTATCGCACTAGTCCAGAAAGAAATTTTGTACAAATATCTCAGATTATTCGCATACATCATATTGTCAAAATAGCATCATCCATATCGTTATGACTTCTCCGTTTTAGCTTTACATATGCTTTAGTCGGACATCGACTTTGGCTGAAAAGTCTCTGACGATTCAATTTTATTATCCAGAATAGCATTTTATTATCCAGAATGCAATGCAGCCCTGCAGAGTGACAGTTTGGTGTGGATTTTTTTTTTTTTTGTTCGTAAATGCTGCTCAAAATGCCATTTTATTAACGAAGAGTGCTACAAAGCTATAATTATGGTCTTTTTATGGTGTGAAATTTAAGTTACCATCTTGCATAATCTTTGGGTTCAACAAGGTGGCGCACCATATCAAGTAGCTCATCAACCGCCTCAAAATTTGATCCCTATAGACTATTTTTTGGTGCTGCCAAAAAGTAGAATAGTGAGGTACGGAGAATTTAAATTTTTGTTTTGTTTTGAGTACTCCATGCTCAAAACTAGGTAATCGACCCTTTTAACTTTATGTTTTTAGAAACAAATTGTATAGAACATTTAACGTCTACAATAAAACTTTGAATGCATTGCCATTAAGTAAACAAAAGTATATTGAGTACAAAATTGATAAGTATTGAATAGTATAGAAAAATTAGAAGTAGTTGAACTTGCCAGCAAATAGAATTTATAACAATTAATTCTTCACTTTTTCAATTTTATTGGCAAGTTGCTAGAATCTCAAGGATAGTATCGCTATCGAAAAGAAAAATACCGGTAGTCTAATGGAAACACAACTATCTAAATTATCGATATTACTATCGACTGTTTTCCAGCTCTTCTTTACTCCAATTGTAAAATTAGGTATATTTTGATTAATATCAAAATTATTATAGAACTTTTTTAAGGATTATTTAACAATAAGCTTACCTTGGATGCCCCGGTAAGTTAGTAGGTAAAGTACTAGTCCATCAGTCTCATTACGCCACTATCGAAACAAAAGCTATTACGGTTGAAGAGATAGAAGGTGCTGACAGACGGACAGGCGTTGTAGAGAAAACATTAGGGTTACGTTATTAAACTTTGGGTACGAAACCCAACTATAATTTCTAAGATTAATAAGTATTATATAATAATTCATCATTGGTGAAACGTCAGAATAATCTATTGTATAGAAATAAAATCAAATGTCGTTCGTTGGTAATCGCATCACTGAAGTACTGCTGCACCCATTTGGCCAATTTTTAAATCTTCATTATAATCCAACTTAGGTTTTTACGGAAAGAAAAATTGACCACGCCCACTTTTTAAGTAGCTAGAGAAGTATTATAGGTAGATATTAGAAATTTTACACATAAATATACATACCCAGCATAAAATTATTGGGTTTTGGTAAGCAGTAACTTAAAATTCATGTCTTTCAAAAGCGGTTGTCATAAGCGCATCTAATAAGCCCATTCGAGAATGCTACAATTGTAAGACAATAATAACAAACTACATCCTCTCTCGCTTAGGAGGATGCAGGTATGTAAGCGCATAAGTTTTAATAAAGAATTTGGTGAAGCAAAGAGACCTAAAAAACAAAAATCACGCTTCCCGAAACAGGTGGGAAAAGAAAGTCTATTTCGCATTTCCTTACAAACCTGATTCCAAGTAAACGTATTTTTTTTTTTTTCTGAGTATTTTAGCGAAGCACAGGCTGGATTAGTATAATGGGCGTGGTACCTCTCATAAAAAGAGATCAATAATTATGGTCTACCTGGAGATCTGAAATAGGTAAAGTCCCTAAACGTTACAGAAGTAACCCTCATAATAATTTGTATAGTCTAACAAAACTCAGACTGGATTGGTAAAGTGGGTGTGGTAGCTCCCATACAAAGTGAAAAATTATTATTGTGTTCCTATAGAACTACAGTATGTAGAGTCTTAAAATTTTTTACAAAAAAAACCCTCATACTGTACATAGTTTATCTAAATACAGACTGGATTAGGAGAGGTACTCCCTATACAAAGTAAAAAATTATTATCGTGTTAATACGCATAGTTTAGCAACAAAAAAAAAAAAAAAACAAAAAAACACAGATTGGATGGGAACAGTGGGCGCCGTATCTTGTATATAAAATAAAAATGTTTTTTTTTTAATAAAAGAGTGCACTATCAAAGTCTTTGGCGGGAATGAACTCGCAACCTTCAGACTGACAGACTAGCGCGCTACCAATCGGTCTATCGAGGCATTCCGGTCTATCGAGGCTATTTGTGAGAATAGCATGCTCTTTCGAGTTAAGGTTGGCCATACTTTTCTTTTAAATTGTTTATTTTATTTTTTGTGGATGGTTGCAGCGAAGCGCACCGGGGCTAGCTAGTATAAATTAAACAAGCATATTTAACAAGTACTCGCAATTTTACAATAAAATAATTTTGCGGCTACTCTTACTCTCAAACATCTCTCAAACGTACATGTTCTCTAAAGGAATATGAACAAATGAGCTGAAGTGAACAAAATAGTTGACTGAACTAGTGAGCTGAATGGAACTAAGGAGCTGACTAAACTATTGAGCTGAATTGAACTGACGAGCCGACTGAAGTAGTGAGTTGAAATGAAGTTATGAATTGAAGTGAACTATGGCTTGAAATGAACAGAGGAGCCGACTGAAGTAGTGAGTGGAGTGAACTAATGAAATGAAGAGAACCTAGGAGCTGAACTGAACTAAGCAGCTAATTTAGACTAAGAAGCTGATATGACCTCCGTGTGATGTTCAACCCATTTAGATCAGTTGAGTTTTTAGGTCAACTGAACTAGGCCGTTCATGATTCCCACTACAACGAGTGAAGGTATTCGTTACTGTGCTCGACAAATTAAGTTACAAAATAATTTTTGTTTAATTTAAATTAAGTTTATCTTTATGATATTAATAACTTTTTAGTGCTTTCCTTTTAATGTTTTTTTTTACTTTAATCACATGCATGATTTCTAGATTAACATTTTTTATTATAAAAAGAGTGTCGTCAAAATTTAAATTGTGCACCAGTAATTGAAAGAAAATATTTGCAATTGTATTTTATATAAAAATGCCTTTGATTATCTGTAGAAAACAGACTTATTTAAAATTTCATTTTTGTTCTAACAATTTAATAAAGTCATAAAAAGCAATAATGTAAATAAAAAACAAAAAACCTTAATTAAATTAAAAAAAAAAATGTTTATCAAAATTTGTTTGCCAACCAGCACATGTACTGTACACACACACACATACACACACTTTAACTACAAGCTGCAAATGTTGCAACCTCGAACAAAAGCGACAAGTAACAATCAGGGCTAATAAACAGGAATGTAATTAAAAAGTTGTTTCACTCATTTTTTTTTATTTTTGTTTTTTTTTGTGTTTTAAATGATGGCAAATAAAACTAGTGACGATAATGATGAGGACTTATAATACGAGTAGTACTTCCATAGATAAAAAACAAAAATTTCCACTGTTAGTCAAGTCAGCCTGCCGATAGTATGCAGAGATGTTGACATGCCACATCTTATAAAAAATATTTTGCAATACATAATGCAGTAGCTGGCTTCATCTTAAGCATAGATTAATATACTAAGGAAAATAAAAGCATTATTTGTGAGGGCTTTTTAATGGGGATGTAAGCAATATTAAATAAGAAGAAAATTATGAAAAGTACCACTTAAGGTGGACTTTTAGAAAATTAGTTTTCTTTTCTTTTTATAGCAACTGAAGAGATAAATTTAATTTGCAACAACTTGTAGTTGATTATATGAAAAAGTCTTGCCATTTTGTAATAAACTGCAACATTAACATATTTTCTTTCAACTACTTTGTTAAAGTTCGTTAAACAGGTCAATTGTAGGATAAATAAGGATATTAAAAAAATCCTCATAATGAAATTCTTTATTTTTGTGATCTTCTTTAACATGTTTTAAATTAAGTGGTTGTGGTTTCAATATTATTTTCTTTTTATTTATTTTTTACTAATTGGCTTCTGTTGTGAAGAGCTTTAAAAAAACATATTTTCTTCATTGTCATTCAACCTGCTGGTGACACCTTATGTTTACACGTTAAACTAATTAACATTCAAAATCATGTTAGAAAATTTTAGATTTATTATTACTGCGTTACTCATTTGCATAATTAACACACTCCCTTATTTGTAATCATTTTTTTTAAAAATGTATCATAATATGACTTGTTTTACTCTCCCCCTTTTTTTTAAATTTCACTTAAAGTGTCGTATTTCATCCGCAATAAATGTTTAGACTTTATCTGTTTGTAAAGCCAGATAGACATCTTCTCCTTTCCTACCCTTAAGCATTTTTTGGTTTGGTGGTTTTGCTATTGTGTTCCTCCTCAGTTCAATCTGTTTATATCGTTTACAGCGATTTTTATCAAATTTGTATCAGTTTATGTGAAAGTTCATCTGGCTGAGGGTTCATGCTCCCAGGATATTTATTGGTAATGGCTCTTTAATTAGGCGCATAATATCAAAGTCAAGGATTTATTTGCCATATGTGGTTGGTTGGGTTGGCTGTTTGATTTGATTTGTTATTTATTTTATTTTGTTTCATTTTATTTTCAGTTTTAATGCTTTTTTAAGATATTTGATATGATGTGTATGTAATCTGCTAATGATTTCTAATACTTAATATTTTAACATAAAAGTTTTAAAAATTTGTTCAATACTTTAATTCCGCTAATATGATTTTTTTAGATTTTAGTTTTTATGTTAAACTTTAAAAACATTTAAGTTATATAAAATCGGTCTAATATATACAAAGGAAATGCAATTACCTCTTTCCGGCGCACTATATGAAATCTGCAAAATCACATCGAAAATGTTTTAGTATGCAAGGTACGGTGCCTATTGTTTTCATCCAATCAGTGTTATGCTAGACTATACGTAGATAATAAACATTTATCTGAGGGTTACGTGTGCAAAGTTTCAAGACTCTACCTATTGTAGTTCTCCTGGTACACGATAATAATTTTTCACTTTGTATGGAAGATACCACGCCCACTGTCTCAATCCAGTTTGTCTTTTGGTAGACTCTGCGCATTAGCATAAGGGTTACTCTCGCAAAGCTTCAAGGCTTTATCTATTTTAGTTCGCCAGGAACACGATAATAATTTTTCACTTTGTATGGGAGGTACCACGTCCACTAACCCAATTCATTTTGTATTTTGGTAGATTTTACGCATTTGCATAGGGGTAACTCATGCAAAGTTTCAAAAAGCTATCTATTGTGTGCGTAAAAACACAAGATAGCTTACTGAACACTCATACCATACTACTATTAGTGAGCAAACCTCGTATCATAAACCCAATGAGCTGACGGAGTGAAACTAACTTTTTGCCTGATATTCGAAACATTCAGTGCGTTTTGTTTAATAGTTGTGTAGAACTTATTGCTAAGGCTTAAAGTGAACGTAATAACTATTTTTGGTTGTACAATCGAACTGTATTTCGCTCAAAGCATAAAACCGCTTAAACTCGTCCAAGTTCATTGTTATTATGTTCAACATTTACTCGTACTTATCCAAACTTGATTATGGAAACTCTACAAGCTCATCGCCTTAAACTCGCTGGCCTTTGCTTATTATTATGCACTTATCGTTACTCGTGTGCAAGGAACAGACATGAATTCAATGAAATATATTGAAATGAACGTCTTATGGGCTTCGTTTTTGTTATCGCTACACAGTCTGTCCGTCTGTCAGCGCCTTCCATCTCTGGAACCGTAAGAGATAAATTCTTGAAATTTTCACACAAGTTGTACTACTGTGTCCGCTATAACAAAAAATACTAAAACTTATTGGGTGTTCTGAAAATGCAGTGTTATTCTCCTATATGTGTTTATTTACTGAACAGTTAGAGGCAGCCATTTTTTCAAGTATATGGGCTTATTTTTTGAACGTTGATAAGTAGACTCTTGACATTTTTACAGATGTGTTGCCATGGCCCCTACAAGAATTACAAAAAGTTAAAGGGTGTTCGGACAGTGACATGATTTTTCGTATTTGGCCATATTCTTTTAACTGTAATAGGTTGACTAGATATTTTTATAGAAAGTGTATTACCATAGCCGCTATAGCAACAATTACTAAAATGTAAAGGGTGTTCCGATAATTATGTGATTTTCGTAAATATGACTTTATTTTTAAACCGCCTTCAAAAAAAAAAAAGGAGGTTATCAATGCATCTGAATATTACTTTTTTATGTATGTGCCCGCAGAACTCAGCCATTTATGAACCGATTTTAAAATTTGTTCCTTTCTTTGAAAGGTTTTGCTTACAGATTGGTCCCGTTTTAACAACAGTTCATTATATTAAAAATTAAAGTGTGTCCTCATACAACATACATGTTTTTTACGTGTATTAAGAACCGTAAACGGCACCAATTTAATATTTTAAAAAATAGCGTGTCACTATAGCTCCCAACAACAGATAGTAATAAAAAAATAAATTTAAAATTTACAGGGTGTTCCCAAAAGTGACGTAATTTGACCAATAGGAACCTTTCTTTTGAACGGTTATAGACAAAACCTTAAAAATTTGACAGAATGTCAATTACTATGACCGTTATAATAAAAAGTTTAAATATTAAAAATTATAAATTAAACGGTGCTCAAATAGTTCATTTAATTTGATGTATATGGCCATACTTTTTACCAGATGTTCGTTACAAATTGAAATTTAAAAAGAACTGACAGACAGCTGAAATTTACAAGGAACCTGTATTGCAAAGTGCACTATAACAAGTATACAATTTGCACTTAGAAATTAAAGGGTGTCCCCATAAATGATGTAATTTGACCTATATGGCTCCATCTTTTAAACCGATGTAGACAAATACTGGAAAATTAGGCAGAATGTCCACTACTTTGTCTGGTATAATAACAAGTATAAAATATTTCGGTTTATAAATTAAAGGGTGTCCCAATAGTTTATGTAATTTGGTGTATATAGCTAAACTTTTGAACAGTTATACACAGACAGTTGAAATTTACAAAAAGTACGGAACGCTACGTGTCTGACTCGCACTTGAGTTATTTATTGTGTGCTCATGCAGTGCTTTAATATATATGTATTTGCCAATATGTAATTGTAAACAAACTGTTTACACTTGATTGTCAAGTCTGACTTCGCTTAAAAAGTAATTTCAAATGAAGAAATATATTTAATTAATTTTATAGATTTGTTTTGTTTGGCGTATGCATAGAATTAAAGATAACATTTTTTTATAGTAAAATTTTTATAAAATTTGTGTGAAATACAACATTATTCCGACTACTAAAATGCAGATGTAATATCAAATTTAAAGATTTTTATATTTAGATTTAATATTTGATATTTTAATGGTTTTTATACAATGCATGCCAGATAAATCACATTTTGTTATCAATAAAGTTATTTTCTTTTTAAAAAATCAAAAATAAGAAGAAAGCAAAATTGATGTTTTCCTAAGACGACAAGATAATAAAAATTTTTGCACTCAATTTCGAAAAACGAAATAAGGCGACAAATTGAATTTGCAGAAAGGTCACACGCATACACACAATTGACACTTGATACTTGTCATAAACACCCACCCATCAACCCATCAACACACACTGCTACAAACGACCTTTAAAGCCTAAAATACATATACACGAATGATAGTGATTGCTTTACAATCACAACGAATTAAAGTAATTTTTCTCGACTCAAGTGGATTTTCTTTTTTTTTATTTATAAATTTTATTTTCTTCTTCTAGTTCATGTGTGAAGAAATATTTGTTAGTTTTTTTTCTATTTTTAAAGGAATGCGTCTTACTGTTTTCAGATCAGTTCTTCTGTTCTGCATGTAGTTACATACATTTACTCAGGTTTTTCTTTTAATGTAATTTTAATGAATAAAGTCAATTTGTTCATTGAAAGCTCTTTTATGGCGAATTAAATTTGATAAAAATAAATTTGATTGTGCATAAAATGTTGTTGTACATGATGGAAAAAAAGGTAAAATAAAAAGTGCCCACAAAGACGATGGCAGTAAATTATTTGTGAAAATTTTGCAGGGTTGTGGATTTTATAAGCTTCATAAGCTTTATTAAGTCAAGAGTGGTTAAAATCCATTAAAGTATTGAATTTCAAATGAATATTAAATTTTCGAAAGAGATTTTTTTTTTAACTTTTAGGAAGGTGAGCATTTAAAATTAAATTGGGTATTTTGCAATAAATCAGACGCCAGATATTTTCTTATGTTTTTCTTGTTTTTAATAGAGATAGCAAAGATACTTCCTCCTAATAACTTTTTTCTGTAATAAACAAATTGCAAGAAAATTCTAACGACTTATTATAACACTGGATGGCAAATTCTGATGACTTATTGCAACTGTGGACGACTATTATACCATATTTTCACAACAAATTGCAAAAATATGTTGTACAAGTTTGCTTATTTTGTATATAATGTCTCGAAAACTAGACTGAATTTAATAAATCAGTCAAGTGCGCGTCAGACTCACACAGGTAAGGTAAAAGTACAAGATGTTACTTTTTCACGTCTTATGAGCAACTATTTAATTTTTAATTATTTTTAATATTATTTTCTTTATTCCCTTAAAAAACATGTCACTATCGGAACAACCTTCTACCTATTACCTATTATTATATTAAATTCATATACGTGGAAATCATACCGGATCATCCTTTAATTTTATTACACAGAAAAAAATATGTTCACCAATCCAAAAGGTTTTAGTTGGTTTTAGATTAAAATTTAATTAAATTATTAATTGATTCAATTATAATTGAATCAATAATTCAATTATAATTGAATCAAAAAATATAAATTAAATAATTATTTGTTTAATTAGGACTTTTTTTTGTTCTGTTTTAAACAAATAAATAATTGAATCAATTAAAAAATTAATTGAACTTTAATTTACAATTAATTAAAACCTTTAATTAGTGCAAACAATTTTTTCTGTGTATTTCTTAAAGCGACTATCAATATCAACACATCAAAAGTCAACTTATTACGATTGAAAAAATAAAGCAATATAAACATGTCAATTTCAGAACACCTTTTAATTTTTAGTAATTGCTATATTGACCGTACATACACATCTTCTGTAAAAAATTTAAGAGTCTACCTATTACGTATCAAAAGATAAGATCATACTCGTGCAAATCGTGTCACTCTCGGAACACCCGTTAGTTTCTAATATTTGTTATAGTAACAGAAGTAATACACCTTCTGTGAAAATTTCACGAGTCTACCTATTATGGTTCATAGGCTTATACATGTATATTACGAACACCCTTTAATATTTACTATTTGTCACACCACCTATGAAATATCCGGAGTCTTTTTGTTATGGTTCCAAAATTAGGCTATATTCTTCCAAATCTCGTCCCTGTCGAAATACCCTTTCATTTTTAAGTATATTTTTTATATGTACTTTTTTATATAGTGAACATATTCTTAATTACTGTGTGTAAATGTATGGCTCCTACAGTTCAAGAAATAAAGACGTATACGCGAAAAACACGTCACTTTTGGAAAACCCTATACGTTTTAGTATTTGTTCAAAACTTAGGTCATTTACATGTAAATCACCTCACTATTGGAACACCCTTTAATTTGTATGTTTATTTTTATATACTTGTTTATATAGCGAACATTCTGTGAGTATATTTTAAATGTATACCTCACTCAGCTCAAGAAATAGACATATATGCGAATAACACGTAACTTTCAGAACACCCTATAGGTTTTAATATTTGTTGCTATAGGGCCACATTTATACAGCTTCTGTGAAAATTTCAAGAGTCTACCTAATATGGATCTAGAGACAGAATTCGCTGACACACGGACGGACAGACGGACAGACATTGTAGCAGCAACAATAGGGTTACGTTTTTACTCTTTGGGTACTGGAGGGATGGATGTAGGGTATTTTTCCATTAATATTTTAGTAGAGTGTATAAACGCTGTAATTTGATATTTTCGTAAAGTTATGGTCCAACTCCTCATGGTGTTCTACTCTTATTACAGATTTAATAGTGCTGCACACTGAAAGTTATTTATTACTTCCATACGAATATATGATGCTTTTTGGTCTTCCTACATCCAGACTGAATTCAGAACATAAAGCCGGTAGTTAGAGTCGGTTGGGGCAAAATAACCAATGTCGGCTTAAGATGAACATTTTTCGATGCTGTTGTCCGATAAGCAAAAACTCTCAGCTTACCGTCGGTTCCTTCTTGGGGGCAAGGCTAATTTATTTTACCACTTAAGAGCACTAAGGCAACAAATACAACAGACTAATAACTTTAACATTTTGCTAGCATATGTATATAAAGTAATGCATTTTTGCCAAGACATTCGGGCAAAAAAGAAGAGCAAATCATCAGATGCGCTATTGATCCCTCCTGGTAAATTGAATTCGCCTTGCTGTTGAGCTACACGTTCAAGTCCAAGGCATATTAATCAGGTAGCCTCTAAAGCCCTTTTCACACTATTATACTAAGTATTAAGACTTGTCAAATTCTTGAATCCAATGAGAAAGTGTGATAGTGTGAAAGCAGTATGTTATCAAAATGTGAAATAATACGGAAAGAAATTTTACATCCCATAATACCAAACCATTTTTAGAAATTTTCTAAACGATAACACCTCTGCCGTCCACATAAAATTGCTCAGCCGACGCCGTTCAATGTCTCGTCTCGGCTTGTTCCTTTGCTGATATTTTTCATTTTATTTGAAGTGTGATAGTGTGAAAACGAAATGTTATGTTACGTTAGATTTTTTGACAATCACACAATTCTCATTGGATTTATATCTTACAAAATCCAATGAAAATCTTAATACTCAGTATTATAGTGTGAAAGGGGCTTAAGGAGGGAAAATATTAAGGCGAAAATTTTCAATTTTTTTATATGGACTTTGACCGTTAAACTTATAAATTTTTACCGTTTTAATGAAAGTTGAACTATAAAAATCATTAAAAATTGTTTTTTTGATTTTCTGAAGCTGACTTGTCGTGACGAATTCGTTAAGGCATTTTGGTTGGTTGTCTGAATAAGTAATGTGAGTTTTTGTAAATATAATTATTTAAAAATCAAGTAAGTAAGTAATCTTATATACCCTTCACCATAGTTAGGTTAAATTATCCTTTTCTCTTCACAATAATATTTAATCGGTATTTACTTTTATGATTTTCAGTTTCATTATTACAAATATAATATAGAGACATATGTACATATACAATTTTTGTTTGAAGAAATTTTATCGAAATTTGTTGGGAAACATTTTATCGAATTGTATAATTTATCGAATGTAATAATTATATCAAAATTTTTTGTAAAAATTTTTTGTGAAAATTTTTTGTCGAAATTTTTTGTGAAAATTTTTTGTGAAAATTTTTTGTGAAAATTTTTTGTGAAAAATTTTTGTTAAAATTTTGTGTCAATATTTTATTTTTGAACATTTTTTTCAAAATTTTTTTATTTGTGAAAATTTTTTGTCAAATTTTTTTGTAAAATTTTTTGTTAAAATTTTTTGTGAAGATTTTATAGATCAAATTATATGAATTTTACTTGAACTGTTTTTGAATTAATTAATTAATTATTTAGGCTTAAGTTCTTAACTATAAAGAGATACCAACAAAGTTTGTTTAAAATAGAAAATTAATAACAATTGAAACTACCGGGTAGATCGATACAAAGAGTACTTACTGATGACGGACGTAGCTGTCTAGAAAATGGATTCTGCTTTGCTGGTATCAAATTTTTCTTTATCTCTTTATAATTAAGAACTTAAGCCCAAATAATTAATTTATTGATTTTATAGATCATTTTTTGTGAAAATTTTATAAAGAATTTTTTTTGTGAAAATTTTTTGTGAAAATTCTTTGTGAAATTTTTTTGTGAAAATTTTTTGTCACAATTTTTTTATTTGTGAAAATCTTTTGTCAAATTTTTTTGTGAAATTTTTTTGTAAAGTTTTTTGTGAAAATTTTATAAAGAATATTTTGAGAAAATTTTAAAGAAAAATAATTTCTAAATATTTTATAGAAAATTTTTTTGAGAACATTTTATAAAAAATTTTTTGTGAAAATGATGGTGACATGCAATTTTATTTAATTTGATTTTTCTTAATTTTCTTGTAAAATTGGCCCATAATTTTTAAAGTGGTCTAAGTCAAAAAGGATAAATGAGAAAAAAAACGAAAAATTGTAAGAAAATTTTAACAAAATTTTCGATAATATATTTACAACATATTTTTTTGTGAAAATTTTACAGAAAATTTTTTGTGAAAATTTTACAGAAAAATATGTTGTAAATATTTTATCGAAAAATTTTTGTTAAAATTTTCCACACAACAGCTGATTACAATTCTTATGAATAATTTTATTTTTTTTTTCTCCTTTTTTTCTTTTTGACTTAGACCACTTTAAAAATTATGGGCCAATATTAGAATAAAAATAACAGAAAACAAATTAAATTAAAAGTTGCATAACTTCATGTCACCATCATTAGTGCAACTTCTCTACGACACATGTTACAACGTTTTCATTACCATACCGCCAACAACAACAACAACAACAAAGGTGAAAAAACAAAGGCACGCACTTTGTATTAAACATT
Source organism: Phasia obesa (assembly GCA_949628195.1). NCBI lineage: Eukaryota > Metazoa > Arthropoda > Insecta > Diptera > Tachinidae > Phasia > Phasia obesa. The sequence continues at coordinate 20,020,522 of OX451215.1, read as the reverse complement.
TTCCCAACAATTAAAAACACGTAAAACGACAACAACAATTTTTAAAAATTATCCATTTGGATTTAGTTAAGGGTTTTGTTTTAAAATATTTATTCAAAAAAAAAAACAAAAACTAAAACTAAAGAAAAATTTACATTTTCACAGTTTTGTAATTAAATAAATTTACATAAATGTTAGTAGGAAAAAAGAATGCCTTGAGCATTCTTTCATGCAACACTCTGTCAGGAGCAAAGAAATCCCAACTAGAGTTGCATTCGCGTATTATGCAATTAAAACAATCACCAGATAATATCAGCTGGTCATTCAGCGGCTGGCATTCTTTTAATTGCTGCAGCAGTAATTAAATTGTGCAACTTAAATATTCAGAGATTTAAAGGCCTTCATTAAAGGTCATTAAGTGTGTGTTCTAAATATCAAATATACGCACGAGTACATTGATAGGAGTTCACACATACACTTACATATATGTAAATATACTTGCATTTTGTTTCACTTTTCCTTTGCTTCTGTAACGAAAAGAAAGTTTTGATTTTTTAGCTTTGTTAGTTTACGGGTATGTGTGTCTGACGTACATACGAGTATATCCGTCAATTTGTCAACGTTCTAGATTTTAAATGATATGGCTTGATGCACAAAAAGAAAATGTGCAATTATTTATTTGAAATTAATTTGCCTTATATGCATTTGCAATTTTTGTGTTCGAAGTTTAAAAAATACTTAATGAAAGCCATTTGCTAATGTAATACCAAAATCTACGGACAACTTCTTAAAGTGACCACAAACAAAGGAATAAAATTAAATACACAGAGAGCTTATTAAAATATACAGCTACGTATGAGTAGCCATGATATTATACACTTAAAATATTTACAATACGTAATGTTGTAGTTAATAAAGATTAAACTACACGTATCGTATGGCTTCGAAAAATGAACACGAGCAGGGAAACCTTTAATTTCTGTAATGAAATCCCGCGAGAGTTTAACTGAAACATTCAAAGTATTGATACATTTAACGATGATGTACAACAAAACAACAATTTAAGCGGAAAACTCATATGATAATCACTCAAAGATAATCAGCACAACAAAATTCGTACATTGAACTGCGAAAATTCAAACAATACGAAAATGTATTTTAAATAATTTTCCACGCAAAGGGAGATGATATGTATATAGTAGTGTAATTCGGATTAGTAAGAGAAGAAAATTACACATGAAATTTTAAGAAAATTTTCACTTACAGTGGGTGAAAATTCAAAAATAAATGCAAAAATAGAAATTATTGTCAATCAAGGACAGAATTGCAAATTAACGAAATGGCACAAAATTTTAATATAAATCAGTCAAGCGCGAGTCAGACTCACTCACGTAGGATTCTTTTACCTTGAATATATATGAGTAATTCTATGTTCAAAGTTTCTACTTCAGATTTTATTAAAACTTTTTTATTTAAATTCTTTGACTCCCTGAATCTAAATATAATTTTAAAAAATTTTATCTCTTGCATTTTAGAAAAATATCGCTTTTTTGCATATGCGCTAGAGGATTATATTTATTCTAATTTTAGTTCCATAAGCCCTAGAAAGTTGAGTAATAGCTCATTTTAAATAGGATTTCATACGCTTTAATTTGACATTAATCATTTAAAAAAAACAAATTTTGAACAAAATTGGGAGTGGTGAATTTGAAAACATTTTTTTTTTGGTTGATTTGGTATGGAATTACCCATATAAATTTAAATGTACAAATTTTAAATTTTTTCACGCCTTCAACGGTGCCCCTTTAATATTTAAATTTTTTATACTAGAGCATCCCAGCAAAAAATACTATGTATGCATGGGAATGTATGTATGGGAATGACGAGTTGTTATTGCTTACAAACCTGCTTACGTATGACATGATATTTGTTCGGTATGTCCCACTTAGTAGCAAGAGAATGCCAATTTCCTGAAATTCCCAACATCTAGGGAACAGAGTCTATCTTTTACGATTTCAGAGATAGAAAGTGTTGACAGAATAACAGACGGGCAAACGTTGAAGCGAAAACAATAGGGTTGCATTTTTACCCTGGAGTAGGGAACGCTAAAAACTGAATTTTGTTTAACAAACTCATTATTCGAAAAAATTAAAGTTCTAGAAAATTGAATAATCTAATTTACAACGCTCTTTTCATGTCGGTTGAAAGTATAATAAAATATTTTATAAAATAAAAGCACAAATTGGAGACTAAATTTACTTTACCGTGATTAAAAATATGCACTATAAATAATAGTTGAGGATAGTGCACTAATTTTGCAATCTTTAGTCACATTTAGTGATGTTGCAAAATTATTTCATTAATTTTGTAGATTTCTACAATGATTTCAATATTTGCAGCCTCACCCAACATTAGTAATAGTGAGTTAAAAAATTTTTGCAATAAAATTTAATAATTTGATTTAAAAAGAAAAAACAATCTGCAGTATATTGCAACTCTTTTTTTTATTAACTAATTTGAGTGCAACGTAGAAATTTTGTATTAAATTTAAAGAAAAAATTTTTAAAAGTTTAGTGAGAGTGTAATTAAATGCATCTTTTGTGATTGCAAGTACAAATGTTGCACTAATTGAGTGAGTGAAGAATTTTTGCACTAAATCTGCCCTTAGTTATAGTAAACACATTTGCAATACCACTTAATTCTTTTGGGAGTTGGTGTAGATTTACAGTGTATCACTAATTGCAAATAAAAAATACTGCAATTATAGCTACAATATTATTTAGTAAAATGCTGATTTTAATGAAAATTTAGTGCACTACCAATCAAATAAATCTTTCTTTAAAAATGGTGCTCTAAATAAAGTTGTATATTTAAACAAATGTTTTTGAAAATAGATTATTGAAAAAATGCAAGAAAATATCGGTGGCAATAAGGAAAAAGTGCTTAAATCTGATTTTTAAGTTTTGTAGGAATGCTATTTTAAACTTTAAAATAATTTTTTTTTAAAAATAACTCATCTTTAAAGTTTACCTATGGGAGTCAAACGTATGATTTTGAAAAATATCTTGTATCTACCAAAAGTACGCAGGCGTTGCAATTAATAAGTTGTAAAAGGATTTTCTATGATTTTGAAAAATACTTGGTAGTTTCTTAAGCTTTTTTCCAAATACGATTCGGCATTGAAAAAAGATGAGCAGAAAGTTTTTTGCTATAACTTCCTGAAAAATAGTACAAAATAATTGAAACTTTGCACATGGGTACTTTGAAGTACGGAGATTTCAAAGGTGCCAGTAACTTTTTTGCTTAAGTTTTTGCTTAAGTCGACTTAAGCACTTATTCCTTATTGCCATAGATATAATTACAAATAATTGTTATTTTTGGTAAAAAAAGGTTTTTAAAAATACAAAAAAAAATCGAACAGTTTATTTAACTGAATCGAATAAAAAAATTAAACAAAAGCTTTGTGAACCATTAAAAGAAGAAGTGGGCAATATTTGACCGAAATTTTTTTTGCTACTTTTATATTTCTACTAGCAGTCGACGCACAGAGGAGTATTTGGCCTGAAAAGCTGGCCAAAATTATTAAACGTGTTTTTTGAATTAAAAGTTTTAGTTTTTTGATAGTTTTAGTTGTAGTATGATATAAAAGGTCCAGTGGCAGATTTTGAAAAAAATTACACTGCGCAACAATAGTACACTGCGAAACAAAAAAATGTTTCTCTAACCTAGAAATAAAAGTATCTGGACTATATGGATTTTGATGACCTTAATTCAAATATGTTTTCACCATACACACATTTATTTTATATCTATTACTATTTTGGAGTGATTAAAAATTTAATGATGAAAAAAAAAATTTTTGTTTTCAAAATGCAATAAAAAAATATAAGAACCAAAAAGTTAAAATTTTAAAGATTTTTCTAAAAGCCACATTCCTAAGGAATAAAAGACGGTATAAATTGCAAAACTCAATTAACAAATGTTGATTTTAAAGGTTTAAACTCATTCTTGACAGACTGTATGTACATACATACAAATTTAAATTGTAAGGCTCTTATAAAACAGTATTTTTTTATGAAAAAATGCTTTATTATATTCATTTTATATTATTTAATACTTTATAAAAGGAAAAGTTAAACGAATAAAAATTCCTTACTAATTATTATCCTCATTAGCTGCATCATCGGTGTCAGGAAGAAGAAGTTTTAATAAAAAATGTGTGCAATAACCCTTTACAAGTATTTTCAAGCGCATGCTTTTATGCCTTTCCTGATTTTAGCAGGGTCTCAGAGCTACAAATCGCAACTAAAGGTCTTCAAAATTTACAATTTAATGTAAAATATTGTTGTCTGTCGAGCTGAGTACTTAGTTCTTTAGATTTCTTAAAATTCAGTTTTGCCTTTTTGGCCAGCTTTTTGGGTGAAATATTCCTCTGTGCGACGCTTTGTTTTCAAAGTTATCCACACGAAATTTGATATCGCTTATACATTTAATTTGCAAAGGTACCCATCGCTGGGTACAAATTCTGCTTTATATATAATTCTAAAATTATTATATTATAAAATTATTTCTAATTTAATATAATTATTTCTAGAACATTGACAACAGTTAACAAATTCAAGGTTTCAATATTTTTCTCACGATAAAAAATATACTAAATAACTTTTTTCACTTTTTAACCCACTGTATAGTGCTACAGGTAGAAAAGAAAATACGTCATATGGGACAAGAATGAAAAAATTCAATAATATTGAAAATATTAATGCAACATAAAAGTAAATCGAATATCAAACAACATCAACAACAATAACAAAAGAAAAATAGGAAAAATCAAACTGGAACTTACATCCGTTGACAAACACACACGCAATGGAAAGTTAGTTTGTTTGTTTATGTATGCATACATACATGTTAGTGTGTTTGTTTGATGTCCCAAAATTTGCGGTTGAAAGAAAACAATCCGCTTAAAGCATTTGGGTGGCAAATTGCCACTACCCACCTCAATGATTATTTGCTCCTAAACAATAAACAAAAATATGGATGTATGCATGCATGTAAGCATGTGTGTATGTTTGTAGGTACAACAACAAGGTGGCATCATTCTATTCAGTCTAGAAATTTAAGTTTGTTGGTTTACAGCCAAACACAATGTTTTTACTCACACACATGTTTTTTTTTCTACTTTTTCTAATTTTTTTGTCTCTTCCATAAGTCTATAAGTCCTTGCCACAGGAGGGTTTTTTTTGTGTGTGCACGGGATGAGTGCACAACTATTGTGTTCAGTAATTACACTATTGTTATTGAAGTAGAAAACACACACGCTCTCTCTCATAATCACATACGAGTGAGTACAAAGACTTTTAATATGCTTATGTAATGACATTTTTAAAAGATTTGTAAAGATCAGAAAACCACCTTTTTTACACAAGAAAAGGTCCAGATACAAATTTTGATTTTATAAATACATTTATTTATTAAAAATTCTATCTTTTATGCTTTACGATAACATGTTTGTGTACTTCCAAGTAAATGGAGTAAAAGGAGTTTTAAATTGTAGTTTCTGTTTGTTAGATTTTATTAAATATTATTTAAAAGTCTATAATTGCATTTTTGTAGTAATAAAAATGTCATTCACTTGCATTGACAACACTCATATGTATACACATATAAGGTAGCCAATAGCCTTTCCTGAATAATAGCTATTACTGATTTATTCTAAGGTGTTGTTATCCACATTCTTTTAGTTAAAATTTACCGTCGGAAGTACCTGCCGTAAAGCTAAGACCTGATGAGCTATCATTAGGGTTTGGGATTTCCCGGACTTTTTCATTTTCCGGCAAACAGAAAAAAAATATTTGTATTCCCGGAAATTCCCGGGATCCCGGAAAAAATTCATAGTTTTAATAAAACCTAAAAAGAATGCAAATAACGACTAAATATTAGTATTATTAGTTTAAAAACAATTTAGTTGACAAAAAAAAAAAAACATATATAACAAATCTGTGGCAATAAGGAAAAAGTGCTTAAGTCTGATTTTTATGTTTTGTAGGAGAGCAATTTTAAACTTTAAAATAATTTTTTTTAAAAAATAACTTATCTTTAAAGTTTACCTGTGGGAGTAAAACGTATGATTTTGAAAAATATCTTATATCTACCAAAAGTACGCAGGCATTGCAATTAATAAGTTGTAAAAGGAGTTTATATGATTTTGAAAAATACCTTGTAGTTTCTTAAGCTTTTTTCCAAATACAATTCGTCATAGAAAAAAGATAAGCAGAAAATTTTTTTGCTATAACTTCCTGAAAAATGTACAAAATAATTGAAACTTTGCACATGGGTACTTTGAAGTACGGAGATTTCAAAGGTGCCAATAACATAATTTTTGCTTAAGTCGACTTAAGCACTTATTCCTTATGGCCACAGAAATATTTATAAATACTGAAAATGTATTTCAATTATTGTTTTGTTACAAAAGAATAGAACTGTCAGTGTGTTTAACAAATCACTGGATATTTTTTTTCTTGCTGTTGTTGCGAAAGCCTCTCTTTAAAAGTTGGTTCCTTCTCGTTAACAACACAACTGCTAGTTGACGGTTCCACAGATTCGAGTGGCTTGAATAATATGTTGATCAATTGTTTTATGGGATTTTTTAGCTACTTCACCACATTTTAAATACTTAAATATCGCAAACGTTTTATCATCCCTTCGTTCATTTATATTTCATTTTAACCATCGTTTTTGAAAGAGTCGAATTAATAGCCAAAAGCTGCTCGTAGCGGGTCTGAATACTAACATCTGCTATTAACAAATTTGTGCCCCTGCATGGGATTTAAAATGGCCACTAAATTTTCGAAAATCGCAACATATTCTTCAACCCACAACTCTGTGCAATTAAAATCTATCAGAGATTTTTTAAATGCGTTCTTCGATTTAAGAAACGATTGAATCATTTCAACCATAATTATATTGTTTTTACATCAGGAATGAAAGAGTCGCGTCTCTTTGCCACATTCTTGTTTCTTATATTTCTCGAGACAGGCTGTTTTTTGAGGACGTTTTTTTTAAATAGTTTGACTGACACTTTGTCTTGTACGATCTATAGCATATTTGCAAGTTTCTAGAAATATTACAATTTTAAACATGCTTGTTTTTTATTCAGCACAGTAACGATCAAATATTTGTGTGATAGCAAAGAAAATGCTTATTTAAAAATAATAACCACTGAATTTTTCTTTAAAGTGCTCATAATTTTAAATTTTCCGTTTCCCGGGAAATTAGCAAAAATTCCCGTTTCTCAAACCCTAATTGGCATACTCCGTTTCCCAAATCCTAACTATCATAGATGCAGTTTTCTCATTTTCACATTGTGTTGGTGGTTACTTACCTTCCCTGACCTATTGGAAGTGCCACAGATTATGTAATTTCTACACTTTTGTGTTTTAGGTTTATTCATTTTACTATAAAGGAAAAGAAAGTTATGAAGGCGTTAAAAGAGGCAGGAACTCAGCCTTACGTGTTCCTATGAAACAAAAGGGAATATATTCCGTGTTGCAATGTCTGATTCTAACATTGTAATTTAAAGATATTGTATCTGGTTGTGTTAGAAATTCATATTTCAATAAATTAAACAATAAAAAAAATTATTAAAATGAAACCCAAACAATAAATACAGTAAATGAAATGTTAGATAATGGTTTTAATTAGGTGAATTCAATCAGAAGAAAACAAAGACGGTAAAGGTAATGATCGCGGTTTTTGGGGTTGAACAAAAATCATCTTTTTTGATAACTAGATAATCAACCTTATTACGATATTGGTAGTTGTTCTTCGACTTCACACTTTTGTAATAGATTAAGGAAAATCTATTGTACAAATTTTTTTAAATAATTTTTTAGAAATTTGTAAGTTTTTTGTAAAATTATTTTTGATTTTTATTTTTGAAAATATTTTTTTAATTTTTTCTGAAAATTTTTGGTTAAAATATTTTGGTAAAATTTTTTGGTAAAAACCTTTTTTAAAATTTATTGTAAATTTTTTTTTAATTTTTTGTAAAAATTAGCAACTTCCTTTAATCTATATTGCATTAGAATGGTCAGACAAAAGCAAAAAAAAACCTTTAAAAAATTTCATCATATTGGCCCCTCCCCCCAATGTGTATTTTGACTGCTCCTGGTTACCAATGGGGACCCTATAGGTATATTGGCTAACTCTATGTGTATTGCTTTCTATAAAGGCCTTTAATACAAATTAAAGCAGAAAAATCTTACCAGCCTAAAAACAAACAAAAAATCGCCCCTCGCAGGGGGTTATTAATCCCCCGAGATCTGATGCACTTCCTGCGATCTACTTGTCGTGGTGTAATATTTATTTAATAAAAGCAAAAGGGAATCTTTACAACCGAAAAAAATAAAAACAACTTGAAAAACATAGGTGGACGTGGTTTTTTGCCCGCAACCTCGAATAGAACCGCCTGATGTTGCTGAATTGCAATCCTAAAATTTTCGAACCTAGGCCTGGCAAATTGGTGGGCTTAAATCTTCTGTATCTCGTCTGGTGCCTCGGCAAATGACATTTCAAGCCGAACACGGACAGACGGACATCGCTTAATCAACTTTTTTATGTATAAAGATCCAGAATATATATAATTTATGGGGTCGGAAATCAATATTGCAGAATTTATACACGGAATGCCAAACTTATATATACCCTCTCCACCTGCGAAGGGTATATAAACACAATGTCCCGATAGAATAAGTTGTAAAAAAAATGTGTTTCCCCTTCGTTGCGGTAAAAAAGTGTGTCCATGTTTTGTTTTACTCGCAACTAATTGCAATATTTACAGTAACGCTGTTCGCGCCATTTAAATTAATAATAATTAAGCTTTACATCAAATATAAATTATTAACAATCTTGTTAAAGTACCTCGAAATCCTTTTAATTACTGTTCATAAAGTTGATGATGATGTTCATGATTAGAGGCAATTGCTTTCATAACCACCAATCAACTTGTTTAAACAATTAAATTTACATAGAAAAACTATTTTACAAATTTTAATTCTAAGAAAATATAAATGTGGAATATTGCGATAATGCACGCACCAAATTATACATACGCACTTTTAAAAGTAAAAAAAAATTTACGGCTAAGAAAATGTTTTGCAACACTTTATTGCCTACTTTTAGGGTAAATAACAGTCTAAAGTTTCTAAATAAGGCCTTTCATAAGGCCTTCTTTAATATATATAAAGCGATAACATTTTTACAAAAGGACAGCTAGTAAGACACCTGTAGAGTGTCCCATACGGAAACCATACTGGCGGTTGCTTAGCCTCCAAATACTTCAGGACATGCAAAGTTACTATACTTTCCATTACTTTAGAAAGCGCAGTACAGATTGCAATTGGACAGTAATTAGCAGGGTTGATGGCCTCACCCTTGTTGGGGATTGGCAGGCCTTCTTATAGGCCTACTTTAGCAGTCCTAAATTAAGGTCATATTAAAGCCGCACTTATCAAGAAGACCTAGTTCCACATGTCTTATTGAAGGCTTACATTACCGGGTCCAAGGGAATCTTTTCTATAAAAAATATTTTTTATAAAAAATATTTATTTTATTTTCAAAATTATTCTTAAACTCACTTTAAATTATATAAAATAAATTTAATATTCATCCTTTTTTTAGAGTTCCGTACCCAAAGGGTAAAAATTGGCGCTATAGCAGTAAATATTTAAAATTGAAGGGTGTTCCAATAGTGACGTAATTTTCCCTATACGGCCTAATTTTTTTATCCTAATAGGCAGATACTTGAAATTTGCAAAGAATATTTAAAAATAAAATGTTCGCTATATTAAAAAGTATAAAAAATAGAAATTACAGGGTGTAACGATAGTGCCATCATTTTTACTTATTTTATTATTTTTAGAAACTTACTAGGCAGTGTCTTGAAATTTTAACAGAAGGTTTATTACTAAGGTTGCTATTAAAAAAAAAAAAAACTAAAAGTTAAAAGGTGTTCCGGTAGTGACATGATTTATATATGATTTAAAAGAACCGTAACAGGCATGCACCTTAAATTTATACAGAGTATGAACAATTCTGTTCACTATTTTCGATTTTACGTATATGATATTTTTTAAACCGTAATAGGCAGAATATGCTTTACAATGTTTACAACAAGTTTTAAAAATTAAATTGATAAAAATAATAGAAGTCACGATTTTAACGAATTTAGTCTCATCTTGTAAACTTTATAGGCAGACACTTAAAAATTTAGACAGGCTATATAGCACTATGATTGCTATAATAACAAATACATATAACAAATAATTAAACGTTAAAGAGTATTCGTATAGATGACGTGTTTATAAAAAAAAATAAAGGGTGTCCCTTAAAAGACTTGAAAATGTAAATCTTGTACTTTTAAAGTGTCTGTCTCACACTTGGCTGATTTATAAGGGTCCGTACCCAAATGGTAAAAACATAACCCTATTGTTTTCTCTACAATGTCTGTCCATCTGTCGACGCCTCTTATATCTGCAATCGTCCCCCGGGGGTTCCAATTGTCACTGCAGGAATATGGCAAATGCTTTGACACGGTCCACTCGGGGAAAATAGGGGCACCAGACGCTAGGGTTCCTAGAGCCTAAATCTGGAAGAAAAGGTCTGTGAGTAAAATCACGGGTTCTCTTCGAGGCCCGACCAGTGCCCAAAGGACTGGTACCACGGGAATCGGTGGCCCTAGAGAGCCTATCCTCTCTGTGACCGGTTATTGGTGAGGTCCCCTTCGGGGGTACACGTGGTGGTTGTGGTTTAAGATCGATTAAGTAGGTAAGGTGCAAGGTCGATCAAGTGTGCTGTTGCATTCTCAACAGAAGGAGTTTGGATAGTCTCCAAACCCCTAAGCAAGAGGTTATAATATGGATCTAGGCTTGCCTTGGAAAGGCTTGCCATATTATATAAATTGTTACTTATTGTGACTGTATCACACACAAAAAGCGATTGGTGGCAATCGTAAAGTGTTGTTATACTACACAATGGGGGCGCCAGTCTACGCCTAAGTTTCACTCGGTGGTAAGACCACCGTGAGGTTAGGCCGAGTTGGCAAGTACTCACGTTAATCTTGTTCCACAATATCTGCAATCGTAATAGGTAGACTGTTGAAATTTTTACAGAAAATGTATAACTGTTGCCGCTATAGCAACAAATTGTGTATGCCACTACTTTTGTTGAATTTGTACAGGTCATACCGTCAAAATGAAATTTAGTATGTGCCTTTGGTATATGGAGATGAAGAGCTGTATAGTTTTTGGGCATAATCGGGAGCGGGTAAAGGGTAGTTTCCTTATCCCCAAATTTTCCGAACGCTCTACATCTCATAGCGTATGACATACTAAAACGAAATTTAGTATGTGCCTTGTGTGGTTTATGGAGATGAAGAGCTGTATAAATTTTGGGCATAATCGGGAAGGGGCAAGGGTAGTTAACTTGACACCCCAAACCGAAACTAATAAATTTTTCGATTCGAAAATACTTTGAACTTATATTCTCTATGTAATATATCCATAAAAATATCTGTTTCCATTGGGTATGGTAAAGTTGAGTGTAGGCCACTGCAGTTTTATTTCTCTTTTTTTTGGGGGGGATGTGATCCGATTTTTGTAAATACATAAAAGAATTTAAACTTTTGTTGCTCACTTCTTAATGGATCTGGTGAATGGAACTATCAAGGTATTCTAGAAGGCCTTCCTTGAAAAGTAGCTTCGAATGTACATATATCAGATATTATAGAATATCTCAGTAAGGCCTGTTTAGTGTAAGCTTCGTAACTTATACCGCTGGGCACATAAACATACAAATTCATATGAACACACATTAATACACACATGAACGCACGTACACACTTACATGTAGAAGGTTATGTTGTTACCTTCTGCACTTCATAAATCGTATTTGTACAATTTATAGAATGAGCAATTTTCTGCGTCATTTAATTAAGCTGTTTCAACGCCTTATTAAGAGGGATATAAATGTGTATTAAAGGTTGAAATTGTAGGGTGATTAATTAGGTTTTAATGGGTTTGGGTGAATGTGTGTGGCAAGAAAAAAGTATTCAACTTCTGCTATAAAACATGTGCTCAGTTGTCTGTCAAAATATGTCTTTAATGACAAATAGCTGTCAAATTAATATAAATGGAAGAAAACAAAATGATGAAATTAGCTATTTCTACTGGTTTTTAGCAGGTTATATACATGTGTAGGTAAGAAATTGTAATCCGGAAAATATTTGCGTTAGTTTACCAAATTCGAATTAATTAATATTAGTTTAGATTAACAAAATTGTTTTTGCATGCTTTATGAATTAACTATAAGTTAACTATAAGCAAGTCATGTACGAGGGATGTCTTTTATGTTTTACAATGCTTCTCGCCTTTAAAACATCTTAATTTTTTAGAAAATGTTCTTTGTAATTATGTTCCCCAAAGTGACATAAACAATCATCGTGACCAAAAAAAGGAATTGATTCTCTTGGACTTTCGATGTCGCTTAAGCCAGTTTCACACAATAATACTGAATATTAAGATTTTCATTGGATTTTGTAAGATAGAAATCACATGAGAATTGTGTGATTGTCAAAAAATCTAAAGTAACATAATATTTCGTTTTCACACGATCACACTTCAAATAAAATGAAAAATATCAGCAAAGAAACAAGCCGAGCGAGACATTGAACGGCGTCGGCTGATCAATTTTATGTGGACAGTAGAGATGCCGGATCTTAAGTTGGTTTGGCCGTTCAAGTTTTCGTTAAAAAAAAAATAATCCGTACATTAAACAATTTCTAGGCATGGCAGAAACAAAGTACATATGTAGGCGATAAGACTGATGGCTATATAAGGCAGGAGCAGGACCAAGGCAAATTCATACCAGGTAAACTCAATGGCGAATTCGACATCATATGGTTTTTCTTGATTGCCAAAATTATATTCGCCTTATTCCTAATTTGTTTTGTGTTTTATGTTTATTTTTAAAGAAAGGACATTGCACTTTTCTTTGTATCATTTAATGTTCTCAACAATTTTTCAATTGTTCTGAAAAAAAATAAAAAAATTTATTTTTTGTTTTGTTTTTCGTTTGTTTTAACCTCTTCAGGGACAAATTTTTTAAAGTGAAAAAATATTGATTTTATTTTTCATTTAATTACTAGTTGTTTACTTTATATTTATAACAATTAAGTAATATAAGATAAAATTAAAAATAGTAACTTTCACTAAAAAAGATAATGTCGACATATGTGACCGTTTACCGCTGAGTTCATCAATGAATGGAAAGATTTCATGCACTCAGGGCATACGGGTTCTTTACACTTTTCACACATGTAGTGAGTTCGTCTCGTACAGTTTTTATCATGACATCGTGGGGGTTTTTTATGCTCAACATTTAAAGGATAGTGTGCCATAGAATCTAGTCTAATTTCTGGAATAACTTTAATCTTGTTTTTGACTTTTTAGATAGTTCAGAAATTGTACAGGGTATACCTTGTTTTTTGTTACGTTTACCTATCTGTATTAGTGAGCTGCCCAATGAGGCTTTAATTTCAAGAAGAGACATCTTTTTTTCTTTATCATAGTTAAAAAGAATGCAAGAATTAGAAATTTATATATTGCGAAATTGGAATGCAATCCTGTGATAAAACTTTCTGCTAACTCCTTTTAAAAAATTTAACAAAAGCTAAATGTACACATATGTCCCAATGAACAGGTTAACATTTTGTTTATGACAAAGAAACTATTTTTTACACAAACAAAATGCCTGCGGTTGTAGTTGTTGTAATAATGAGTCTACCTACTTAATATGCTTTGAGCAGGACAAAGAAAAAATATTATCGGCGGCGGCGAACTACCGGCTGCGACTCACTCAGCTTGGTTCTTTGCTAAAATGAAAAATATTATGGTTTAGAAAATTTTCTAAAAATGGTTTGGTATTATGGGATGTCAAATTTCTTGCCGTATTATTTCACATTTTGATAACCTACTGCTTTCACACTATCACACTTTCTCAATGGATTTAAGTATTTGACAAGTCTTAATACTCCGTATAATAGTGTGAAAATGGCTTTAACAGTACAACCATGAGCTTTTCAGCCTTTTCCAATTTTGGCAATAACTCACCAGATGTGGCCACAATTTAAACTGGAATGTATAACTTTATATATATGTATAACGTTATTTGTGAAATAGTTTTCTAATTTTTTGCTCATTTTGAAAATTATGAAAATTCAGGGGAGTTTTTCCCCTCCCAACCAATTGTTCTCGGGGAAAAAATTCTCTCATTCTATTCTCACAGGGAATAAGAAAAAAGGGAGGGAGGAAATCAGAATTAGCTGTTTTGATTTTAACAATTTACTTTGTTTGTTTTTATTAAAAAAAAAATTGTTTAAAGAGAAACAAATTGAAAATTTTGTGTAAAAATTTAAACTATCGAAAAATGTTTAATCTAGCTTTCCATATTCTTGCTGAAAATCTAAATAATAAGAACTAAATGGAAAAAATTAATCCATTGGAACTACCGCAGTTTTTGTATAGAATATAATATAGAACTAATAAATATTTTAAATTTAGATTCCAAAAATTTTAACCTGCAATTTAAATAATCTTTTCAAACATAATTAAATTTTTTATAGATAATGCAAATTTATCTTTTTATTCAATGCTTTTTTATTTATAGGGTCCCGTGAATTTAAATCCTGTTCAGCTCTTCTCCAAAAACGTTCAAGATCCTGCAATATCTCCCATTAGAGAGAGCAATTGATGCAGTTGCAATTTATTTGTACTATTTGACCAAAAAAGAGCTTTAAAATTATTCTTTTACATTTTTTAATTTAAAACTTACATTTTTTATTTTGCTCCCTTTGAAATGTTTGGGGAAAAAACTGTTGAAATTTTACCCCTTTTTCATGTATATAATACCTACTTTTTCCGGGGAAGAATTTCCCTTTTTTGTAGTTTGCTTAGAATAGGAGAAGAGGGAAAAGAGAAAAATTTTTTATTATTTTTTTACTCTACAAAAGATACTGATGCTCGTGTACTGTGAGCAATCCTACCGCTTGAACGAAGCTAAACAGAGAGTATCGCTTAAAGTTTTTCGAAGATAAAGCACAAAAAATCTACTCTCAATAGGCACTGCCTCAGCTAGCAATGTAGAAAAAATTCAAAGGCGCCAAAATAAGATACTACGTATGATTACATCTGCTCCCTGGTATATAAAAAATTCGAACATCCACAAAGACCTAAACATGCCATTAGTTAAAGAAGAAATAGCGAAACATGCAGTCACATATCTAAAGAGGCTTGAATTTCATCCAAACCCTTTGGCGCGTAACATGCTGAATGAACCTGGTAACATTCGAAGAGATACTGCTTTTCTTGGCCGTACATTAGAGGGATGACCCGCAAATGATTGCAAAATCCGTGAAACAAACATTATTTTTGTCTAGCACTGGCTGGAATTAAAAAGTATATTTTTATTTTAGACTTAAGATATGAGTAATTATTTTTAGTTCAAAAATATTATGGATACAATAAACAATTTATGAAAAAAATAGGTACTTGATGTAAAATTGATTTTTTAAATAAAAATAATTGTTGTTCAAAAATGTACCAAATAGTCGATGGAACTTTTATATGAAATAATAGTTTATAAATAACATACTTATAATAATAATATTTTCTAGCGAGGGCAATAAAAAATAAATGAATAGTACAAATTTTAAAAATTCTAAACTGATTAATAATGCAAGACCGGCAGCACATGAATTATCGTTAGATTGGGCTTTAGTTTCAATAGCGTATATTAAAAATTGCATGATCATTTAAGCGTCAAGCCTGGCAATATTCATTAGTAATTACTGCTTAAATTTGTTAAAATTTTTGTGAAAGAATCTGTACTCTAACAAAATTTGCCTGCGGTAGTTTTTTCTGTATTTAAAAGTAGTTTTTTCTGTATTTCTTGTTTAAGAGAAACTCCGGATAGGCGCGCAAATGATTATATGATCTTTTTAGTTAGCGCCATTGTTTCTCTTCTCATTAAAACGGGAAGCATTAAAACAGGGACAATCGTACTCTAAACTTGTGTTAAAAATTATGGATTATGTTTTTGGACATAGATTCAAATTATTGGGCTATAACTTCGAGAACGTCATTAGTTCTAGGCAGCTATTTTCTTCTAGCAACATTTTTTTGTTGGCAGAGAAATTTTAGTTTGGCGCAACAATGCTTATAATATAGTCCTTCCCCATATAGTGACACTGACATTGAAGAGTCTATGAAAAGTAATGACATTGTATATTATAAACTAAAGACTACATGTTAAAAACTTTTCAAGTAGTTAGTCAAACAAATAAATAAATCCTAGGTATGGATACAATACAACTTTTCCAAAACATAAGAAATAAAACTGTAATAGATTTAGTCAGTTCCTTTTATAAACGCAGTGATGACCGAGTAAAGCGAACTTTATATACTAGTGTACTTGCTCTTGTACTTGCTTAGAACTTCTTTTAAGAAAAGAAGACCTTAATATGAACGTAAGAAATGTTGTTCAAAAAATTCTGAATAAAATTTCTTGAACTCGCCTAAGTTCATTGTTTTTATGTGCAACTTTTACTCATACTTGTTCAAACTTGCTTCTGGAAACTCTCCAAGCTCATCGCGTTTAGTTCACTGGTCTTCGCTGTTTATTATTGTCCACTCATCTTTACTTGTGTGCAATTTAATGAAATTTTATAATGAGTGTCTTATGAGCTTCGTTATTTTGGGTTCATGCAGTGCTATAAAAGATATGTAATTTGTATAGAAACATTTTTTTCAAATTATTAGGCTTTTAATTTTTAACGCTACCCCATCTAAAGCACCCAAAATAACATGTATAACCAAACGATTGTCCTTAATACCAAAAATTTATGTAATCAAGATTTTATGGAGAAAAAAAAACAACAACATTAACATCAATTTATATGCGAAAATAAAAATCACTTTTTAAACTTTCCAACATTTAGCCAGCAACATTTTAAATAAGCAACCACCATTGTGTTGCAAGGGTTTAAGCATTTCTCTATCGTGTTGTAACAACAATCTTTACATTTTCTCAATGCGTTTGAAGCATTTTTTTCATTTTTTCTAATAAAAATCCATGATGCCACTCGAGTTAAGATTGATAATATTTCATCAATATTTTTTTATATTTTGCCATATTTTTAGAATCTAAATAAACGCACAACTTGAACTACTTAATTCAACTGTTTTATATGTAAATTAGCCTAAATTATCATTTAACAATTTTATTACTAAAATAAAATCTTTTACAGAAAATTGATTTTGTCATGTGTTCGCACACTCATACATACATACATATATACATATTTCTTTAATAATGAGAAAATGATTAAGGATTTTTTTTTTTTATATTTTATATTTATATTCTCCCTTTTCTGAAGCAAATTTTAAGCTAATTTGCATATTTTAATTATAATTTGTTGTTTTTACTATGGGGAAATTCGCCTTTTATCATACGCTACTTGCAACAATTTGACTGAAAGTAAGAGGGAATCTTTGTTAAGCAAAATCAGTTACATTCAAACTATAGAAATTTTTGTTTAAAATCCGGATGCATTAAGTTTATCGGAAACTGAAATCGATATCGAAACATTTTGTGTCTCTTAAAACCGTATCGTTTAATAACGGTATTATATTTGAATATTTCACGTTATTAACGTTTTTACTTTACCATATATAGTATAGTAATCATGAAAAATATCGATGTCGGGATTTTAACGGATTTATTCGTTTTGAGGTCTCCTAAATCCATTTTGACTATTTTGGAGATGAATTCTCTTGCGTGTGTACGCCACTATTTATAAGAACGCTCTACAGGTCACACCCTTTGACATATCAAAATAAAACCCAGTATGAGCCTTTGGTATATGGAGCTGCAGAGCTGTATACTTGTTAGGCATAATCGGAACGGGGTAAGAGGTAACTTACTTGGTACCTCAAACCGAAAATAATAGTTTTTCTGATTCGAATTTACTTTGAACTTGTATTCCTTATGTAACACATCCATGAGAGTAACTGTTTGCATGAGGTATGGTAAAGTTGAGTGTAGGCCACTCCAGACTTTTTTCATGCATACAAAAAGTTCGACTCACCTAAATAAGATTTTTAACTATTCCAATTTTGAACGAATATATCTCAAAGACTAAATATCGGAGCACAGATGGTTTAAAATAGTGTATTATAAATAAAAATTTTAATTGCATCTTATATTGCATCTAATATTATTTTCAATTCACTGAAATTTATAATTATGGGTAAAGGGGATGTCTAGTCTATTTCCAAACCAAAAAAAAGTGGTATAACCGATGCATCAGTTGTGTACATCTTTATGAAAAGAATAAGTGAATAAAAAATGGGTAGTGCAATGTACAAAAAGCAGTTGCATGAGCAAGTTCATCTAAAGGGTGTGCTCCTAAGCTCATGAGCAAGTGGTCATACTCGACCACAAACCACATTACTGAATATATGCCTACTCATGCCATACTATTAGTGAGCAAACCTCTGTTCGTATCATAAACTCATGTTCGAAACACTTAGTGTCTTTTATTTAGTAATTGTGTAGAACTTTTGAAAAAATCTTAGTGCGTTTTACTAGCACTATTGGTTGTCAGTTTTTTGTATTTCTTAAGAAATTAAGACTTTGAAATGAATTGAAAAAATTATGTGTTTTTGTTTGTACACTCTGTGTTTGTACACACTGTTTTCATGTTTCACTTCATAATGCTGCTTGAAATCGGCCAAGTTCATTGTTATTATGTTAATTAAAATTTACTCATATTTATTCAAACTAGTTTATAGAAACTTTGTCAGATGATCTGATATGACCTTGCAGAGTTACTGTGCAAGCTCATCGCATTTACCTCGCTTGTCTTTGCTCTTTTGTTATTGTCCACTCATCGCTACTTGTGTGCAATGAACATACATGAGTTCAATGAAATATTTTAATGAGCGTCTTATGATACCGAAGAAGACCACTTTGATTTTTGGTGTATTATTGATAAATTACGACTACCTTTTACTTTCATTGAGCATCATGATGTCGACTGAAGTGAATTCAGGCTGTCGTCGTTCTCCCTAATACTAGAACATGCTAGTAGCATTTTCATCTTGGTCAGATGATATTTGAAATTTCCTTGACATGTCACTAACGCTTTTAAAGCTTAAGGTACCTTTCGTCAACTTTCTGGACTTCTAATCGAGCTGCTTTTGCCTAAGCATTGCCTTTAGAGATCATCATCCCGTCTATCGGAGAATAAATAACGGAATTACTTCAGAGACTGCCCTCTCCACTTCATGAGAAACATTATTATCCATTGCTGTAGGATTCTCAAGGTCCTGTTTGATTTTATTAAAATTAGAATTATTAAAATTCCTAGTAACGAAAAAATACTTCTATAAAATAATATGTCAAAAAAAAAATGTATTAAAAATAAAGGTTAACAGAATTTAATTATCGGTCGTCAACGCGAAGAAGTATAAGACGAAGTAGTAAAGATGAAACGTGTTATTGGTGAGGTTCTCTTTAGCCTAGAGAAGAGAAGTAATTGCACTGTTTAAAAAATTACATATTACAACTAACAAACAGACCAATGCCAAATTTAAAAGGAGTCTTTCTACAATTTTCCTTATCGCTAAGGAACGAAATTTGAATGAGGTTTGTAAAGAAAAAAAAAAAAAAAGAAATAAATGCGATAGGGTATTCCAAACTGTCAGTGACTAGATTATTATTTTTCCTTTTATTTGTTTTATTTATAACTGCAACTAAATTAAATATGAATAATTAATGTAAAATAATTTTAACTTGAAACACTTGATTACTTAAGAGGGTGGAAGTAAATTAATTGCTGTAGAAAAAGGGTGTAATAGTATTTTAAACTTCATACAAAATTGCTGCACGAAAGTTATTAGCCACTCGTAATTTCAAAGATCAGAAGACATGTTGGTATTTTAATTAAAAAATTATTTTACGGGTATTACAACATGTTGAACAATATTTAAAGTTTTGCCGCTATTGAGACCTTGGATTTGAAAGTGGTAAAGCTGAGATGTGTACTGGCATGTATTCCGGGTGCATTCGTGAAAACGAGATGGCGAATGTATGCCTGAGGGCGATATTAATAACCCTAGACAAATTGTCAAATGCGAACCAAGAATGCTGGCTAAATGCAACAGCTCGCAGTTGGTCTAATAAAACCACTTCTTGATTATCCCTAATACTTTGGTGTTCACTCGATAAAGGAAGTATGAAGACGCTATAGGTGCTTTAGAAAAGATATACAGTAAGAGATCAGTTTGCGCAATCGAAAGGAAACCTAGGTTAGTGCTTTTACCAAAAAGTTGCAATTACCGACCAATTAAAACTTAATATAAATAAATATAATTTTGAAAATTTAATTATTATTAGTCGAACTGTTTATGTATTACATACAATGAAATTTATAATCAAGCTTAAGTTCGTTTTTATTCTCTCTAAGAAAGAATTAATTAAATTACAAATTAGGTGATAATATTAATGAAAAATTGGGAAAATTTAATTTTTAGACACCAGCACGAGTGGAATGCACATTTTCTAGACAGCCACGTCCGTCATCAGCACTACTTGTATCTAATCTACTTAGGGTAGTGTTTTAGTTGTAAGCATCATCTATTTAACCAACCAAACCCAGATAAAGGAGCACGAGAAAACTTGTATTCAATTATCAATCGTCAGTTGGTGAGAACGAAGTCTACCACAACCTTAAGCTTCCCTCTTGTTGAATATTTTTACTTTCATATTTACCACCTATATTTAGTTGTTCCTTCAGCGAACCTTCGGTTAGCAATGAAGTTACTTTTTGTTTATTTGTTTTACTTCCAACATTCGTTTTTAGTTAACACTAATCTAGTATCAAACTAAACTTTGTTGAGTAAACAAGATTGCGCGGTGCTTTGCGATTTTTAATTTTGAAAATTTTAAATAATAAATAAATATAAAAATCAGTCAAGTTCGAGTTAGTTAAAAATTTAAGTAGTTAATTTTGTTTTATGTCTTTAATTTTAAAATTAAAAACCCTTTAATTTTGTTATTTGTATAGCGGCCATGGTATTTCTCTTTCTATGAATATATCAAGAGTCTATCATTTACGATTAAAAAAATAAGTCACTATACGTGAAAAACATGTCATTGTCGGAACACCCTTTAAGTTTTAGTAATCGTCATAGCGGCCGCGGCAACACATCGCATCTTCTGTGCAAATTATAAGAGTCTACCTTTTGCGGTTAGAAAAATAAGGCATTATACATGCAAATCACGTCACTGTTCGAAAACCCTTTAATTTTTACTGTTTTTATAGGGGTCATAGTAATAAACAATTTGTGAAAATTTCAAGAGTCTATCTATTATGGTTCTAAACTTAGGTCTTATACATGCAAACCACACCACTATCGGAACACCCTTTAATTTTTAGGTTTATTTTTTTGTACTTGTTTATATTGCGAACTAAGTTTTAATTACTGCTTGTAAATTATTAGTGTATGCCTCCTACAGTTCAAGAAATAAACATATATTCGTGAATAACACCTCTCTATCGTAACACCCTATAAGTTTTAGTATTTGTTGCTATAGCGGCCACCGTTATACACCTTCTGTGAAAATTTCAAAAATTTAGCTATTATGGTTCAAAACTTAGGCCTTGTACATGTAAATCACGCCAGTATCGGAACACCCTTTAATTTTTAGGTTTATTTTTTTATACTTGTTTATATAGCGAACTAAGTTTTAGTTACTGTTAGTAAATCTTTAACCTCCTACAGTTTAAGAAATAAACACATATTCGTGAATAAAAACTCTTTATCGGAACACCCTATAAGTTTTAGTATTATTCGCTATAGCGGCAACAGCTTTACAACCTTACATAAGTGTTTAGTTCTATTTTTTTTTTTTTTTTGGATTTTTGAAACTAATAATTTCAGACGTACTTAGCCAAAGAAATAGGGTATCCCACAGATTATATAAATGGTAATTTTTGTCGTTTTTTTCAGCTAATTGAATATAAATTGAGTTTTAACGGTGCTCCTCAACTGCAAGATTTGGTTTATTATGGTGCTTCACTAGTGTATGACTTTTTAATTAAAATTATTAAGCACGATAACCAAAACGATTGCACGTGGCAGATTCATACAACCACCAATAACTGTAATGCAGTACAGCTATTCGAGGCAATGAGAGATTGAGACGCAAACAAATCGAAGGCCGAGATACAAGAAAGGTCTGATTGACCTTTGTTTATAAACCCAGAGCTACTTTACGAAGGCTGGACGTATAACAGCTTAACCTAAACAAGAGCGCAAGGTGTAAGGCTGTCTAGCACCTAGCTTTGAACAAAGCTAAATAAGAGCGCAAAGTTCTGTAATAAACAGTAATGTTAACTTATTTTGTATAATAAATCTAATAAACTTAAACGCAAAATAGAGATAAAATCGCTAGATAAAGCAGAAAGTAGCTAAAATGTCATGACTCTTACATAAAAAAACACGTGGATGCGTCATTGTCATTATCGTTTAAATATCAATCAGGCCGTCCTTGTAGCTCGGCCTACTAGTGGTTTGCGTCTCGTTCTCACACTGGCTGATTGGCGTCCTCGAATAGCTGTACTACGGTACTGTTATTGGTGCTTGCTTAATCAGCTACGTGTAATCGTCTGGTTACCGTATACAACCTAGAAATTTTAATTTCAATAAGTCGGACATTGGTGAAGCACCAATTTAAGAACTCAACTTTAACTGGAGGAGCACCATTATACTCAATTTTTAACGTCAGGAGAACAAATAAACTCAAGTTTTTTCACTGGAGGAGCACCATTAATCTCTTTATTAATTTTACTTAGCTGAATTTGGAGTCTCACTTCCTATACGAAGTTATATGTCGCTTGCAGATTTTGTAGGAAGCTAAGGCAATCACACCCTGGCGCTTTGGTTTCGTACATTTGCCATTTACAAATTTTTTGGTCAGAATAAAAAAAAACAATAACAATAACGCTATGTCAAAATTTGATTTTTCAATTACTAAGCGTTGACGCTGCGATATTTACGTTTGCTTCATACATTTTGTATGTAGATGAGAATTTTTAGCAGTTATATTGCGCGCAACGCGCTTCTTTAGGTTTGGTTGTCATATTTTTATTATAATTGTTTACAAGTATTGAGTAGTGGGTACCGATTCTCGATACTCGATCATTTTTTTGGGTACTCATGGCAAAGTATTGAGTAATGGGTACCGAGTATTCGATACTCGATCATTTTTTTGGATACTCATGGCAAAGTATTGAATAGTGGGTACCGAGTTCTCGTTACTCGATTATTTTGTTGGGTACTCATGGCAAAGTATTGAGTGGTGGGTACCGAGTTCTCGATACTCGATCATTTTTTTTAGGTACTCATGGCAAAGTATTGAGTAGTGGGTACCGAGTATTCGATATCAACAAATATTTTCGGTACTCAATACACAAAAGTATTTAATCGATACTTTTACGGTAGTATTTTTAGAATTAAATTTATAAAAATATTTGACAACTACAACGATAAATTTTCTCCGCTAGTATGTAAACGGAAATATTGAGTACCCAATTGAAAAGTATTGAGTTGTATCGAGTAATTGAAAGTAGTACAAATTGCCAGCACTAATATGTGTACATAGTGTTGACAACTAACGTTGTTAGTCGAAAGAATGAAAAATCGTTTAAAAATAAACTGGTATTCTTAACAAAAAAATATGAAATTTAGCTTAAGAAAATTGACTTTGACCTCAAGCCAACAAAAAAATATTTAATAAAAAATATGTATATTTTTTTAAGTTTTTAATATGAGAATCTAAAAGTGGAATTTCTTAACACAGTCAAGCATACAATTTATAAACTAAAATCACTATAAAGAAAACATGGATATTGCATTCACTTAATTGTGTTTAAAAGTCCACCATGTAGCAGAATAATAATTAATTTTGTTAAAAAAATAATTTTTTACCTTAAGATTTTTTATACAAAAATGTCGAACGCTTCAAAATTTTGTTGACCAAATAGAATTGTTTTGTTTATTAAATGAACAAAAAAAAAAAATACACATTTTTTTACCACAAAAAGGAACAGAATTTTCGCATGACATGTTATGCAAATTATAAGAACAATCAAAGGAATATTCATACTGACCGCATGGACTTTTTGTTTTTTAGTTTATTAATTTATTTTTTAGTTTATTTCCTTTTTAACTCAAGGTTGTATTTGTAGTATTTTTATTTTTGTATCATTATTTTTTTATAAGTAAAATACTCACCTAGTTTGTAATTTAACACATGTTAGAACTACAGAAAGACATTATTAAAATAATTATGGTTGAGTGAATCAAAGTTTTATTGCATTCCATGTCGTCTTCAAAATTAACCCACGTCTGGCGATTCTTTGTAAAATCTAATAGAAAATATTATTAAAATAATAGAAAATAAAAAATAAAGTTTGAATTTTGTCAATCTCAAATTGATGGCTATTGTGTTTTTTGCTTTTTTTTGTGCTATATTTTTGGATAAGTTTTGTCTTAAAAATTCTTGCAAAAAAAACCGACTTCAAAACAGATAGAAGGGCACCAATGTAAAAAGTAATCTGTAAGAATTAGATTTAAACTAAATAAAATCTGCGCCAAAATTAGAGGGTAACAAGTAAAGACTATGTGAATGTCAAGCCTCTCCCTATTACTGTTCAAAAGTTAAGCTATTTTCACCAGCATCCGTCTTTTATGGCGACACCATTCAAGCCTCTGCGTATAACGGTTTCAAAGATAGGGTCGCATAGATCAAATAATATCTCCTATTGGGACACCCTTTAATTTACAATTTTAAATTAAAGACCTGTTGTTATAAAGGACTTGGTCACAAAGATTCTTTGTAAATTTCAACTGTCTGTCTATTACGGTTCAAAAGTTTGGCCATATATATCAAATTACATGAACTATTGGGACACCGTTTACATTATAATTCCAAATATTTATACTTGTTATTATACCAGAGAAAGTAGTGGAAATTCTGCCTAATTTTCAAGTGTTTGTGTTTAACGGTTCAAAACATAGGGTCATATAGATCAAATTACATAATTTATGGGGACACCCTTTAATTTCTAAATTCAAATTGTATTTTTGCTATAGTGGACTTTGGAATACAGGTTCCTTGAAAATTTCATCTGTCTGTCTATAACATTTAAAAAGTTTAGCCACATACATAGAATTACATTAACTATTGGGACACCCTTTTATTTCCAAATTCAAATTTTATACTTTTTGTTATATCTGACTTAGCAATACAGGCTCTTTGTAAATTTCAGCGGTCTGTGTACAACTGTTCAAAAGTATGGCCATATATTTTATTTAAATGTATTAATAAAAATTTATACTAAAATTAGAAACAAATTATAACACAGCACAACAAAATAAAAAAAATTTCATGTGCTCTTAAAGCCACTATATAATTTTGATGTATCATGACTACCTTTGTACAAAAATGGAAAATTTTTAAATTCTATGGATAGATTTTTTTTAAAAAAAATTTTTTTTAAAATTGCAATTTTTTTTAAACGTTTCTCAAATAATTAATGATAACTCAAAAACTACTAGTCCGATATTATCAAAATAAATTCAGAAAAATTAGGATTTGCATAGCCTTTAATTCGTCTATATATCGCGTTTCAATCGGATCAATAGTATCGGAGTTATAATAAAAAACTTAAGAAAAAAATATATTTTTTACGTAAAAATGGCAAAAATTTTCGTTTTAAAAAAATCATAAAAAATCGAAAACGGCAAAAAACTTCCAGATTCATTTTTTTATCGCATAGCGACATATAATAGCAACAAAATGAGATATCGACCATAAAAATCGATTAATTTTTTTCGAATTTATTCACATTTTAGTGAATTCGCTCATTTTCACAAAATTTTAGTTTTTTGCTTGATATACGCATTATAGCGGGTTTTCAAATGTGTGAAAAACATAAATTTTCCAATTTCAAGGGGTGCATGTCGGATTAATGTTAGATTTGATGAGAAACTTCCACCCACAAAATTTTAGTCGAATTCGACAACGTTAACACGTAGCGCATAGGCCCCAAATCTGAAAAAAAGCGTTTAAATCGAAAATAATTGACAAAATTTCTTCCAAAAAGCTTTGATTTTCATTTTGCAGTTTCATTTTGTCGTTGTTTAGCTTCTTCATCTAACTCTAATGAGGTTGATTTCCGTTATTGTCGAATACTGGACATATATGGGTCTGATGTGCACAACAAAATATTAATAAGATCTTCATTAGAACAATATCTGGAAATTTTCCTTGTATTGTTCTCGCGAAAGAATCTGTAGTCCTTGTTCCTTTTTTCTTGCGCTTCTTCTGATAGATCTCCAATTGGAAGCATATTGTGCTGAATTATTTGTTCCCCATGGAACAAAATTTTGTGAACTGTGGTTGGCATATGTCTCCAAGAATATTTTTGGTTATAACGGGTTGCTGTCTCATTAGCATACTGACCAAATTTTTTTGCATCTATCTTTTTGCTACATGCTATAACTTCTAATATGATTTGGAATCGTCGTATTAAATCATAATCTACTCCAGTTATAGAAGCTGCAGTTTCTGGATCGGAAAAAAATCTTCCATCATTAGAATTTATTTCTCCTTGCTTTGGCTCGTCAATTATAAGGCCTATCTCATGGTATTTTTCTTGAATATCTTTTTTTTTTTGCTTTCTTTTTTCCAAATTTTCTTTGCTGTTTCTCACTGTTTCGCCTAACGGGCCAAATTCCAAATCGTATCCCAATTTAAGAATATGCTCCATAAAACGAATTCTAGCATGAAGAGGTGACGTTCCAAATT
Source organism: Phasia obesa (assembly GCA_949628195.1). Classification (NCBI taxonomy): domain Eukaryota; kingdom Metazoa; phylum Arthropoda; class Insecta; order Diptera; family Tachinidae; genus Phasia; species Phasia obesa. The sequence goes on along the minus strand of OX451215.1, from coordinate 19,993,549 downwards.
CATATGCTTCATTAAAACTATCGTCTTGTGTTGGTGGTTGGCTCAATTGACTTGATGGTTTTTGGCATATGGTGCAGCTTGACGAAGACTTTGTTTCGGTTAAAGCTTGTGCAACTTTTCCATCGATCATTGTAAGTGACATTTTAAAGTTAACTTCGATGCATTGGTCATTAAATTCAAATATCACTTGTTGAAGTTCTTTAATTTCATCTGTTATTTTGCCAACTTCTTCAGTTATGACATCTTTAGTTTTTTTTTTGTAAGCAAACTTTATTGGTCTACAAAATTTTGTTGACGAGGGAATTTCATTCTTCCATACATCTATCTCTGCAGCTCTACTAGTTGACGACTCTGAACCAATATAAGTTTTTGTTAAACGTAATGGAACGAAAGAAATCATGAATAAATTGGCATCTGATGAATTTTCCGCATTACATTGCTTGTAATGTTTCTGGCCAGAGGACCCATCACATCCCCATTTAGAAATTAAAATCATGCTGCAATTTTTAAACTTCTTTAAATAGTCAGCATCAAATGTCTTTAATAATCGTTCTGCAGTGTGTTTAAGAAGATCCTGCAATTTTATTTCTGCTGAACTTGAAGTTACACTAATAGCAGTTGGTGAAGGTAAGCAATCTTTTTTGGCAGAAACTATATCTCGTTATGATGGAAAAATTCCACAATTTTTTTATTGGTTCGCTTCCGCAATTCTGTATATTGGTTTTTAGTCATTTTCAAATCCAAAAATAGTGCAAATGCTTCTTCTGGAGTCAATTTATTTTCTTTAGTTGGTGTCGGCATACTTTCTAATATCCTTTTTGTGCGTCTGGGGCTTGCTTCCACTATTTTTTCAATGATAGCAATTTTACTCTTTTTAGTTTTCGATGTTTGAATTTGATGCAGAAATGAATCCTTTATGATGCTACAAGAAACTTCTTCATTGATATGTTTAAGCTTGCGTCTTCGTGATCTTTCACTACAATTATCAATTGGCTTTGCTGGTCGACCACCTTTTCCAGTTTCCGTGGTAGTTACTGATGGCTTTTTAAAAAAAAATTTAATTTTTTTATATCAGATAGAACACTATAACTGAATTTAGCCATTGTTTAAACAATGAAGAAAAAAATGAATGCATGGATTAATATACTATTGCTCGAAGTTTCAACATGATCTCTTTTACCTCTTTGAAACATAATATAACAGGTACTTGGTTTTATCAGTTATTTCCATTGGTTTTAAATTTATTTGCAATTTTTCAGGTATTTAAGTTATGTAATATTAGATGGCAATAAAATCATTTTTTACCTTTTCTAAATGAATTGCCAGATACCACATAATTTGAGAGTTCTATTGTCATTTTTGTCAAAATTTTGATACACCCTTCTATGTGGACTAGGTCCAAATATGGGCCAACTTCTCCTAATTTCAACAGAATTATTTTTTGGTTCAATAAGAACTCTTGTACAAAATTTCTTCAAAATATATGCATAATAGCCACTTTCACATACAAATAACTTCTCAAAAAATATGACGTGCATTTGTACCGAATATCTTACCTTGGGTCAGAAAAATTGCTGTAGCTCAAAAAGTGCAGTCCCGATGCATGGACATGTATAAATAGGGGAGAGTTTGTATATAGGGGAGAGTTAGGACTACAAAATAGTAAATTTGTGTTTTGACTCAGCTTGACTCACAGGAGTTGTGCTCTATGAAGTAGGAAATTTCCGAGAAATTCGACCTTTAAAAAAAAATATTTAAATTGTTCTGAAAACAGTAGAGCTTCAATTTTTTTTACCAGTGATAGGAAATAAGTTAAGTTACAACACAAAATTTATTTCGTCCAAAAATCTTGAAAAACAAAAAAGTTGTGATCATTTAAACTTTAAAAAATAACTAAAAATATCATAAATTTACTAAATTCTGAAAAAGCCCATTTTGGACCACCCTGTTCTCAGTGAAATAGTTGAAATAGAGTTCTAATTTTTTGGCTACCGAGGTTTACTACTGTCTACTTTCATATGAGTCTAATAACTTTAAAATCGGAGAACAAAAACCAAAAGGAGTTTTGGCCGCTATCTTAAAATATTGACCACAGTGCGTCGTTACGCCTTAGACTGCATTTACAATTCTTTTAATACAATACAATTTAATACATTTTTTTTAATTCTCTTTTGCTCTGTCTTAATGCTTTCACAATTGGACATAAACAAGACAGACAGATTTTGGCACATTCTACTTTCGGATTTATTTACTTTACATGTGTGTGTGTTTGAAAATCTGTGGTACATGTACTTTGTTGAGAAATTTTAAACAATTAGACGCCGACTTGAGAAATATAATGTGAAGCAACACAGAAAAAAGGAAAAGGAAGAAAAGAGAAACGAAAAAATGTCCAGTACGATAGTCATGAAATACACACTCTACCTCTTCAACCCCTTGCCAACAAATCTCGTCTCTCTGCCATGTTTCTGTCCTATTGTAAAAGGGGACTTACGCGCTTGTTTAGTTTTAGCAATGACATTTGCTGGCTTAGTATGATATTGCTCGAAAAAGAATCGGCTGCAAAAATTTATTATTTTGCGATTTTCCTTTATTTTCAATTAATCAATTAACAAACGCTTCACAAAATTGATTTTTTCCATTATTTTTTTTTAATAGGAAAAGTTGTCTTAACTTTTCGATTCTTCATTAAATGATCGAATATCGTAAAAACTTGCTAGTAGTCTATTGAAACTTAAGCTTTTTGTTTAATTTTGTAAGGACATGCTGTTAGCCTGGTCCCTGGCCGAAACTCATTCAAAAGAGTAAAACAAAAATATGGATTTACTGATGGGGAGCTATGCTCCTACATATGTTCGTTACCATGCAAAGAGATTTAATATCCCTCGTGTATATTTCTGTAGCTTCTTCAAATAATCTATATACATATAATAATACTAATTTCCTCTCTGACTGTCTGTTTGTGTTCGCATCACGTAAAAACTACTAGATGCATTTTAATAAAATTTTGTGAGGAGGTACCACCTCAGTATCCGTATCGTATTCCGGATACTCATTTCCGCAAAAATATCGTATTTCCAAGAGATAGTGGACAAAAAGCTGTGATACTACGCATCTTTTATTTTTGAAAGCGGTATATTTTGAACACGGTTGCGCAACAGATGGCGCTGTTTTAAAATAATGACAAAATATGAATTACTTTATTGAATAAAATTTGTATTTGATTTGTATTTTTACCTTGTGGAATAACATTGTTATTAAAATCTTTTAAACACCTTTTAGAGAGCTTTATAATAATTTTTAGAATGTTATATAAATTTTAGAATTTTATCCAGGGATGGGTACCTTTATATGAAGTAAATACGACAACACACACAACGTGTGTGAGCACAGCTAGTAAATTATAATTTAATAAAATTTATGAAATTTTTCTTTTCTCAAAGGGTTAACAAAATAATTTTTTTAATTGTTACAAAGAAAGACATGAATGCAATGTCCTAAAAAAAAGGACAAAGGCTTCACACGTGGCTAAACATTTTCATAAAATAATTTCAGTTGTCACCAAACCCTTAGTTTATTTTTCACACACACATACACACGCACACACACACACAGACACACTTAAAAAAACTGACAAAGAAAAAGTAACGGGTTAGAAAAACTCAATCAAAGAAGCGTTAATAACTAATGTTTCTCTGCATAAGTGTTTTCTGTGTAACTGCTGAAGTTTTCAAATGTCCAATACAAAGCAAAAACCCGTAAAAACTCTTCCTGGAACTGTAGTATAATAAACGTTACAATTCAACAAGGAACATACCAACATGTGACTTGTACTTCCTTACAAACTTACACACATACACATAATAAATAATTTTTTTTAACAATTATTTATTTGTTCTTGTTGTTTGGTGGGTGTCATGTAATTAAGTTGTCATTGTTTTCTACTTATGACAAACATAAAAGGCCAACAATATTGTCACTCTGTGTTTCAGTCTATGACTTTGGAATGTTCTTAATTCCATCTACACCTGTTGACGTTGTCGTTAACTAAAAGAGCCAATAAACAAAAACACGCCTTTTACTCATTATTAAATAAATACTTTCATTAATTTGCCCCTTCTTTGAACGCTCTCATACCGTTGTGTTACTAGACCTTTCATCATAATTAATATTCATATTCTCTCTGATTTGACAACATGACAGAATTCAAACATTATTAAATTGTAAATTTAATTGTTGGCACACAACCATTTAACCCCATCCATTTAAAACAACTCCACACAAATACATTTATACTTATGTATGTATGTACATACATTGATACACACACATATGTAAACATCATATTGAATTACCGTTATGGAAAGAAATACTGACTGAGAAACTACGTTCTCAATCTTATGCATTGCTTGGGGATTAATGTATTTGTATCTGTCAACCATGACTTGATGTCCTCACCAAATAAAAGTTTTTTGTTTTAATTTAATAAATTAATTGATTTTTATTGATATGTTCGTGTCAGTAATTGACATATTATTTGTCAATCGAGACACATGTCTTTTTATTTTCAAATTATCATAAAATAGTTACAAAACTCTCACGTGTTATTAGTGTCTAGACTTGATAAACATTTTTGGAAACAAGAGCCGACACGCTGGTTCGGAACGTTTTACCCATTGATGTTAGTTTTCGGATCTGATTTCTTTTACGATGTTTTTTATCCGCATCTTTTCTGTTGAACTGTACAGTCGGTTAGCGATAAAACCTATAGCCTGGCACACTACCTTAAATAAAAAATTAAAATTAAAAATTTTGTGATTTTAAAATATTTTGTTGTAATCTTTAGATATAATAAAACTGTAACAGCACCGTTTCTGTACATGAAATATTTTTTTTTTTTTTTGCAAATTTTGTTGCTGGTGCAGATATTAATCGATATGGGACACAAAACACCGATTTTAGGAATTTTTGTTTGTCTGTCTGGCAACACTTAAAAACTACTAGATGAATTTTAATAAAATATTGTGAGAGATAACTTAATACCTTGATTCAAATAAAGGATAACTTTTTCCCATAAAAGTATCTCATTTCTAAAAGAAATTATAGATAAAGAAAAAAAAAGTACGCATTTTTACCAAAAACTTGGCAGCACTTTTTAAGCCACTTTATTTACAGAACTTTACAATATTTTCTAAATTATATGTAGAATTTTATAAACATGCTGTTGCAACATGATGAGTAATTAGTGAGGGATGGGCATCACTATAAGTGTCATAATTACTTTCAAAGCAAAATCGGACAAACTGCTGACGACGCACAGTGCTTTGTTCCCACATAACCATAGGACAAAAATAAAAGGAGTTGACACAGACTTTTGAAACTTTGCAGGACAATTATATTTAGTCTAATTAAGAAAAATTTTAGTTTTGGAACAAATCGGAACAAGGACACGCCTACCGCCCATGTTCCAAAAATAAAATGTTCTTATATTTGCTATGTTATTCAACAAATAAAATATGAAGACAAAGGTTTGCTAATCTCATCATAATCGCTCTTGAAAAAAGGATTCTTGATCCTGTCAAATATCCTTTATAGAAAAAGTGCAATAAATCTTACAAAAAATTATACGAATTTCATGATTCTTTTGAATACCCATTAGTGCAGAAGTGCACTCACTGTCACGCTCGCTCACGGTGAGAAAAAATTTACTCACGCACGATCACGCGCAATTAATATTAGAAACAATCCTTTCAAAGTTCACGCCACTACTTGAAACGCTCTCTTCATCATTAACAAGACTTTGCTTTTGTATATTTATAAGTATCTTCAAAATCTATATTTTCAATCTTATTATGCTATCTGGAAAGCATAAATGGATCAGTGGATATTAACAAATGAGTCATCAAATCCTCATGCGTGTCTATTCGAGACGTTTTTTGGGTATCCGACAACCGTACTTTTCTCACAACCAGCCTAAAATGGTTTTTTTTATTTAATTATTATTTGAATTTCAGAAAGGTGCTCTAAATCATATGTACCTATTGGTATTCCCTGGATTAAAATTTTATTTTCATTAGATTTACTAGGCCACACACACTTACTTGTACTCACCTCAGAGTGCAGTATTTATGCCAATTTTTACAAAAATTAAAGCTTACTTAAAGTTTACTTTACTTAAGGGCATTATATACTTATTATTGACCACAATAAATCACTCTGTTTTAAGTATTTATATACAGATAATTATTTATATAATTGATAGCATTGAATATAACAGACTTGGGGGATATCAATTACATTTTGTAATTAATTACACATGCAATTACTAATTACATGCAATTGTAATTGAAAATTTTCAATTACTAATTACAAGTAATTGTAATTGATTTTAGTCCCTATTTCAATTACAATTACTTGTAATTTGTAATTGAAAAATTTCAATTACAATTACATGTAATTGGTAATTGGAAATTTTAAATTACTAATTACATGTTGTTTTAATTGAAAAAATTCAATTACAATTAAATATAATTGAAAATTTTAAGTAATGAATACTTTTTTTGTAATTATTGTCAAAAAATATTTAATTACAAAAATGTTCAATTATATATAAATTATAAAAAATACTAACAATCCTATTTGAATAAATAAATTTAGCGCCTTAATGTTAAAATAATACTAGCGAACAAATATAAGCTTTCAACTGGTGCTGAAGATGTTAAGGGAGTATTAGACCGTAAAAAAGCCTTTAGTATTGTAGGATAGTTTTTGAGGTAATTTAGAATCGAATTTAGACCACGCAAGTAAATCTGAAGTGCAAATTTCAAACTATTTTCTTTTTTACAATGTCAATGTCTACGGAATATTAAATGAAAAAATGTATATTTGACCGCAAAGTTTTCAAAATTTTGTAAGCAATAATTACCTTCATGAAGGTGTTCACCGTCATCGAACATGGATGCAGTTTTCGTATTGCTCGTTTGAATAATACTGTTGATCATGCAACGCAAGATAAGCTTGAAATTTTTAGGAATATAATTCAATTTCGTTCAATTGGAAGTAATGATTACTGCCTAATTACAATTACAATTACTTGTAATTTGTAATTGAACTTTTTCAATTACAATTACATGTAATTAGTAATTGAAAATTCCCAATTACAGTAATTGTAAAGTAATTGTAATTGAAATTTTTCAATTACAAATTACAAGTAATTGTAATTGATTTTGTCCCTGATTTCAATTACAATTACTTGTAATTAGTAATTGGAAATTTTCAATTACACATTACCTGTAATTGTAATTGAAATGTAATTGCATCCCCCCATGTCTGGAATATAATCACAAAAAAGCAAAAACACGCTTTTTTCACTTGATTTTTTTCCAGGTTCCTGTTCGAGTTTTATAAATTTTTTATTGCCGATCAATAGAAGACATTATTAAAGTACAAAAACCAGAAGACCATAATTTTTCTTTTTTTTAAATGCTCAAAAAAATTTAGAAATTTTTAAATTTTTCATTTAAAATATATAAATGCGATCTTTATAACAATTAAAAAATATTATAAAAAAGCTTTATATATTAAAATTTATATATATTTTATAGAAAATATACTATGCTATTATACATATTCAATTTTGAGTTTTTGTTGCAAATATAAATTTTTTAGCGAATATTTTTGTGAAACAATAAAAAACTGCATAATTTGTGACTTCAGCGCCGCTTTGCAGCAAAACAAACGGACAATTTCAGTATTGTTTTCCTTCAGCACTTTTCCGATAGAGGCTTTTATGGTAAACAGTAATATTCAACTTATATTTTGCGGCGTTTGTAGTTTTTTTTTTTTTTTTTCTTTAAAAACCTTTAAAAAGTAGAGAAATTCGAGCCAATATCAAAAAAATGGACTTTAAACAAATATATTTTTTTTTTTAATATGCGGCAAAATTTTCTTAACTTTTTTTGACCATGCTGTTGGAAAACACAACAAATTAGCAAAAGCAGTAAAAAACAAAACACCATATTTTTCTCTTCTGTTTAATATTCCATCGAACTTAAAAGTTATTTCAATTTTAATTTCAATAGTATGACTTTTTACGTGCAGAAGAAGTCACTTTAACAAAATATTTGCAAAAACTGCTAAGAAAACTTCAATTATTGTTAATAATGTTAGCTACTAGAAAAACCAAATTTCAATCTTCTGCTTCCAAAATTTAAATATTTGCAGCTGTTTTTAAGAAAGAGTCAAAACTAAGTTTTATTTTTAATAATTAAAGCACATAATTGTTTAACTTTTGCGCCCTCTGGTGGTTTAGCTTAAAAACTTAAAAATTCTTTCACACGGGTTCAAATTATGGTGTTAGCTGTCGAACAGTATAACTTTCGTTACAATGCAAGATATAGTTATTTTTTGCATTTTTGTCTATGCAACAAAGCACTGTGCGACGCCCTATGAGAGACAGCCCTATAGTAACCGCGGCAAAAAATGGTTTTTGGCGTGTCATCCAATTTGGATGAAATTTTCACAGGATATTAACAGATATATGAGTAAAAATTCAATGAAATTTCAGCCTCATAACTTTATTACTTTTTGGTCTAGAACTAGTCAAATTTGAGGTATGCCAATGCGCTTGATATATGTTAGTTCAATATGTAATATTCAAAAGCTTATTAATAAAAAAATACATAATAAATATAGCTTTAAAGCAGTGGTGGGCAAACTTTTTTAATGGGGGCCACAAAGTTTAAGAAATTCTGAAGAAGGACCAGAATTATAGAAAAATGTTTTTTGTTTAATAGTTTTTAATCATAACTAAATTATGATTAAAAACTATTATTCATAATCAAAAATGGACGTGAGAAATCATCTTTGGGAATTCAGCTTTCGGCAGTGCTCTATAAAAATTTAGTTTTGTGGAATTCAAGAACAATTGATTTAAATGGGTACTGCACTGCATTTCAATAATTTCCAACTGCAATTCTGCAAATACATATTCCCGATCTACATTAAACGGCATCGACAAAACATCTAGCTATGATTGAATGTTCTTAAAACCTTGAAACCTAGCTTCAAATTCTGTGTAAAGTTTTTTCAACCCCTGACTGAATTCTTTTAGTTTGTTTTCACTCACTGGTAACATGGATTTTAAACGCGGAAATCGCTCTTCGCCATGCAGTCATAAAACAGAAAAAGCTAAGTTTTAAATGATTTCAGCTAAGTTTTAAATGATTTCAAAGTCTCAGCTATAAATCTTTCAATTTGTTATAGTGTTCGAGCAAATCGAAAAAAACGCAAAATCGCCAATCTACCGATTGTCTTCGAATATTTGGAAATCAGACCATTTTGTTTTATTCCTTAAAAGATCTTGTATTTCCTCTTTTAAAGTCCAACCCCGTTCAAATGCATATCCACAACTTAACCATGTTACTTTTGTATGGTAAAGAAGATCAGAATAATCTGCGTCGACTGCAATCAGAAATTCTTGGAATTGTCGGTGTACCAAGCCCCGAGATCTAATCGTATTAATTAGTTTTACAACCACATTAAGTGCGTGGGTAATATCTACTGCTGCTGTACAAAGGACGTCCTGGTGAATTATGCAATGTAAAAATAAAATTTAATGTATAGGATTCTGGTTCAAAAAAATACCTGAAAATCTCGCGATTTTTCCAACTATATTTGGGAGCCATCTGTAGTTATATTGCATAATTTTGAAAAAGGTGCACTTAAATTTTAAAGACCTTCACAAAACTCTTTATAAATAATTTGCCCCGTGGTTCTTTCTTTTATGAATTGCATACAAGCTAGCTCTTCAGTAATATTAAATTCGTTGTCAACGCCTCTAATGGAAATTAATAATTGAGCAGTGTCACTTCTATCCGTACTTTCATCCATCGACACGGAAAAATATTTAAAGTTTTCTATACGCTGCCTTAACTGAGTCGAAAAGTTTGATGCAATGGCACCAATTCGAGTTGTTACTTTTTTTCGCGATAAGCTGACACTCAAACTCTTCAATCTTTTCTGGGCATACAATTTTGCTCACACTCACCATATAATCTTTTACAAATTCTCCTTCCGAGCAAGGCTTGTTATTTTTAGCTATTTTATAAGTCACAACATATCCAGCCAGTGTAGATGCCTTTTAAGTAATGGTAGATTATTTTATGTTTTTCATTACAGAATAAATACGTTCACAGAAAAATTTTTAAGTAATTTATGAGGAGACCGCAATTATCTGCTAATTTTTGCTTCTTAGCTTTACATATTCAAATTTCATAATTTAATACTGAATCATTTTTTAAATTTGTAGTTTCTGCTAGGAAAATAATTGAACAGACCTATTAAATTTCGTTATTTCAGTCAGCTGGTTTTGACATCGAAAATATATATTTCCACAAACAAAATACACCAGGTTTATTCTAACATGGGCGCCAACAAATAGAAATTAATAAGAAAACAAGGAAAAACGTTCAGGTGGACGTTTACATTATAATATGTAGGGAATTTCATACGTAAACAACACTATTACTTGGACTGAGCTGAGTTCTCGCGCCCCCGCCGCCCGCGCTCACAGAACACTGTTGCTCTAGGAGCCGCCCCCTGTCCGCTCCTCTCTTTTCACCATGCTTTGCGGCCCGTATTACGCAACTCATGAACTACGCGACTAGTTTAGCTTCTCCTATAGAGTATGCATCTACTATTCCACTAAGTAGAATCTATTTCTACTTCTCGACCGTCAAAACGTATATCATATACGTCATATACTATCCATTTCGATGGACCTTCGGCGGGCCGGATTAAATGCTATCGAGGGCCGGAGATGGCCCGCGGGCCGTACTTTGCCCAACACTGCTTTAAAGTATTTTTTTAATTAATTTAGTTGTTGTAGAATGAGTAGATGAAAAAATAAATTTAAAAAAAAACACAAAAAAAATTTCTTATTAACAGAATTGTGGTGTAAAAATTGAACATTTTGCATTTTCAATGGACTAGGAAATATAGAGCAGCCCCTCGCCCTAGGTGCAGACTTATATCAAATGAAAGATTGAGGTCTTAGCTTTCATTGAAGTAAAGAACATATAGCAAAAGTTTGCAAAAGTACTTTAAACTTACAAAAAACTACAGAAAATACGCAACGCGCTCATTCTGTCGCTTTACGTATGTTAGCATGCAACAGCATGTTTACAACTTTTTACTTTTATTTTTTTAATTGTTTACAACTATTCACTTATAGTTTATTATTATTTTATTTACATTATTCATTTGATTGATAATTTTTTTGAAGGTCATTGACTTTGGGTTAGATAGTTGCATAATTTTTAATTTAAATTCATAGTGCAAGCTGTTTCTTCACTTTCTAATGTGGTTAGTTTAATTGTTATATATTGAATTTAGTTGTTGCATTATTTATTGGGTTAAGGAATAATGATTGTTCTTGTAATGATCTCTTTTGATAAGAGATTAGCATTTCTCTAATATATTTGATATTTTATTTTGTGCTCACAAACTTTTTAAAAACAAACTGTAAAATTATATTACATTGTTGTTGTTTTAAATATTATTGATCAACAAACGGTAATTGCAATTATATACATACCTATTTAATTCACAATCTATTTGAGAGTGCAAGTTTATACAAGTTTATATAAAGTGTTAAAAAAGAATTACAAGTTCATGGATAATTCAACAATTTCTTATAGTGCAATTTCTGGAATATTTGGAACGATGGCAATAAAGATATTGATGTTGTTGTTGGTGTCATAGCAACAAAATTCAATGAAATGTCAGACTTAATTATTAAAGAATTAATTCTCTGAAGCTCTATTGCCAATAGGTTTGTTTGCAATTGTTATTTTTGAAAGTATTTTTTTAAATTTTATTTAATATTAACTTTTTTTGCTACAGGACTGTTATCCGACGAAGCGCAAGAAGCAATAAATAAGGAGTATAGAAACTGTAGGCTATTCCATTCTCGTAAAATTTTCACGTATTTCTACGAATGAAGATGTAATGCACTATTTGCAAATATCATCAGATCCTTATATTTATTCATATAGAATGAGAATGAAATTGAAAAAATTAGAATACCATGACGATGTTAAAAAATTATTGATAGAATTAAAAAAAATGGTTCTTTTTTATTGCATTTCAATCGGAGGTGGCCGTAATAGTGGGCGTGTGATTGTAATTTTTGCATGAAACATTTTAAATGATATAAATTACAGTAATATCAAATTTGAAGGTTGTGCCTAAAATATTTTAGAAAATATGTCACTTTTTATGTTGAGGTTATATGGGTGGTGGGGGTAAAAGTGGGCCAAAGTTCAAAATTTTTTTCCGATAATGTTTGTAACAATATAACATTCAAGTATACCAAAATTGAAAGTTATACCTAAAGTATTACGGACAATACGGCATTTTACAAATTTCGATTGCATGGGAGGTGGGCGTAAAAGTGGGCGAATTTTCTTAATTTTTTTTTTTAAACTGGAATTGTCTCAAAAATAACCTGTGCAAAATTTACAATCTACAATCACTCCTTGTATTTAATGCCGACGTTGTCTCACTGTGCGACGTGTTGGACACTGTGTATTCTTTAAATTCTTGCAGTTTATATAAAGTTGTTTTTCTAAATTGATTAGGACAAGTTTAAGGACGTCCGATATGTCATGATATTTTTGGCATAAAAACATATAATTTGAAATATTTTTAGACTAATTTAAAAGTTTCTTAAATAATTCTTTAAATAGACTCACCGACTTGAGGTAGTTTATAAAATTAAAATTGTTAAATATGTTGATACTATATTTAAGCGATTGATTTATTAGTCTCATAAAAATCTTTAACCGTTCAGTCATCTTTATCCTTATATTAAGGATTACAACATTATTGAGCATTAAAACTTTACTAAAAGTTATTAAATATAGATTTTTTTTTGTTGATACCCCTGACAAATGAACATCAACTTAAATGATTTTACAGAGCATACAACAAAATTATAGAAAAAAATTTGTAAATATTCAATAAGAAAAGAAAGACACATGGGAATATTGAAAAAAAAAACATTCTGCCAAAAAGCGTAAAAGGGTGTATTTCAAAATTTAAAAATGAAAACAAAACTAATGTTCGAATACACTTTACAAACACGCAATGTGTATGAAAATCCAAGCAAAGCGGAAGGATATTAGTAACAACTAGGAAACAGATAAAATAATATTTATACACTTTATAAAGACACATAAGTCACATATGTATATCTACTTTACTGACGCACAAACTTACACTCAATACATTAGCACATACGAGGGTGAGCCTATATGTTTTTTAAAAATCAAAACAAATACAAACGTGTCTCGGCACTTTAAATAGCACATTATAACTTAAAAACGGCAGTTTCTTTACTAACCTATACACTCTAACCTTGTTTGTTGTTGTTGTATTTCTTAGATTGCTCCTGGTTTTGTTGTTATTTTATGGAAAAAAAATTCTCAGTAAGTAAGTTTTAAGGTACAGAGGGATCTTAATGAGCCGTTAAGGGCGCCTGGACACGTTCAAATTTTATTGATATGTATACAAAAGTTGTTCAGTTTTACAGTGGCTACAATTTTCCTTTATAATCTTAGTGAAAAAAAAAAATATTTTTTTTATTTAAAAACGAAAAAAGTACATGAATATTTTAATTTTTTGGCATGAAATGTTAGTAAAGTATTTAAAGAAACCTCAGCTAAGTTAAAACAAAGTTAGGAGGTATCACAAAAACGTATGAAGGGCGCACTGATTTTCAGAATCATTCGAGGCCCATAAATAAAAATTAGTCACCAATTTTGCCAAACCGAGTATAGGTAGTAGAATCGAACCTATATTGTCAAGTTCGTGTATTTTTTCACTGTTACACTGTGTTATTAAACGCATGTTGGAGATTTTTATAGACGGACTTCCAATCTAAACTAAAAATCTAGAAGTACATATTAATTTTCAAAAAATAAAAGAGAAACTATATGTTTCAAATTTTCCTCTTGTATGGGGTCCGCCTTTAACTTTAAATTTTATTTTTTATACTTGTCACTATTGCGAACGATTAGTAATTAACACACTCTGCTCAAGAGTCTACTGTTACGGTATAAAAGATATCACATTTAAGAAAAAATCGCCCCTAATATGGAACACCCTTTAGATTAAATTTTATGCTTTTACTACTTTTTATTGTAGCAGACTTCTTCCAAGATATAATGTATGTTCACCAAAATTACGTCTTATTTGGGGGCTCCCTCTAGCTTTAATATTTGCTGTTATAGTGACCATAGTAATACACAGACTGTCTAAATTATAAAAGCCTGTCTATAACGGTTCAAAACATAAGGCCAAGTACATCAAATTACATCAGCCATGGGGAGTCTTTAATTTTTAAGGTGGCAAAGATTAAAGAAGACAAAACAAAATGGAAGCTGTAGGTAAGCTTCGATCTAACCGACTGACAATGAATAAAAATTCTCGTATTCTATTATCTGAGTTTAGTTGGCTTAACACATGATGTTTACAATCTAAACATTATCCAAAGTAGATAGATGCTGAAGAAGAATATAGCAATTCGGACAGTGCTGGTCGAAACCATAAACATTTTTAAAATGGGACTAATATGTAATCTGATAACCTTTTAAATAAAAAAATGGCTCAGAACTGACGAAGTTCTGAAGGCACAAATGTAAAAAATACAGATGATTTGATAAACTTTCTCCTTTTTGAATTCGGTTAAAAAATAGGTAGAGAGACATACTTCTTAAATAAAATTAAAAGAGGTAAAAAAAATTCTTAGGGAAGAAATTAGACATTGAATTTGTATTGAAATTAGTAATAATTTTAATATATTTAAATCCATATAATACTTTTTCAGACTTAAGTTCATTAATATAAAAATCTCTATTGGATCGTTACATTGGATCTTTCATTTTAGAGCAATTTTTATGGAGAAATAGAATACAAGGAATATTTTTTTTATTTTTTATAGGTGGGAAGAAAAATTAATTATAGAAATAAAATAAAATTTTATAAATATTTATGTATATAAAAAAATTAATTTCGATAGTTGAGGTACAAAAAAATGGAGCACTCCTAATAACCTTCTGATATCTTTCACAGATAATACGCAATATTTCAACTCTATATTAAAAATCTATACATATAATAAAACAGTAACTAAATTCCTGTCTGTCTGTCTTTTTCTTTGTGTTCGCATCACGTAAAAACTATTGGATGGATTTTAACAAAATTCTGTGAAGAGCTACCTTAGTATTCTGATTCCAATATAGGATACTTTTTTTCGCAAAAATATCTTATTTCCAAGAGAAAGTGGAGAAAAAAGTGAAAGTACGCCGATTTTTTTTATCTATTTAAAGGCACTGCATACTTCTATTTCTGAAAGCAGTATATTTTAAGAAATGTTACACAAAAGATGGCGCCTTTTTACAGGGCTTTACAATAATTTTTAGAATGTTATATAAATTTTAGAATTTTATCCAGGGATGGGTAGCTTTATATAAAGTAAATACGTAAGAGTTTTTAAATTTAGTGTGGATTACTTTCAAAGCAAAATCGAACAAAATATTGTTAGAACGCACACAAAGTGTGTGGGCACAGCTAATCTAAACAAAATCAAAATTTCCAAAAAAAAAATATTTCATTTACAGAAATGGTCCTGTTACAGTTTTGTTATATGTATAGATATAGATAATCTGTTATATTTCAGATCTGTTATAATTCGGCGACAGAAAATATATGTGTCAAAAAATATTTGAGTCGATTTAGGACAGAAAATCTGCACTAAAAGTCTATTTCGCAACTATTCCAAAATGTTAGTCTTCTCAGGGCCTAGAAAGGTATGATCAATAGCTAAATAAAATTAAGAAAATTTGTTTCTTAGTTTTCATAATGCATTTTTAACCTCCACTCGTATATCAATTCACTTTATAAATATTTAACCTTTTAGTTCTAAAATTTTTTTATTATTTTATTTAAATTATCAAATATCTTTGTAACAACAAAGAAAATATCATTGATTGATTTTAAATTTAGTTTTTCATTCTCTGTCTCTTCGCTCATTCATTCTTCCTCTATGTCATTAAAGGGAAACCTTATTGCATTGCAAAAAATGTTGTATTATTAAATTATATCAGATTTTTCTTTTTCTCTTTTATTGTATTTTATTTTCACTGCTATTTTAACTAATCCGGTAACAAAGTAATTTTTCTTTTGCATTTTTTTTTTGCTTCTCGTTTTTTGGTTTTTGGTTTTAATATTATTGTCACCTAACAATAGAATACATAAGGGGAGACAGATATGTACGAGTACATACATATAAACATGCATCATAGTAACGTACATTCACACATTAAATTCCATATAAATCCTGGTGACAATATAATTTATACTTACACATCAAAATAAAACATGGAGATATTGTCGATGACATTGTTGATTTTTGCCAAAAATTTGTGACAAATTACTACTCTATACCCCCACCTAAATTTCTTTGATTGTGGCATAACCTTAGTAGTTGATACATATGCATGTATGTATGTATGTAGGTATATATGTATGTATGTATGTATATATGTATGTATGTACGTATCTATATAACGTAGTTTGTTATATGCCCTGTTTGATTTTAGGATTTAAGTTTAATTTAGAAGTTTTAATTAGTTTTAAATTAAAGTTTAATTAAGTTTTTAATTGAATCAAAAATATATTTGTTTAAAACAGAACAAAAAAATTTCCTAATTAAACAAATATGTAATTGAATCAATTAATTACTTAATTCAATCTTAATCTGAAACCAATTAAAATATTTAATTCGTAAAAATATATAAATATATATTTACCTTTATTGAGAAATGTAGAAAACTAAATTAAGTTTTAAAAAAAATTTGACCAAATTCTATGCTAAATAACCTTTAAAAGGCATATTGCCATTTATTGTGGAATACAAAATAAAAAGATTGTGAACACATAGGATTTAATAGCTCGATCATTACTTAACCGATGTTGTGGTTTAAAGCAGAGATCCGTAAAATAGCGCGCGCGTGCGCTCGCTCTCTCAATATTAAAAGAAAAACGCTTGTAAAATTATACGGAAGAAAATTGCATTGGCATGTGTTAGTGGATGTCTGGTTTAAAGTATCAAGTGTAAGATAATATCTATTTATATAAAAACAGTAACTAACTGATTTCAATAGAGGATACTTTTTTTCCGCAAAAATATCTTATTTCCAAAAGTTGGGGATGCTGTAGCTTAAGTGGCTAGCACGTTGACTACTAAGCAATGGTCACGAGTTTAATACTCAGCCGAGGCAACATCAATTTTTCTGATATGTATTAATTTTTCTTTATAATAATGTATATCACAGCGCCCTCCTTCGCCTGTATACCCACATAGCACTAAATCGCCGACGAAGTAAAGTAATTATAAATTGGCTATGCTAGCTTCAAACTAATTCACCTAAATAACACCAGAGGCGCTGCAATACTATTCTAAAAATAATCATAACGTGCAATTGCAGTGTTATCAGATGCGAAGCTTTACTATCACACTAACCATCTGTCTTATCTACTACTATCCCTTTCCGAAGGAAGTAACACAGTTAATGTAGGCATTAATTGCCTGAGTGTTACTTCTCTTAAAAAAAAAGAGAAAGTGTATGAAAAGCAGTGAAATTTTGCCGACTTTTTTACTGATTTAAAGATACTGCACACTTGAAGGCATCGTTTATTTTTTTAAAACAGTATAGTTTGAGCAATGTTGCTCAACAGATGGCGCTGTTTTAAAATAATGAGTAACGCATTTTCTGTCTTCTACAGAGGTTTAAAATTGTTAGAATTTTATATAAATTTTCGAATTTTTTTCAGGGATGGGTACCTTTATATAAAGTAAATACGTAACAGTCTTAAAATTTGGTATGGATTACTTTCAATGCAATATCGAATAAAATATTATCAGGACGCACACATCGTGTGTGGGCACAGCTAGTTGAATTAACAAAATAGTTTTATTTGTTTACAACAGCTCCATCTGTTGCGCAACATTGCTCAAAATATACTGCTTTCAAAAATAAAAGATGCCTTAAGGTATGCAGTACCTTTAAATCAGTAAAAAAAAACGGCGAAATTTCACTGCTTTTTATCCACTTGCTCTTGGAAATAAGATATTTTTGCGGAAAAAAATTATCTTCTATTGGAATCAGGATACTAAGGTACTTCCTTACAAAATTTTGTTAAAATCCATGAAGTAGTTTTTACGTGATGCAGAAACAAAGAAAAAGATAGGTAGACAGACAGACAGGAAATTAGTTACTGTTTTATTATATCTATAGATACTTTAGATACACTTGATACTTTAAATCAGAGATCCGCTAACAC